>KN805312.1:332281-371002 GCA_000818905.1 Trebouxia gelatinosa | reverse complement strand
ACACACACACACACACACACACATGTGCTATGTGCAGCTGTTGATCGTAATAGCCAGCTTGCAAATGAGTTGCAGCAGCATCTTAGCAAGCTCAGGCACCAGAAACAGAATCATTCTTATCTGTTTCATATATGCCAGCAGACACGTCCACTTGAACAGGTCCGATAGCAAGCATGCTGCAGCTTATGGACATGCTCATGTTGAGGCAGTACAGACAGCACTGCTCGTTTGCCATCAATGATACCGCCCTCTGGGTTGCATGACTGTCAATCTTCCATCCACACATGCTGTGTTCACCTGCTTGCCGTCAATCTGCAGCTCTTCACGGTCCGCTGTGGTTCTTGCAATTTGCTTGCTCAGATCCTTTTGCTTCTGCCGCTGAGTGGCGACTTCAGAAATGACAGAGCGCGCATTTGCCTTGGTTTGCAGTAGCAATGCTTGTGCATGTTGCTGCAGCTGAGTATCCCTGCATGTCAGCATTCCATCTGTTTTGCAATCTCATCTTCTGCGGAGGTATGTGCCATGCCATATGTTCAGGTGATTGACACGCAGTCTCATAAGGCTCAATGGGCTTGACACAAAAGTCGAATGGGGTCTGATCCAGGGTGTCATGGATCTGAGTAAAACAAAAGTACACCTCAGCATTGCTTCTGCCTGTTGCTGGTCCTCATCTAGGTCCTGCTGCTGAAGGGCAGCTATGGTGTGTTGCATAAGGTGGGCAGACTGAGTCAACCCCTGCTGTAGTGGGCTGNCACATGTGCTATGTGCAGCTGTTGATCGTAATAGCCAGCTTGCAAATGAGTTGCAGCAGCATCTTAGCAAGCTCAGGCACCAGAAACAGAATCATTCTTATCTGTTTCATATATGCCAGCAGACACGTCCACTTGAACAGGTCCNCCAGGAAGCTGCACATGCTTGATCTCTTGACTGTACGTGGCAGCTGTGTGAGCATTGTATGTCATAANCCTTTGGCGTATGGCTTGTATGCGCTGCAGAAGTGTGTTGTTTCTGCAGGTGGAGTTTCTTGAGAAAGGACATTGCACCTCCCTCAGCTGCAAGTGAAGCTGAGAAACCCAAGTAAGCTGCTTACTGTAATGCTCTTGGCGCAGTACATCAAGCGCTGTGAGTCATGCACAATCAGACAAGCCTGCAGACGTATGCTGCTCTGTTGAGTAAGCCAAACGGGTGCACCTGACTGCTTCTCGCAACGTCTNTGCTGCGGGGTGTGCTGGGCTGTGCAGGGGCCTCGGCAGTGTAGTAGTCGGTGATGAAGCCTCGCCAGCGCCAGTGGCGGGGCGCATCTCCTGTCTTCGTATCCCTGCAGTGTATAATGGATGAATGAATGCATGAAGAAAACTGTTTGAAGGCCATTGGAGCCAGATCAAAAGTGAACACTGACTGCGAAAGCATGCCTGCTCTGAAAGCGGCACCTTCATTGGTTGGCTTGGCTGCAAAGCTGCTGCTGTGTGGCATGCTGTATACTGCTCATTCCTGTGACAATGTCCAGTAACAATGCTTGCTGCCTGGCTCTGAGATCACTTGCCAGGCTCGAAAAACAAAAGTTGTCATTGAGAGAGCTTTGCACACCCCTTTTGCATGAAGTCAGCATCAGACAGGGAACCAAATCAAAGTGTAGACTCCTGAGTTGACCTTTGTTTCAAACGACAGCAGCACATGCGCCAATCCTGATCAAGCAAGGGCAGGTTGATTGGCTGCAGAACTTTACATCACGGCGTACAGCGCATGACTGCAAATGGCGTATCAAATTGGCCGCAGGCTTGTGTTAGGCATCACAACCTACCAATCTACAGTGGGGATGCTCAAAGACCTCCACCAAGAAATAACAGCATGCTGAGCTGTGAGCTGTCCTCATGGAGCAAATCTGTTGGTTTCGATCAAATATCCACCGTGACATTGAGGGAGTATGTGTTATGACACATGCAAGATGACACAACACCTCATTGCTGATGCCAATTGCCGACACAGAGCTGACAGCAGGCTTGCTTGGACAATATCACAATTCATGCTGGCATGTTGTGGGCGGAGCATGTGGTGATTGTGCAGAGGTACCTGACTCTATCAGTGGCAGCCAAGTGCCAATGGAAGTCTGACACCTCAGCAGTGGTGGCTGCTGATTTGCTGGGCACATCAAACTTCAGCTTGCTGCCTGATGTTGCTTGCCACCTCCTAGCCTTCTTCTGCCTGGCACTCTGTTGCTTTGCCTGTGCAGTAATTACACACAGTAATGTTGNTGGGTCATATCCATGCTGCAAACCAGAGCAGGGTGGCAAATCTTTATGCTCCCAAGTAGCACGCCTGCGCCTGCTTCCTGGGTGAGGCTAAAGACTAAATGATTGCTTACAGTACAAAGCCAAGCTTTCTTAGCCTTTCGACGCTCCTTCTTCAGTGAGCAGCATTACCTTCAGCACTTCTTCTCCCTTGCAGCATGTCGCTTGCCAGCCCGGACACCCGGAAAAGGGTGGACGTCTGTGGCGTGACGTCAGGTCTGAGAGGCAGCAATCTGCCTGGCTCTATCATGAGGTCCACCAACCACTCCTGCTTTTTGCAGATCACCATCACCACTGCGTTGTCCTCTGCTCCACCTGCAGGTTTGTGTTGCAAATTAGCATGGCAGCGTGCTCATGCACTGCTTGGCAATGCTTCTGTCCAGAGCAACAGTATGCAGAGACAGCAACCTTGCCCGCCATAACATAGGCTATCTGATTTGAGATGTAGCCAGGAGTGGTAGCATGCGTGGTTGCTGTGCCAGCTGTAACACAGCAGGGCTGTCTGCAACCCCTAGCAAAACAGGTAGAAAGGCTCACATACACCNCTGCTCTAGCAGACCTAGCTTGAGTCATTCATGACAGCTTCGCTGTCCTGAGCAGCTTACATAGAGCATGTGTAGTAACAAGGAAGCGTCAGGTGCAAGCATGCCCGCTGCATGATGTCTAGCCTGGTCGTGCATGCTGCTGCAGGAGTTCACCCAGTGGCCAACCTACCCCCAGCTATTAGTCAATGGGGAGCTGTTGGGGGGCTGTGACATCATCATGGAGATGCAGCAAGATGGCAGCCTGAAGAGTGCAGTGCAGGAAGCTCTTGGAACACAACTCGACAGTAAGAAAGCCCTTGAGCAGCGGCTGCAGCAGTTACTGGACTCCAATCCCGTCATGCTGTTCATGAAGGTAACACAGCAACACCCTGTGTAACATGGCACAGACAGACTCACCATGGTTTTTGGCATGCGTGAGCACCTTTTGCAAACAGTTTGCGGTTTGCAGAGATACCAGTAAGCTGTACAGGAGCTTACTGCAGTGATGGCAGGCTCTTGTCTTGTCTTGTAATGGTGCAGGGGGTCATTCTTGTGACACTCCAGATGGTATTCAGCTGCACAGCTGGATGTGTCCATGTTCCNAGGTCAACGTGCCAGACACTGCAGGCCTAATGTCATCGTCGGCAGACAGTTTTTGGTAGCCGGACATGCAGCTGCACGTGCTATACAGTCAAGGTCAATCAATGTCTTCTGCACCAAGTGCGAAGCCAGGTTGGTAGGTTGCACCCGCAGCTGAGATGGGCTACCATGCTGTTGAGCAGTATGATTCTGGGGATGGGATGCGTGAAATTGATGTGGCATTGCTGCCTCAGCCAGGAGTTCCTCAAAATGGCCATTGAAGCCGTCCGTGTTCCACACTTCTTATATGAGGACTCTCGCTTGTCACAGTCGNCCACTGCGCCACCTATAGAGTCTGCCTTTGTGACAGCTTTGTTGATATTGAGCCTCAGCAATACAATCAGACCTACTAAGCTACACACAGCTGTAGCCCACAGGCCAATAGGACTATCATTGAGCAAGTTTGACCAGGCATCGCTGAAAGACATGCTGGACCTGCATGCACCGCTAAAGTGTTGCTATAACGACGGGCGAGAGCTCAGCAAAAGCACCGCAAAACAGATTGCTAGGACGCGATGTGAACTAGCTGGAGACACTATGCACCATCTATGTCGATGCAGGGGTGCGTGTGGTATTTCGAAGTTAGAGCGCTTGCGCGGTTCAAGACCTGGTTTGCTGACCAAGGTTGACCGAGGCTCTGACCGAGGCTTGCTTCGTACAGTGGCTGCAACTTGGTGCGCTGGTCTGCGTAATGTCGCCGTGATTTGACGTCCANGAAACTCGAGATAAGGAGGGTGACACAGCGATGCACTGGGCTGCAACCAAGGTGTTGCCGCTGATCATGCAAAGTGGGAAGCTTTAGTAGTTCATGCTGTCAGCTAAGGCACCTATAGGCATTTTGATGCAGGGCCAAACTGAGGTCATGCAAACACTCAGACAGTTTGGTGCCCAGACAGACGTTTGCAACTCGCAAGACTGGACACCTCTGCACCGTGCGGCGTACTGCGGCTTTGCAGACACATGTGAATGGCTCTTGAACAATGCTGTCAGCATGCATGCTGTCAACAAGTAAGTCAACACTGCATTTGAGGCAATGATTTATCAGATGAAGCAAGGCATTTTTCACTTGTCAATGTTTTGCTTGTCACTGCCTGTACTTCCTGTCCACCACAAGCAAGTCTTCATATCTCATGGCATTGTCAAGCTGGCTTCGGCTTGGCATGGATGTGCTGCAAGCTCGCTTGTTATGGAAGGTAGCATGTAATGAGCGCTGACAGGCTTGCACACACATGCACCTGCTTGGGTCATCACTGTACTGTTATTTATCTGTGGATGGCCAAAGCCGGCTACGACATGCGTATGTCCATCAGCTGACCACCAAGCACCGCTCACACAAGCGCAGCGCATGTACGGATTTTACTGCCCCACACAACATGACCCAGCAACAAAATTGGCGCTTTTTAGGACAAGTTTTGCAGTCAAGCTGGCAGGCAGCACAGTTGATGCTGCCTGGGCATGCTTGCACTGGCTTCATTACATGGTCAGTGAGAAGGCTAAAAAACTGACAGTAACCGCAAAAAGTGCATGNAAGCTCATTCATGCTGCCAAGCAGGAGGTGCCACCTACCAGGAAAGTATAGCCCGTGCTTGTTGTTGAAGATGAATTCAAGGAATCCATCATAGGTTTGCCGCATTGCCGGCAGATGCATCAGCATGACTCCAGCATTGTATGGGAAAGACTCTTCTGCTTCAATGGCCATGCCAATCATCTTGGGCAATGGCAGTTCAAAGGCATCCAGCGTGAGTGGCCTCCTGAAGTATACATCTGCATCTGTGAAGAGGATGTACTCGTACTGACTGAGCTCCGGCAAGATTGGAATATCAATTCTTTGCCAGGTTCCAATCTGCATATTGACATTGGCATAAAGATGGCTGCGGCCCGCATTGATACCCTTGCTTGCCTTCAACATAGCCACCATGCGATCACGCCATTTTGGCGATGCATGTATAATGGTCACGCCCTGATCCTGCACCAGCAGCAGTCACATCGAGACTTTCGTCNTTGCGCTCCAGTGTCAGCTCAAACTCCAATAGGTCACCTTCCTTCACACCTAGACCTTCCACTACCTATGCATTCGATAGACATGGTGAGTACAAGCCAGTGATAGCATGCATCTGCAAGCCCGCAAACGTTGTGTAGGAGCCTTTGAGCAAGCATCAAGACATCAAACAAAACATGGTTGTGAAGTCTGTTGACGGAAATACATGGATATAGGTACAGTGCTAGATGGCCAAGAAGCATGCACCTGCTTCCAGGCCTTTGCTTGGACTGTATACTCAAATTTGTCCTTGTTTCGCCTGCATTCACATGGCTAGCTCAGTACGGTGGCAGAATTTTGCACGAACAAAGCAGTGACAATGCTGCGGCAGGGCAGGCTTGTTCTGGGATTGACACACCATACCTGGGCACAATGCTGACTGAGAAGCTTTGCGTCCCATCCGCACTGACCATGGTGAAGTCTCCATTCATCATATCTGGCATATGTGTGAGGACAAACTCCGAAGGAAGTGTCAGCTTGTACGTTGGCGCCACAGTTGTTGGTGGCACTTTCTGCACGAAACGCATGCATAAGATACAAGGATGGTTGAGCTTGGCAATATGCAGTAGTNAACAGTATGAGGGGCCAAGCTGCCAGCCTGGCAGATCTCAAGTCAAGTACAGCAAGCAATGACTCGTGTCTCACCTTCTTCAAAACACCGTTGTTCCTCTGACTGGCATGATATGGGCGCCCTCGCTTGAAGTCATGAGCTATCAGCCCTGCCCGCAGCATTGCAAGGGTGGCATGGTGGCTTTTTGGGCCTGCTACATTGAAACACTTTGGACTGCAANCAGTCAAGTGGCAACAGCAGCTGGTTGCCTGTAGTAGTCCGTATCAGAGCAGAACTTATGTTTGCTCTTGATTGTTTGCTTGAGCACTGAACCCTTGCTCTCCAATGGTGTTTGTGTCTGCTCCAAAACCATTGGCATGGTTACAGGTAAAGAAAGATCCTACTTTGCGAAGTCTGGAGAGCCGCCTGCGCAATGCAAGATACCTGGGTGAATTGGCAAAGTTCAAGCTGGCACCTTTTGGCACCATATTTGTCATGCTCAAGGTATGCTGTCAGTCAACTTTGGTGCTATGTTGCTTTTGACGACGCTTGCCACTGTGTCTTTGCAAAATGGTCAAACAGTTAAACAGTTCCAGCCTGCATTGCCACTCACTCAATCATTGCTGTGATGATGCAGTCCTTGCTTGATGACTTCACCCACCACAACGTCGACACAGCCTGTGCCCTGCTGGAAACAGCAGGCCGCTTCTTGTACCGTCTGCCCGAGACCCACACCAGAATGGCCAACATGGCAGAGGTCAGCTGCACCTGCTTGAGTCACTCTGTTGTATGGCTTGTGAGTCTCGCTTGTGCGGGCAACTCAGGGCGTAAATCATGCGTATGTCTTTGCCTATCATGTCTGCTGCCTGTTGTCTCTTTTTACAACATGTATGGGCAGCTCTTTGAGCATCGGCAAGGAGTTGCTGTCACTTCAACACTGTCGTACTGTATGCATTGAGCAAGCGTCATTTGTTCTTGCATTTTGCGCTTTTGCATGAAGCAGGGGCTTTGTGCAGTTTGCCTGTCAGCACTGATTGTGGATCGTGGACTCCTCCTGAGCTTGTGCAGACTTGGCACCTCATTCAATNAGGAGTCCACTGAACTTTGCGTTGAATCGGGAATCAAAACTGGATTCTAGACGGACTGTCAATCAATCAGTTGATCGACATTGTGATAACATCTGGGGGCAATCATCAGTTGGTGTAGACTTCGCGGATGTGAGCAGCGGCGAATTCGTATGCAAACATAACTGCTGCATGAAGATGTACGGCATGACCTTGGCAGGCAGCGGACGTTGCCGCCGCAAGCTAAAGTCACTNTGTATAAGGTGTTGCTTGTGAACAGTAGCAATATAAGATTCAGGACAGCAATTCCGAAAAGCACTCTACCTTTCACTGGGCAGCTCTGTCTTGCTTGAGACTGTCATGAGCCCTGGCGAGGGTTGTAGCAGATTTGGCCTGGAGTCAGGCACATCACCTGCCTTGATGAGACCTGCTTAGGCATTCCTTTGTCAGTAGAACAGTGGTANATCACCACCATTGTGGCTGACAACAGCATTGGCCTGAGTAACAGTACATGCCAGAAACCAGCAGATAAGAACCAGGTCCCCCTTACAGGCTTGACAGNCAGCTATGCTGTGCTTGAGAACCTGCACCAGATCTCTGCTTTCTGGCTTGCACCACCTGTCAACCTGCTTGCCACTCTGTGCATGCAATCTGAAGTAGCTGCTGTCGGTGACCATGACACCCTTCCAAGAGATTCTTCTGGCTGCTTTAGCAAATCTGAGCCTTGCAGCTTGCTGTTTGCTACTCAGCATAGGGGTCTGTCTGGGCTTTGTGTGCCTGAAGCCTGCTGATTTGAGAGTTCTGACTATGCTGCTACAACNCTCGACTGCAGAGCATGCAGCCAGCACAAGTGTCACACAAGCACCTGCAACAAAGCAGCATGATGTCAACACAGCAGCCAGGCCAGATGTGCACAGCATGGCACAGCCTGACCAGGCAGCAGCCAGCTCAGCACATTCCGCAGGCACCCTGCTTGACCAGCCACGTGAGGGTAGCAACATGGTGTTGACTAATAAGTTCACAGGTAGCTGATCATGTCAATAGCCCTATGCTTTACTCTACCTGCTAGAGCCTTGCAGTCANCTTCAGCATGTACACCAGCAAATACAGGAGCGATGTGCTGAACTCCAAGGCTGAGGCACGCCACTTCTGATAGGCTACTAGCTACTGTTAATCATGACATTGGCAACTTACCTTGAGTAGCAGTTTCTTCTGGCAGCAACAGTGCGACCTGAAANAGGGAAGAGGCGATCTGTGCCAGCCCACAATGACTGCTGTGGAAACGCTCACAAGATGTTCAAGGTTTCTTGCATCAAGATCCAGCACGATGCCACCTGGCCTCAACGTAAGCAGCCTTTGCAGCAAACACGTGCGCAGGATGTANGCGCCTTCTCTGCAAACTTGCATCATGACGTACTATCTTGGGCATGATCTCGCTTGAGCAAACTCATATCATGATTAACAACAGAGTGTGTACAAAAGTTGCTGTACATGTGTACACTCAGCTCTGCTAATAGAGTGGCATATTATGGTGTTGAATCACTATCGGCCGCTGCTTTGATATCACTGGCATAGGTAGTCATCACTTTTTGTGCGACAACCTTTCTTTTGTTGTACACACTCTTCTGGCACAGTTGTTGGAGCAAACGTTGCTCATCTTCAGTTGCTGACTCTGGAAGATGCCGGACTTCTTAACCTAGGTTGATACAACTCTTGGAAAAAGGAGCTGTCTTCTCATGTCATGACCGGGCCACAACATGCTAAGGTACAAACGGTACNTTGATACAGCTCCTGACTGTGCAGCAATCTGCAATGAACAGCCAGGCAATGTAGCAGATGCCTGCTCCTTGCAGACTCCCATTGGAAACTATCTCAGGTGTTACATCCTGCCAATCTGGCACTTAGGCAAGTCTNAAGCCACAGATACCACAGACGGTCATCCCGCTGCTAGAGAAGGCGTGTGCAATTCTGAGGATTTAAACATGAGTTTGATCCCTGATTCTGCTATTCTCCCCTACTAGGCATACACCTAACTTGTCGAGTGTGTGTGAAACGGCGCAGAATATAGAAGCCAATGATTTCCAAGCACAACAGGCTGTGTGGCATTGCAACGAATTACCCTACTTTGCTCTAGTGAGCATTCTTCTCATCCTGACTGCAATTCAGGTAAACAAAGTAATCAGACTGCTACGGCCTGTTGTGAAATCGACAGGTGCCCACCACTTAGCTGCANGGCAATCTACTGATGATAGAGACTGTCAACAACGGATGCACTTGTTGCCAGGGTGGGCCAAGACTGCTCGACAGAGCTGAAGTGTTGGCAGCTCTGTGCAAGGGGGTCATGATTTATGCCAGGCATTGAAGTTTAGGAAGACAAGTGGCCAGTGCAGCTTATCTGCTGTGCATGCGCCCCTCACAGACAGCTCTGGCAGGCTGACCTTCATATTGCAGTAGAGTTGTGAGTGATTTGCCCAAGGTGGGCTCCATATCCTGAAGGTCCCTCAGTGTGCAGGACTGCCCAATCAGCTTGCGGTACAAGGCCAGAGGCAAGGGGAAGTCCAGCAGCACAGCATTGTAGATGGCCAGACCCAGGACCAGCCCCACCAGCATGAATTCATCTTCATCTTCAAGACTGCTAGGGTTGNCAGCTACATGACAGCAACAGCTACATGACTTTGAAGAATGCAAGAAACAGATGCACACCTGTGGCTTGGAGCACATATTGTCATTGGCAGGCCTAGTAGCACATATCACCTTCCCCTGATCACAGACATGCTTCACACAGTCAAGGCAGGGTTTGCAGGCCTGCATCACAAGGGCAGTCTGTGAGATGGACAAGCAAACATTCCATCTTCCAGTCAAGAGCAGTGAACCCAGCAATCAGAACCACGCAGCAACTGAACGTGCAGCTGCAACAAATCTCAACTGTTGCTGCTGCACTCACAACTTGCAGGGTTGCTCATCTGCTGTAACTGCAGCGCTGTCTTTCTGTAAAACAGATGGTGTAGTGCCCGTTTCGACTGCTTTCACTGTGCCATGCCATGCAGATCCAGCATGTCAGTACACTAGGCTTATACACATGTTTGACGCGCCTGTGATGGCTGAATCAAAAGCAAATGCATGCTCAAAGCTCATGCCTGCATTGCTGATTCAATGCTATGTCCCAAGTCAAAAGNTGTTCATTGCGGCTGGGTATGCATGGCACGTCTCAAACTTTAAGGTTGCAAAGGTACAGTCATGAACCAACCTTTGCTTATAGTACAACAGCAAACTTGCAGTGATTTACTTGTACCATCTTGTCAATTCTTCTGTNTGGGGTCACAGCAGGCTGCTTGCAGCATTTATGCCATGCCAGAGACCTCGACTGAAACACAAAACGAGTACAGCTTTGCTCACCGGTTTGGCGCCTACAATGCGCAATATGTTCTGCACGATTGTATGGCAAGTGCTGCAAATACATCATAATGAATGATTCACAATACCTTACTGCACAATGTGGCCGTGCACGGCACATTGACCAAGCAATCAAGCACATGTAGCCTCAGCATCAGACTTTGCGGCAAGCCTTGCAGTGGGAGCAGGTTTAAAGGGATGTGCTAGATTGACTGCAGACTTGATAGGGTCATGTCAACGACGGTTTGCAAAGGTATCTACACATTGTCCCTAAGCGCAGNTTGTATTGACAGCATATGGCACACTCAAATGAAACCACAATATCAGATTGTGTCAGTGGGCTGGCTACAATGCCTGTCCTTGCTGATGATGTGCTCGGAGTCGGCATTACATGGCTCACTACAATTGTACATGAGCAGTCATCACAGAAGCATACAATGGCGCCAAATGTCCATGGTGCAGCAGTACGTGAGCGTTGTTGTAGTCAAGAGGTGCAGGAGCAATGTTGAGTGGTAGAACAGAGGTTGTGTTTAGCAGCTCAGGAAGTCCCTGACTGACGCTACTGAGCAGAACAAATAGCAAGCATCCATGTATCTCCTATTGTCAAAGCAATGGCTATACAACAGCATTGAGTGTGAGTAGGTAGGTGATGATAGTTGGCACTAAGCCGTTGGTCGTGTGGCAGTGCAAAGTATCGTTTGGGCAGCACATTATGTACTGCAACTTGCCTGCATGCTTGTGCTGTGCATTTATGGACCAAGTATCGATGTCAACATGGGATGCTGGTGCAAATTCTGACTGTATTGACGTGTAGCGTGTTGAGGCCTAACACAGCTAAACAGTCATGTATGAACAAGGACACATGTGCGCGTGTACTAGTAGCGCTCTCCAACACTCTGGTTTCTACCACGTATGCAACACAACGACCTGCAAAAGCTGCAGCACTACTCAAAAGCCAATGGCAAGCATGATCAGATATCCAACCGTGTTTATGACACCAAATGCAAACACTGAACCCAACAGGCCGACCTTCAAGAAGTCCTTTGTTGTGACATACGTGGATCCGGTGCCATCCTCTAAAGCAATGGCATTCATGTTGGGAAAGCCACTCACAGGAAGACCCATAGCCCCAGAGCACATTAGGGCAGCACCCATAACCAACAACTTAGGATGAGGGTTAGACTCCATGTCTTCACCAACTGTTTGCACAATGGGCAGGATAATCATTGCCCCCACAGTGTGGGAGATGAATGTCGTGCACATCAGGATCAATGCACAGAAAATCATCATCACAGGCCACAATCCCAGCCCATCAANGCTTTTACCAGCTGCATGCATGTACTGTCAAGTAAACAAGGTGCATCAAAATCATTTAGTCCTGATCAGGAGCGTTGGCTGCTTCCAGACCATATCGCTGGCCATATCAAGCTCACTACAGTCATCTAATGTCCGGCATGCAATATGGTATGGCTTGTGGTCAAGATGTTCAAGCTACGGTACCATTAATATCACTCAGCATGCACATGTTATGGGCATTAGGCAGCTGTTGAATGCTGTACTGCCTGTCGCGGTTGTCACAATGTCTAAAAAGACCAGGTTCACTTCTGCTATGTGAACACCTGCGCAGCAGTTGCGTCGTTGCATCGTCGCGTCATTGCACATCGTCTGTGGTGGGACATCACAAACGTGCTGAACCGAGTTAGGTGACTGATATGCTGCGATGGTGTTCACATTCAGTTGCTGCATGCGTATGAGCGTGTCGGTACTGCCTGCATCACCAACGCCGATACCAGTGACTGAGAGGTCTACATCTCAGCTCTCTTGGCTGTGTTGGGTTCATGCTCAGGACGCCAGGCAATCTACAGAGCGTACATAGTAGCTATCTAACCTATTGCGTGCAAGTGCTTGACAGTTGGCTGCCTTGTATGCAGGATCAAACAGCTACACCACTGGAGGCAGGACAAGAAGAAGACAGCCTATCTATCATAGATGATGAGCTGGNACTCCTGGGCGGCTGCTGGACCACCTGCAGAACACCTCCGGCTTTGTCTTCCGCAACCTGGCCTGCCTGGTCATTGATGAGGCGGACCGTATTCTAGAGATTGGCTTTGCAGAGGAAATGCGGCAGATCATCAAGCTGCTGCCCAAGGACAGGCAGACCATGCTGTTCTCTGCCACACAGACAACAGAAGTAGAGGATTTGGCACGGTACTGCTTCCCCGACCCTTTTTGCAGGCCATGTAAAGCTGCCATGTACAAGAGCTAACTAAGGGTGTGAGCTAGTCTGTTGCGCGATTGGTGTGTGATGCAGCTGCAGCTCATGCACAGAGACTTGAGGCCAATAGAGCGCATATACACTCCCTGCCTGCTTGCTATACCGATGATCCTGCTACATAATGGCCATAATACATACATACATAGTACATGTTCAGCTCAGACTCAAAGATCTTCCTGGATTGTCAAGCACTGCACACTCACAGACGGCTTTGTCAAGCTGACACATATGCAGAAGACGTTTCAGCATATGCGAAGCTCACCACACATGGTATGTTTCTGTGAGGATCACTCCTTCACTTGTCCAAGTGCAGCGCTGAGTGATGTCTCAGCTGTAGCACATGCAGTGCAGACTGCCACAGCAGCTGAGGTGTTGACTGTTGACATGCAGTGCAGCAGTGCTTGAGGCTGGGCAATGCACGTGCAGCTGACAGAGTGCGCCATGTTTTCAAGCTCTCTGACAGACGCTTTGGCTGGATCAAGGTCTGTCACCTTCTGCAAACTTTGTTTCTTTCGTTCTTCCTCTGCATCAAGTCTTGGTTCAGATGTGCCAAACCTTTGCTTGTCCTTCTGGTGCGTCTGTTGTCTTGCGCTGTGGGACATCAAGTGTGCCTGCAAGGTAGGCATGCTATGAGCAAGCTTTGTTAGTTCTTGCTGAGTGNTTTCGACTGTCGGTGTTTTATCGGTGTTGTTGGGTCATTGGCTCCTCAAACGTGACCGGGACTCACAGAAGCATTCACGCATCTGCTGCGATTGCTCCAGACAGGCTGGTGCAGACAGCTGCTCGCCGCGACATCGCGCATGCAAGCCATTCTCGATGCTGTTCAGGCTTGGCTGAGTTACCTCAACAGCAGTCTTTGGGCCACGTCTGCCACTGTATTCGTCTGCACAATAGCAATTTTGTGGGTGAAGCACCGGGTAACATATCAAGCTCCAGTAGTACTCACGTATCAACCGGTTATGTGCGGAGACATAACTCTGGACTCTCTCCGGAAGTTCGACGGAAGAGACTTTCTCAAACCACTGTATTTCGCCGTTCGGGGCAAAGTGTACGATGTTAGCACCGGCAAAGACTTTTACGGGCCAGGTCGGTGACTTACAAAGCTTGATCAGCTGTCACAGCTTATGCAAAAGCAGTCCTCGCCTGGCTAGGTGCGGGCTATCATATATTTGCTGGGAAGGAATGCAGCAGAGCTTTGGCCAAAATGTCACTCACTGAGGAAGACTGCAATGACAAGCTGGATGACCTGACAAAGCGACAAATTGATGTGCTGCAAGAGTGGGAGGCGAAATTTCAAGAAAAGTACCAAGTTGTGGGCCAGGTATCATTCTGAACCTGCTGCTTACTCTTTAGGGTCATGACATCTGCAGCTGCTCCTTTCAACGCAAAGTGTGAAAGTGCTGAATGGCTTAAAACAGCAGTATATGATGCTTGAACAGCACTGCACTGCAAATATCCTTTGCACTCAAGCTGCTAGGCCAGGTGCAGCATGTCTCACGCATGTTGCACAAGCAATGCTGTGTGCTTGCAGATTGTAGAAATGAAGAATGTGACTCTCAAAGAGTTGCAACAGCATGATGGAAGCAATCCTGACAAGCCAATGTACCTGTCAATCAGGGGCACCATCTTTGACGTAACGTCAGGTGAATGCCACAGCAAAAACGATNACATGCTGTTGATGCGCCTGCTAAACGCCCTGCAGATGTATGCCAGCCAGCCAGCCTGGATCAAGGCTGCCATCCAAACAGCAGCCGCCAGCAAACTCCAATTTGCGGTGCGGTGGTATCTTGTCAAGACCCGCTGTGCTCGGAGAAGATGTGTAAAACTGCANCTTCTTGGCAGAAGCCTGTGCATTGAGGCAGGCTTAGCAAGGTGGAATGCAACAGCCACCAGGGCTGCTGCTCTGCTCAGCTTTGTCTGCACTGGTGACCAAGGCAGCCAGGTGCATTACACTCAGCTGTAGCATCGCTACAATGCTAGCCAACTGTCGAGATGGACACAGCCATGAGGCTTGTCTACACAGCACCAGCNGTTTGAGTGGAGGGAGCGCTTGTTCAAGCAATTTGAGGAAACGATCAGCAAGAATGGCAAATCCACATGAAGCTTTTGTATAGACTACAGCATGCTGTGAGTGGTACACTCACAACAGCCATCGCAACTGTCATAGCACTGTACCAATACATGACACAGGTCACAAAGCTTTGATTCAGCGGGCTCAAACTGAGCAAGTCTCAGTAGAATGCAGTGACAGTCTTCTTCCAAGTTTTAGCCCAAATTGCAGACAGTTGTTGAATTACATAGTTTCAATTGAATACAATACCATTTAGATGTGTGGTGTACAGTCCGTCTTGACGTGTTGCAACATGACACATGCTTTTTGCACGCCATATTGTGTAGAGATACGTTGCATACTGTTGGACGGGTGATACGGTATCGAAAATTGGCAGCTACTGTTACAATATAGCTTCAGATGAGAGTCTGCAAACTCTGTGCAAATGTCAAGTGAAGCTGCGCATGCGACGCAATCAACAGCAAATGCTTAGGCCATAGAAAATGCCCAGAAGCTGCACTTGGTACAACATGGGCCAAAACAAAGCTATATCATGCATGAACAGCCTTGACAACGTTGCTTAGCCCTTGGCAGCCAAACTCTTGACAAGACTGGCAAGTAAAGCGCAGAAGGGTGTGATCTGTCTGATGTTCGAGCCTCAGGTGTCAACAATCATACCTCGTGTACCGTTGTAGATGTACGTCAGACTGCCTGCTGGGTGTGCAGACATAGACTAGCCACAGCACACATTAAATGTCACATAGATGATGATTGTGACATCACAGCTCAGGCATGGCGTGCAGGGCATGCTCAGCACACTCAAAATGCTTGCTGGTCAGCTGATATGCGAAGTGCTTTATTGCTTCTGAGGTCAAGGTAGTATATTGCTGGATGATTCTTCCAACTTGCCACAGNATAACATGCTTGCCTTGTTGACGGGCTGCAAGCATCTGTTTGTCTGCAGGTATGATAGCCACCAAGTGCTCACCATCAGAAGTTGTCACAGATGCAGTGAATGATGCAAGGTCAATCTGCATGCGGGAGTATGCCACTGCGCCAGAAGTGAACATTTATGGGGACCCAAACTTCACCTTCGCTTATGTACCTAGTCATCTGCATCACATGACATTTGAACTAGTCAAGAACTCATTGCGTGCTGTCAACGACAAATTTGATGACTCAGACGAAGAGCCGCCCCCAGTTCGACTTGTCATTGCGGAGGGCGACGAAGACATCACAGTCAAGGTGAGGATTGTATGACTACACATGCAATCATGCCCTACCTGCCTGTAACGCATGAGGGCAGAGTGCGCCCCCAGCAAAGGAAGCAGCTCAAAACAATCTGGAGCTGGACCATTTGGTCATTTGCTATAATGTTGTCTGCTGGCTGCAGTGATGCTGCAAGATCACTTCATGGAGCAGTGTTGGACTCTTCTGCTGGTGTGGGTGTGAGGCCCGGCTTGTTCACAGAACACAGAGCGCCCCATGCAGACGCATAATGAATTCGTCGAAGTGCTCCCCAGNACGCCGTGACACCGCAGCTACAGTCACTCCAGGCAACGTGGGTTTGCTTCAAACATAGCTCAGCGAGACCAACTAGCACTCAAGGCGTACAACAGCCTGAGCAAGCAGACCCGTTCACGTCTAGCCTGCAAAGCAAAACGGAGAAGGAGCTGCTGGAACAGGTCCTCAGGCAGGCACAGCAAGAAGACCTAGCTGAGGAAGCTGCAGAACAAGTACGTGACACATCTGTCTGCATGAGTGACGAAGCCAAGCAGACAATCTAGACTGCATCTACAGACACTGCATGAGCATGTGAATTTGAAATGTGAATGCCACGTTGCATTTGTCGTTTGCCATCCACTGGTCTGTTTCTGAGGCACCCTGGGGAGCTCTCTGCTGCACCAGGATTGATTTTTGTGTTCTGTATGACATCTGTTTCACATGCCCCTGCTTGTTGCAGAAAAGAGTTGACCAAAGAGGGGAGCATGGTGGCCCTAAGGGTGAAGAGCCAACCCGCTTTGGTATGATGACACTTACTGCCTGTGCGAGGCCGACTTGTATCTCATGCTGCTGACTTGTGTTAACCGACTGTCACTTGCAGGTGATTGGGAGAAGGGTGGCAGATGTTATGACTTCTAAGCAGCACCCAAGGCTGCAGACTTGACATCATCAAATGCAGACGTATCTTATTGACGTGTTTGCTGTGCTCTTGATACACAGACATTGTGCTGCTGATTTGGACTTTGATCTAAACTTATTAGCCGTCTAGTGGTCTGACCCCTCGCTTGTTTGCTTGTTCAACGCTTTCAATTGCCAGGTTATCCTTGTACAATAGCGCAATGTGTGTTGAAAAGNGCAGCAAGGACAGCTGCTGTGCCAGCAGGCAGCATTGCCTGAATGCACAGACAGACTCAGCCCGCGCAGCCGCTGCTGAGACCAACATAGCACCAGCAGCTGTTAGGGACTGTGGTTCAAGCGACGTGTCAATGCTGTAAGTCATGATAGGTCGTACAAACTGCAGGGTGACATTGCACGGACCAGAGCGTCAACTCCTGGGGTGGGTCTGATCTCTCCACCCNGCATCCTTGCCACCTCTGCTTGCAGCTCTTTCAGCTCAGCAGCTGCCTCCTCTGCCTGCTCGTTTGCAGCCTGAAACTCCTTGGNGTTATGCAACCACACAATGGCGCAAGGAGTGCACAGAGAGAATTCGTGACAGCTTCCTGGAGACTTCTCTGTGTTCTAAGACCCAGTCAGACACTGCTTGAGACATGTGATGCACCTGAGGGGACTCAGCAGCTGCCTCTGCTGCCTCTTTGAACTGGCCTGAGCCAAACAGGCGGTCAAAGTTTTGACCCACAAGCGCCNTCTTGCTGTGCAATGCTGCAAATGCTGCTCTCAGTGGCAGCAGAACGCTCAGGCATATACAGAGCAGCAGCCTAGACTGTATGGCAAGGGAATTGGCTATTCACCTTCCGCAAGACACTGCCCAAAGTTGAAGACATTGCACAGTCTTGTTTCCTCAACAAGCATTTGCTGGATGAGCGTTTGGCGGTGGCCGTGATAGCTGCAGACACCTGCTTTGCTAGAGGTCGCTCATGAATTTGCCTGATTTTTGAACAAGCAATTGGCCAAATGATCTGCTCAGGGCTCACATACAGTACTTGCCACAGACTTCTCCTTTGGCTTCACTCACACTCATGTCATCATGATTCATTTGTCTGTACGTGCTGCTGCAGGATCCAGTTTTGAGGGCCAAGTTTGCTGGTGAGCCAGAGCACGCCATCAACTTCTTCTTCATGGTGGCAGAGGAGATGCGAGAGCACATGGCAGCCATGGGATTCCGAAGTGTGGATGACATGGTGGGCAGAGCCGACATGCTGGAGGTCAATCCAGCTGTGATCAAGAAGTACCCTCGCTTGGCAGGCATCAACCTGGACAAGATCCTGCTGCCAGCTGCTACTCTCAGACCTGATGCTGCACAGAGATGTGTGCGCAAGCAGGTCAGCTGACTGCACACCATTCTGCCATTCTGCTGCATTGCCTCTCCACTTGAGGCAACTAATTATGGTATGTGATGTAGCGTCATGTATAGCTGTCCTTAGGCAAGCTTTTGTGCGGCTGAGCAATGTCTCAAATGTGCAGCATTTTGGCAGCACAGATCCATCTGTATCAGTCGCTCTGTAACTACCTTGATTGATGTCTACAGCAAGCATTCAGGCATGTTGTATTCAGGCAGGAGAGTAGCTTTCATATGGAACCCCCAAACTGAATTGTGGATCGTCAGGTCCCACGTGCAATGGCNCAGGCTCAGCTGCAGCTGTGTGAAGAAGAGCTGGAGGCGCGCACTCAAGACCTCACTCGCTATGCCGCTGAGAACCGCAACATTGAGGTCTGTGTGCCATCATGTGACCTTTCATGTGCAGCCGCATGCTGCTACATGCCACATGGCGTNCTGGTGCCCTATTTTGCTCCCGGGGCTGAAGAGACTGCTGATAGCCAAACACTATCAGAAATGGCCTTACAACATAGGTACAATTTATGTCAGCATTTGCTGATGGGCGTGGCAGCCATATTGTGTGGTCTGACATTCTGCTTGACATTTTGCTTGCAATGTTGAACTTCTTATCAGTCTCACCAGGGCCATTCTGGTGCCACCAGGATGGCCCAACAGTTTCACAACTTCTCAAGTACTGCTCCCCATCCTTCTTCTCTTTGTTATTCTAGCTCGGCAGAGCACTGGAGGTTTGTCTTGCAAAATGTCATATTGTGGTTGGTTGACAGGCGTAAGAAGCCTCCAACATCAAAACAGTCACAGACACAAGAAGGCTCCAACAGAAAACCAGGTCAAGTCAGTGGCAATCATGGTCAGGACTCCAAGTCAGCCTGTCACAAGCATCAGGCCAAGCCCAATGGCAATCCTAAGAACAAGATTCAGGCTAAGTCAGTAAAGCTGGCAGCAAGCAAGTCAGCACCCAACGTGNTTGTAACCCTAGAGCAAACCTAGCAAATTTGTAACCGCAAAAGCAAATTCGCTGCCAGCTGCAACGCAGCTACGCACGTCCAGCGTCGCGTGCTAGCCGCGGCAACTCACTGCAACTCCTCTCAGCTACTCGAACGTTTGCACAACTTTCGGAGACCCACTCAAAAGTCCCGAGACTCATACAGTCTTGTGCCTACAATCAACTACGTGCTTGAGCCGTTTCACACGCACGCATCTCCTACATACGTACACACGGTAGTTGCCGTTTAGACCTTAAACGATGGGGTTAGCATCCAAGATTCAAGCCGCTGGTGGTGCTCCTAGCGCACCGCCTGCGGGCGCACCCGCCGGGTACCCTCCTCAGGGATCACAGGGACAGCAGCAACAGGCGTCGTTTGGAGCAGGGGGTGGAGGTTTCTTCCCCGGTCAGCAGCAGCAAGTACGCCCTGGCCAGCCTGGACCATCCGGCTTAAGTCAACAAGCAGGCAAGTTCAACGAGGCTCCCGGCATGCAGCAGGGAATGATGTCTGGTCAGCAGCCTCAGCAGGGCGGTTATCCTGGTCAGCAAACTCAGCAAGGCTACCCCGGCCAGGCACCATCGCAGGGTGGCTACCCCGGTCAGCAGGGTCAGCAGGGCGGATTCCCGGGTCAGCAGGGCCAACAAGGCGGTTTCGCCGGGCAGCAAGGCCAGCAGGGTGGATTTTCTGGCCAGCAAGGTCAGCAGGGTGGCTTTCCTGGCCAGCAAGGTCAGCAGGCTAGCTTTCCTGGTCAGCAACAGCAGTTCCAGCCTCAGCAAGCAGGTGGTTATGGTCANACATGGCTTGGCCGTAGGGGTGCCACCACATGTGCCACCCCTCTCGGACTTCTGGGATGCTTGTGTCCTCTGCAGCGCATAGCAAAAGGCGGGCTCCAACTCTAGTTTGGGTGCACACACTTTTTGCAATAGATGCTAAAGCTTTCAGTCAGTCGTGCAAACTGTTTACTAGTTGCACAAACCATGTTGCTACATGGTGTCACTACAGTTTGGGCATGCTGTCTTGGAACACAATGGTAGCACTGGCAGATTTGACTTCAAAAGGTGAGCGCCATACAGCGATGGGACTCTGTATAGTTATAGAGTTATGGATAGATGGAGTTATAAATATAGTGGCGTGAGAGCAGGATCACATGCGCCAAAATCTCCACATCAGATGAGCAAATAACAAGGCTCACCTGTGGTCACATAGTAAAACTGTTGCTGCCACAGAACCAGGTTGTAAAACAGACAGGCCAGCCCAAGGTCACCGCTACCTGTGCACTGCAGCCATGACTGATGTCTTTGGTTGAAATGACTGCAAACATCTTGTATCTATGCTGACAGCCTTGGTGCTGACGTGGAGGCAGTTTTTGCAGCAGTTTACGGAGCTGACGAGCCGCGTTGTGCAGGTCGCGATTTTGCAGGATTCAAACATCTCACGCACTTCGTGTTGTGTTGGCAAGCCCGACTGACTAGCCAGTAAGGTCGCTCGGCCGCTGTGCACTCTCTGCAGCCATACAAGATCAGAAAGTGCAGTGCTGCTTTACAGAACAGCACATTTTGCCCACCCTGGCATCTCCTCGCACCGAAACTTTGCCTGCTGCGGCAGATACTGCAACTGTCCATAGCACGCACGCGGCCCTCATTGCTTGCCGACGCAATGACGCAGACATGCTTGATCAGGCTTAGCTTACGGTTACAGTTGCTGGTGAGAAGGTTGCAGATGCTCGCCGAGTCGAGCTGATGCAAATCGTTGAACTTGACGGTGTGAGTCACCGCACAGTCGCCCCGCCGCTCGCGCGTGATTGTAGCGGGAAGCATTCGAGATCGTTGCATGAGGGTTAGTCAAGCGACTTCTACTGCCGAACCTGCTGCAAGCTGCACACAAACGCTGACAGTCAGAAGCGTTGTAACGTAGTCACAGTACACTTGCTGCACGGTCAACATTGCCAGTCATTGGTGAGAAGGTGCCGCCTTCAGCGCTGAAGCAATAGTTGCNCTGACTGTGCAGTCTTCCTGCCATCGCTGCAACATTGCTCATGCCAGTGCCCACCATTTGCGCCTCATCCAAGACAACCCTCCACCAACTGCATGTACAAGTAAGCGCACGAGCAAGGGACCCCCTGCAATCAGTCTCTAGCCAACCTGCTTAGCACCCCACTAGCAGCTTCAGCCAAAGCAGTGCTTACAGACTCTCATGTACTGAACTGCACGCTGTGCTGCAGGGTCTGAGAGCCAACTTGCTGCAGAGCTATCTGAATGACCCTGTGAGTGATCCCGCCTTCTTTGAGGGGTGCCAGCAGCCCCANCGGTGGTGAGTGCATCAGGCAGCTTGTTGCTGGTGGGCGGCAGCACAGCAAACTAATTGAGCAGACTTGAGCACGCTTTTATAGTAGATATGCAATAATGAATGCAGTTTCAAAAAAATTGCATGTACATCTAATGCAGCCATGCACATGTGAGGCTTGATTATGGGTGAACAAGNACTGTTGGCGGACAGCAGCAGCAGCCCAGAGGAAGCATTGCATTGAGGGTGGGCACACAACTGGGTACCGTCATACTGAAGCCTGCTTAACCATGTGACTGTTCAGTGGCATCAAAGCAAGAAACAGGCGGGACTAGCAGTTGCATGGTTTATAAAGCTAGCAAGGCTGCATGGCACCCCTTGACATTGGCGTAGATACAAGCAGCTGAGCACTGTGCAGAGCCCAACAGCCTGCACAGGGTGCGCTTGCTGTCACAGGATCAGTCTCATGAAAATTCACTTTGGCATCAGCTGTCNGCAAATTAATGCCTGAGGTACAGTGCAATCACTCCTTGAGCCAGCTGCGGCAGGCACAACAATGACCTGATAACAGGCCGCCTTCTGGCAGTTGTGGCAGGTGCCCTGGTGGCACATGCGCCAGGGGCGCAACATAATTGGTATGGCCGACCTGCTCCAGCATGTTTGGGAATGAGACCACGTCAAAGCAAGCAAATCACATTGTGCTAGCTGCTGCTCACCAGGCTTTTGTCGAGGGCAAAATCAGTGCCTGCTTCCGTCCACACTTTGACTGTTTTGTCACGGGATGCTGTTACGATCCCAAACGGACTCGTGATCACTCCTCGAACCTAGTTGACGGGCGAGGCAGCAGTAAGAAGATTTGCACACAAGATGTTTGCTGACCGAAGCTTGTCACATCCTACGTCTTCTTCGTGACCACGAAGCTCACAGCGCAGGTGCACCTCGCTCTGCATAATGTCAACTGATGGTAGCCAACAATAAACAGTTTGTGCTTGTTCCTAGTGCTCACGCACGGATATCGCACTCCCAGCAGACAAAACACCGTGTCGAGCAAGGTCCGAGTGCAAACGCAGATGTGTGCAAGCGTGTCGTTCATGCACTCTCCCTGCTGACCTAACATGGCAAAGTCCTTTGACCAATCCCCAAATCAAGTTTCTGACGACCCCAAACTGCCGCCCAGCAGAAAGAGGTCGAGTGTTGACAAGTCGCCGAGTGCGCTTACAAAGTGCGCGCTGTTAGTTTAGCTGCATCGATAAGTCCGCCAAAATAAGCAAAAGCAACTGGTCGCAATCGCTGACTGATACAGGCGGAGAGCTGCATACCGANGACAATAATGCAAGAACAAAGCAGACAAGGTGTAGCCAGGTGTCTCTTCAGCTAGTGCAAATACGTCAAACTGCCAATCTGTCTCGGCAGCCTGCAGCAGGAGCAAATCTGAGTGCATCTTTGGTCTATGCACTTCGAAGCTCTTACCAATGAGGGTGAGTATGTGCCGGTGATACAAGGGGAACACTGACTGAACCCACGAGCTGCTGTAAGTGCTCTCAGGGCAGGGCAGGTAACTGGGGCTGTCATGACCGATTGTAGTCCCACCGGCAGGTACTACCACCAATGCATGATTGTGCATGCCACTGGGCCATACACATGGCCAGCAGTGGCACCTAAGTACCATGCGGGCATGTGCTTGCTGTGACATTCCAGCATTGACCACAGACAGCTGCAAAGAGCCTTTGTGCAGAATGCCACAACAGCGCAACATGTTAGTGTACTCAAATCAGTCACCTCCTCTCTGCATCATGACAAGCAGGTGCAAGCCAAAGGTGGTATAGCAACATGTTGATCCCATGGCACCCGGCAAAGTCACGGAAGTATCGACTGTGACAACGCCATGTTGAGCAGCAGCTATGTGTTGTTCAGTTGACCTGGCAACACTATCAGTTGAAGCAAGACCTCATGACCTGAGCACTGAGTGACACGAGCACATCACTCGAGGGTTGCATGCCCACCTGCCTGACTGGCCAATGGCAGGATGAAATTCTGTAGCTTGCCTGTGACAGCATCTTACCCCACCAATAGGCTCGTGCATGGGATGCAACGACACTGTGTCATGCAATACTTTGTTCTGACAGCCCTTGCTCTTTGCAAGCCACTCACAGAAATTGGGCAGGCAGACAGCAATGAATGCAATTTGAAGTGAGCACTCACACCTTAGATGCAGCTAGTCTTGTACCAGTTGCTGAACATGCTAGGAGAAGCCGGATTGAGCAGCTACAACAAGTGCTGCAGACAGGCCCTCAGCACAAAGACAACATTCAGCATGGCCTGGCTTGAGTTCAGAACATTATCACCAAGTTTGTTGCAGCCTGTACAAGCATGCAGAGAGTCTTAGATGCAGACACAAGCTTGAACAAGCCTGTAGCGTACACGCCGACGCATGCACAACTCTGCGTAAGCCTTTGTAGCTACCTTGAGTAGGCGCTCCACAGCAGGAGTGACTAGAGTGGTGATGAACATGGTGTCCGGCTGCTGCAGCCCCTGGTGTGCCAGATCTGATGATGCTGCCGGATTACTGCAGTGTGCTTCACTGCTGCTGCTGGGTGCCGCACTTGTGTCCACAATTGGCTTGGTTGCTCCCTTGGGAACTGATCCCTGTTGATGGCACAGCTTTTTGGATTGCAGCTTGCACATGCTGGATACTGTAATTCAGGAGCAGGCTGGTGCATGTTGTGGTCTTGGCCTTCACGGTGCANGGAAGCCAGCGTGTGCTTTGGTCATGACATGCAAACCACAGTCTGATGTGCTTTTGACTTTCTGCTCACTGCACGTCTGCTCATGCAAAGTGTGGACCTGGACCCAAGCTCAATACCTGGTGATTTTGAGCCCTATCTGAAAATGGTCATCGCAGTTGCCCTCAAACAGCCTCTGATGGTCTAACGGCATCTCTGCTTTCACTTTCTTGCCCCTTTCAGTCATGCCTTCATCCTCCGACTCTCCCTCTTCAGGACCAAAATCATCAGCAAAGCGCTGCTTGCCCAGAATGGAGTCGGCTCTGGTCTCTTTCTGAGTGAGTTGGATGAGCCGTAGGATGAGCTTGTAGGCCATGTTTCGCATTGGAAGCAAGATCAATACCTGCATGAGCGCTCCTGGGTTTGCAACATGGNACCTGGTGCTGCAAGACAGCTGGTCACCTCAATATCTTGCAAATGGATCTCAACACAGATATTTAGGTGACCAGCTGTCTTGCAGCACCAGGCAGGAATTTGCGCCACCTCAGCATGGGGTCTTGATACAGCAGCACATTTCAGGTGACTTGCGTCACTGCCAGTGATGACAAACATATGGGCCGTAAGGCTTCCATTGTTGTTGCGAAGGCTTCAGCAGTCTTCAGCGGAGGCGTTATTCACTGCGCTTGGACTGCAGTAAGGCACAGCGTCATGTTGATTTAAGCATGACAAGCAAATATCGCTGGCATCGACAAATCTGTCACACTTTACGTATGCCTCTTAGTGAGCTAGTCTTGGCAGCGTCCACAGTGCCCAACTCCCACATGTGCTGATGATTCTGCTGCAGTTGTGGGAAGCCATCAAGCAGCTGAAGGCAAGCCAGTGGCAGTGCCTCAGCATCCCATCCTACAGTCACAGCCAAGACTTTGAAGCACACTTGGCAGCAGGACAGCCCTTGAAGCTACACGAGCTGACCGTACCGTGCCAGCCCCCAAATGTAGCTCCTGGGCTACCTTTGCCTGAGGTAGATTGCAACGATGCATGTGATAGTTTGATGGCTTNTGCTTTGCCCTGGTGTAACCTCAGCTGCATCTCTGTCAGACTGTTGCTCTAGCGACGGCGACAGTTGCTGTCTGCTGTCATGGTCTGGTGTTGCCTGAGTCGCGTCTCCACCACATTGCTGCTCTAGCAATGGTGACCCCAGGGGAGTACTGTGCTGCTCTGGGGTAGTCTCCTGGCAAGCTTCCTCTGACTTGTGCGCTTCCAGGCGCGGAAGCTGCTGACTGCCTACTTGCTCTGATACAGTGTCAGCTCCTTTTGCGGCATATTGTTGCCCCACCAGTGGTGACAGTTGCGAGTTGCTGCACTGTGGAGTTGTAAGCTGATCACTGAATCTGGCAGGCTTAGCCTGGCCTAGGTTGACAGCTTGCTGTGATGACTGTTGGCTGTTGGCCTCTGTGGGCTGGCCATCATCTGAATCTGCTGCGGCATGATCCTTGAGGACTGTAGGATCCTGCTCGGAAGGCTCGTGTTGGTGAGCTGAAGGACGAGCTTGCCTGGCTAGAGCATGATGCTCTGTGATGCAGAGCTGCCGCTGCGCAGCGGGGTTTTTATGTTTATGTACAGGTGCTGCAAGCAATGGAGTGAGCTGTGAAGCAGCTGTAGCTCCTTGTGAGAGTATTGGCAAGCGAGCTGCTGTTGTGGCTGAGAGTGCTACTGTCGTGGCAGCAAGTGGTAGCTGAACAGCTGCTTCAGGAGCCGATTTCAACTTTGCTGCGGTGCGTCCGCCGTGCTGTGGTGAGGAGGGCAGAACTGTGCGGTCGTTTACGGGCGTCGGAACCTGCTCACGAAGCTCACACTTAGGACAGATTCGAAATCGAATGCAAAACCTGGATTTGAAAGCGTACTTACCGGTGCGTTCAGCGGCTGAGCCTGGCCTGTTGCAGCTCGTATAGATGCTACGCTCGGAAGGGGTTCCCAGTCAGCAAACAGTTCAAGCATAAAGGCGCAGAGAGCAGCAACCAGTCAACAGTGGTCTCGGATGACCGTGACGTTGAACGCAGCCGAAGCGGGTCTCCGAAACTACGCGACAGAAGATCGGGAGGACAGATGGGACCGCGATTGGGAGAGCGCAACAGTGTTTCTGCACATGTGTTCGATGCAGTGGTTCCGGAGCATCGTGATGAGCATGCATCATTCATGGTCTGGTTTCACAAAACGAGCACCATCATGTTACCAAATTGGTGATACTGCAGTGATCGAGAGGCCTGCCTCATGTCCCAAATCCAGCATTACACGAATTCGGATGGTAGTCATCTTTAGCAATCAACATGCTTGGCTGACCCTAGAGGCATGCTGCAACTGGCTTACAGCGGGTATATACCATTGTACAGATTATCTAAGATATCCACCATGACACAATGCCTGGAACGCTCTTATTCAACAGTGTCACACAACCCCAGGCAGCGTCCACAGTAGTATCAGCAGCTGCTACCTAAGCCTTCAGCTTACACATGGTGATCAGTATGACACGTTTAGTAACTGTTAAACCTCAATGCTCGGCCTACATACCACACACAACGACCCACTCNCACATGTGAGTGATACGCAGCACCCAGTCAGCGGCAAGGCAGTCATCAGCACTGTCATGCAGATGCCTTCTGCTGCTCTGTAACCATTCCTGATGCAGTGAGATGTCCCTGCAGGTGTGTACACAGCTTTGAACCCTGCAGGCCAGTGTGTTGGGCCGGCACCAGCCGTGACTGCCACACCTGCAGTGACACCAGTGGTCACTGGAGTGCCACTGCAGCCACCTCCACCCCCCTCACCACTGTCCTTGCTGCCTCCACCATACTCACCTCCCCCTATGTCCACTGGTGCACCTCCTGTGCCAGTACTGCCATCACCCACACTTCCACCAACTCCACCATCACCAACTGCAACACCAGTCTTATCCCCAGTTGCTACCATCCCTGCAACTCCAGCAGCAACTGTGACTCCAGTAGCAACAGCCACTCCCACTGGGACCCTAGCAGCAACCCCCACAGCATCTGCAACGCCATCCTCTGTAGGAACTCAAGCCAGCAGCCCTCCACCGCCACCTGTGCCCAGCCCAACTGTGGTTACACCCCCAGTGTACAACCCTGTTCCATCGCAGACACCAATGGCAACACGTCAGGTTCCACGTACGCCCCCTGCAGTCAGCCCACCTACTGCCCCCCAACTACCACTACCTACTGTCACACCGTCACCTACGGCTGCTACAACCACTGCTGCCAGTCCTCCCCTGCTTTTTGCCCCACCTCCTCCTGCCACCCCTAGGCCAACCAACAGAGAGAGTGACTTTGGCCCTCCTGGGCTGGTCTTGCCACCCACTCCCAGTGAGCAGACTCCATCAGCGACAATTGTTGCTACGCCATCCCCCTCTGCTCCAGTAGCAACACCATATGCCACTGCAGCCGCGACGCCCGCAGTGACACAAACAGTTATCCCAGCTGCCACTCCTGCGTTGACCCCGGCCTTTACTGCAGCAGCTACTCCTGTTGTCACTTCAGTCGCTCCAGTAACTACTCCAGCTGTTACGCCCACTGTGACAGCAGCTGTGACCGCAGCTCCCTCTCCCACACCCACTGTCAGCACATCACCAGCTGCGACTACAGTGCCAGTAGGTACACCAGCAGCGCTGCCAACTGCAACACCTGTCACAACTACAGCTGTCACCCCGCAGGCAACTCCAGCCATCACAAGAACTGCTGTTCCTTTTCCAACAGTAGTTGAGAATGGCACAGCAGGTGGACGTCGCTCCCCACCACCTCCTGCAATAACACCATTTTCACCTCCTGCTACTCCCGTTCCAACCTCTTCTCCGATGTTTCCTACACTTATAGCTCCAGCGCCTGCTCCCGGCCTATCAACATGCGCAGTAGTGAACGCTGAGCTACAGCTCTGTGGCGTGAATGTTGAGACCACTCCAACCTTTTCCTTTGCCAGTTGTGTTGCTGGCCTGGTGGGACTATCTCCTGCACAAGCATCTAGAGTAGTGGTTCGCACTGTGACAGATACATCGCCAGCATGCAATACTGCTGGAGTCAACTCATCCTGCTGCTGTGACATGGCTGCTACGGTCCAGTTTGGAGTGGTAGCAACAGATATGGCTCAGGCTAGCAGTTACTCTGCCGTAATGTCTGCTGGGCTCACAGGTCCAGCTGTGCTGCAGTGCCTCAAGGTATGTCTTGTTTCGGTAATGCTTGTNTCTGGCTCCAGCCATCACCGCAACTCCAGCTGCAACATCACCAGTTCCCCAACTCACGGTCACTCCACTTGCCCCTGCGTTTGCACCAGCACCAGGTCCTGCATCTTCCTACATCTGCCAGGTTGTCACCGCTACAGTCCANCATGTTTACCCTGCTGTGTCATGATTGTGGATATGTACTGTGTCAAGCTGGTTGCTCAAATCACTTTGGGGCAGAGGCAAGTGCCCATCAGTCCTGACACTGTCAGCTGCTGGCTTGAGGCCCCACAAGCAGGGCTCTAGCATGCAGCCCTGATATGTGTCAGTTGAGTGACATCAGCGCATGCCACGTTGCCGTTTGGCATTGAGCTCACGTTCACGCTGCTGTGACTGTGACCCAAAACAATGTCAACGCATGCACCACTGTTACAGCAGTGTCTGACCCCATGGCTGGGCCTTGTGCTTGGAAGCTGATACAGCACGAGACTAGGCATGACCTACTTGCCCTGCTTGCCCAAGAAGAAGAGGAACTTTCGGGCAGCAATCTGTGCATAGGTCACAATGGACATGCTGGACTGCAAGCCGTGAAGTGCTGGCAGCTCCGGGACCAGAGCAGCTATGTAGCTCTGCAGCTGGCTGTCTAGCAGAGCACCATCACTGTCCTCATCAAAGCACCCCATGTGAATCATCTGCATTCAACAGTCATACAACCATCTCAATGCCTTGATAGGGGGTCAACAGCCCATCAAAGCATCCGTTCGTCTTGTGCAACTGTAGGGGCAATGACAAAATGCCAAGCACATCAACAGCCGTTTGCATGCTGCCATCAAGTGATGGCACACCACATAGACTTTCAGCATGCAAACTGGCTCCACTAGCAGTGCTTGACTGCACTTATGCTTACACAGAAACTTTCCACTGATGTGCTGATCACTATTCACATGGCAACCAAACATGGGATNCGGCAGGAGCCACCAGCTGCTGATGCTGCATGCACAGCCTCAATATATGGCTCCCGCTTGTCATGGTGTCAAGGCTGCCAGGCAGAGACTTGATACCCTTGATGACCGCTGCTCCCACATCGTACGACAGCTCAAACGCCTTGCGCCATTCTTGGTCCCTTGCATCTGTATGGCGTGTGTGCGGTGCAGCGGTGGTAAACAGCCTGCACAGACAAGACCGATGCTGTAGTACAATGCTATATGGCAAGTTAGTTAGCAGTCTTGCAAAACCAAGCAGTACACTGGCATCTCCTATAAGCCCTTTGCACTGTGCAGACTGTCATGCCATAGCTCAGGGAATGCAGCAAGCACAATGCTTGTTATCTATGCACAGCAGGTCAGCTAGTAGCCCGCACTAAAGTGCTCATTAGACCAGAATGAGCCTGCATGATCATTGCAGGCTAGACATCCCTGTCTATGCACCTGGAGTGGAGCTGCACCAGGTCTGAAAGAAGCTCGCCATGCAACAGCTGCTGTGCCGCATGGCTGGACACTTCTGCATCCGTCAGCCCCTCCTGCGCAGACTCTGTGGCCTGNTGGCTGGAAGGTGCTGTTGCTGCTTGAGTGGCATAGTAAGGTGCTGCCAAAGGTCTGGAGGCAAAGCGGTCCTCTGAAAGCCTGCTGACCAGTGCTGAGTTTGGCGGAATTGTGCCAGCATGTCCATGAATGGGTAAATCTGCTGCTTTTGGCCTAAACAGGCTGCTGCTTGACATGCTACTGGATGGCGTGCCACCTGGGAAGCATGCAGCCAAGCTAATGCAAGCTAATTGACTGNTACCATCCCTGCAACTCCAGCAGCAACTGTGACTCCAGTAGCAACAGCCACTCCCACTGGGACCCTAGCAGCAACCCCCACAGCATCTGCAACGCCATCCTCTGTAGGAACTCAAGCCAGCAGCCCTCCACCGCCACCTGTGCCCAGCCCAACTGTGGTTACACCCCCAGTGTACAACCCTGTTCCATCGCAGACACCAATGGCAACACGTCAGGTTCCACGTACGCCCCCTGCAGTCAGCCCACCTACTGCCCCCCAACTACCACTACCTACTGTCACACCGTCACCTACGGCTGCTACAACCACTGCTGCCAGTCCTCCCCTGCTTTTTGCCCCACCTCCTCCTGCCACCCNCTCCGACATTTGGAGCAGTACTGGACTTCAGGGTTGATTGCCTATTAGCGTGGTTGCATGTACATGAACTACCACCTCATGTAGAGTAGCCACAGCCGTGACGCGTACTGACTTCAGCTTCTACCTGCTGCAGGCTTTACATCCCAGATGATGTGGATTACATCGAGCAGGATTTGGAACAGCTGAAGGTGATGTTCCTGGCTGATGGGCAAGGTCTGCCGCCTCAGGAGATCGAGGACCTGTGCCAACCTGTTGTGGAGCTGCTCAATGTGCTGCAGCTGGAGACTGGCATCCTCATCAAGAACTTCAAAGACGTATGTCAGCCTCACCTGCTGGCTCGTAAACCTGTGTGCACATGCTGTTGCTGATTGGCAGCTGTGTGTTCCTTCACAGCGTTGAAGACATTGAGCCCATTTTGTTGCACAGAGCTGTCTTGGTTGTGTTGTGATCACCACACTGGGCTTTAAATCCTGAACAAGGTAGCTATCTGTGCCTGTTGCAACTTATGGTTCTTGGCTGACGGCACTGACAAAGCACGCGCTGCATCTGGATGCACAAGCTCAGATGACTTGTCACCCTGCCGCCATCTTGTCAGGTCGAGAAAGGCCACATGGTTCTGTGATCCTGTCACCAATAAGGTCAAAACAATCCATGCGGTTCAATTCTTGCAGCATGGTCTCTAATACCTGGTCACCACCACATGTCTGCAGTATACAGCTGCTTGCTATCACGCCCCTCTGCAAGCTTCACTGACCCCCCTGTGCTTGCTGGGATGCAATTGGTTGCCAACCATGTGAACGTACATCAGTTTGCCTACCTGGCTGGGGCAAGTGTGCAGTCAACATGGCTTGTAACCTGCATACTGTTGTAGTCACACAACAGCTCNATGTGACACAGAGGACTCTGAAGCCATCCCTGGCACAGAACGCAAGGCAGTTCGCAGCAGCGGGAGGTCTACGCCGCACAAGGCCAGCAAGCGTGCTCTTGCATTCTGTACGTCGCTTGCTTCACTCTGTGCAGACAAATGAGCGTATTCATCTGTGTCAACACGGTCAAGCCATGCATGCTCACAACAGCCTTTTTTGCCTGTTGTTCACGAACAGAGTATTGAAGTCTGCCCTTGGCTGCCCTCAGAGCTACCAATCTCATCCAACTAGCTGATGACAGTAGCCCATGCTTATGGCGCAGTACGAGTGAATGTCTGCTGCACATGCTGTCACTTTCGCTGAGTTCCACGTACATGTTGCTGCCACAGATGTAAATGCCACGTTCTCTTGCAAGGTGTCTTGTGCTGATTTGCTTGCCCAAGTGCAGGTCCTATCCCTGCCGTTGATGGGATGGAAGCTGAGGAAAACGCTGCCGATCAGGAAGACTTCCGAGCAGGTCTCAGTCAAAGCAGCTCCCCTGCCAAAGGTGTGCAATGTTATGTTCAAAAGTCTTCAGCCTGTATGCCATGCCAGTCTTTTCATCAAAAATGAATTTTATTCCACAGTGCCCTGCATGCGCACAGACTTGCTGTCATGCCATGTATACAAGTCGAGGCCAAGCTGAATGATNTATCTGGCTCATGTCTCTTGCCAGATTTTTACTGTACTCAGTGTCTGAAGGCGGCATTGATTGGACATGCAATTGCTGCACAAGCCTCAGCACCATTGAACAAGATGGTGATGATGCAGTGTAAACAAATGACACCCTAAAACTGTGTAGTATGTGTTCTGGATTTGTTAGCTATGGTTACTTGTGCATGCAGAGATCCTGACGGAANGTTTTGGTGATGCCACAGTACACTGCTGAAGTCACCACACGCAGCATGGAAACCTGTATCGCTTGGCCNTTCATGCTTGTGTGGCATGTTTGTGTAAGGTCTTGCATACAACCCTGCTCAATAGCAGTGCTGAGGTTTCTTTGTGAGACGCATTGTTTCCACGATGAACGTGTGAAACAGACATCTCGGTTACACCGACCCAACAGCATCAACGTGCTGCAGAGTCACTGAGGGCTTTGAGTCAGATGATGACACGGCAGCTGNGCTTGCTTCAGCACACATGCTTACCCTGTGCAGCCAGTGCCTCTATGGAGTCTTCAGGGCACAGGNCACACCAGATGCTTGCATATGCACACAACAGTGACAGCCATGGACAACATCCTCATCACATGCCCAGCTCTGATCACAGAGTAGGCGTCACGTCTGCCAATGGATCAGATCATGTCTCTGGCACTGCAGCTGACGCTTCTGCATTGCCAGCAGTGCACGCAACCAGCCTTGCGCTCAGCTCGCCCATCCCCAGCACAGACTCAGTCTTGCGTACTGCCAAAGCAGCTCACGTTGTTTGTGGGTCTCAACAGCAGCAGTCAGTCAGCTTCAGCCACCCATCAATGCAGCACCCTTTCCATCATGCAGCACAGCTGGGTCCAGAGCCTGGGTGCATGGGTGTCATGGCACCNTGTGTCACTCATGCTTTGCTATGCTGTGCTCCGCTGTGTAGTGCCCTGGTATGCTATGTTGTAGGATTGGTAGCTGCTATGCCTCCGCCGCAGAGTATAGCTGCGTTGTGCAGTCTTGTTGCCCATTGCTGACCACAAACTCTTTCCTGCCTTCTGCTGCGTAGTGACATGCTCCGTGTCTGTACTACGCTTTACTTGGCTCCATGCTTGGCTCGAGTTTGATCTGCCGTGTTGGTTTGTNGTCAAATGTCAGTAGCAACTGTGATGACACACAATGGGCCACGACCACGCAAATCTGGGTTTGAATTCTACCAACAAGCATCACAGGTTGGTATGTACTGTTTATGCAGGGGCATGTGCCTCCTGCTGACTCAGGGAAACCCACCAAAGCTGATGAGGCAAGTAAAAGGTCAACANTAAAATTGGCTAGACATGGGTGTGCAAGCCAGACTACCAGAGCGCACCTGAGTCCAAAATGCCTTTGATGTCATCAGAGGTTGGGTTCTCCTTTCCTCCCAACACAGCCTGCAAACAATAAGTGACTGAGCAAATCACTCCGTGACCGGCGACGCTGCTGGTACTGTGAGCAATAGCCGGCACTCACCAACAAGTAAGCGGAGANTTTGTAGGCATACACATTGCCTTGCACATCACTCATTTGCGTCATCTTACTAAACTGTTTTCTCTCTTCACTTGTTAGCTTGACATTGCCTTCACACAGTGTTTTCTGCATCAAGCTGTAATTTGATGACAGACGCAAGCAGATCTCAACCCAGCAGTCACGGCACTTGTGACTGCTTNGATACCCCAATGTGGGAAACCCCTGATGCCCCCTCTAGGTAGCAATGAGTCATCGGCTGCCCATGCAATGATCTTTAGGCCTTGCAGCAGGCCATCCTGTGCAATCTCATCTGCCAGCGGTGGATTGTCCAAGATGTTCCCATCGCTATCTGCATGACAGACACGCTTGCAAGCACGCCATTTGGTGCTACTACACAGTTCTGATGCAGCTGTGCTACCTTGTGGTAGTGCCTGCTCAATCATAACTGANAACAACGTGCAGCTTCAACAAAGTACAGGATCAATTTTCCAACGATGAAGATTGGTTCAACTACCAAGAAGAGATCGAGGATCACAGTGTGTCTAGACTTGACAGAGCACTAGCAGCTTGTGCAGCGTTTTCTAGTTTACTGAGAACCTTTGTGCATGCAGTACTCAGCCTCGTCGAAGGGCAGAACGTACAGCAAACAGAGAATGCTATCGAAGCTTACCGCAAAGCAAACTATGACAATATAGTTGCCAATGACGCGAAGAAGGTCAGCAGCTTGAACCTGACCAGCCTGCAAGTCANAGCGTGCATTGGAACACGTAGCCTGCAATAGCGACAACAGATTGTTCAGGACTCTGCCAGCCCTCAGGCGCACAGCACTCCGAGCATCAGTCCCGAAGTCAGCTTTGCCAGAGCTTACGCTACAGAAGCTTGACACCCACAGCTATAATACCGAACCTGAAGCTGATCTCAGGACAACACTCCTCGACAGCGAGCTTCTGTTGCAAGGGTATGCTTTTGATTTCAGTGGTGTGTAACGCATGCTGCTTCTCCAATCAACATGGCTTAGCAGGTCTGAGCCAACAAGNGCTAACGCTCTGCCTTGCATTGCTGACCATTTCTTGCACAGCCTCTCAGATGCAAAGCAACTTTACTGACCAGTGGAGGCAGGACTGATGCAGGTGTATGCACCATTGTGCATGTGTCTGAGTCCTCAGCCACACACTCGTCATCACATATAACAAGAGGCCAGGCATCAGGGCGTATTGCTGTGCAGTATTCAAAGTGCACATAGGAGCAGCTTTGCAATGGCCTAACAGAGAGCATTAGTCTGACCTGCGCCATCCGTTCAATGCTGTGGTCATTCATGACTTCCTTGCAGGTAGTGCCCAGCCGCGCTGCCATGTACAGGCCAGTATTGCGCAGGCAGCTCAAGGCAGCACCAAGCAGGGCTGCAGGCCGCAGAACAATCTCTCCTGCCACCAAGTTTGAGTCCTTCTCTGTGAACTGCAAAAGCACAATGTCAACAGGGTGGTTGGCAAGCGTAAGTAAAGTGTGCGGCTAGTACACGCTTTACTGATGCCAAATGTGCATATCCTGACAGCTAGGTGACTGTGCAACGCTTGTTTCTGTGCAGTGCTGCAGTGCATGGTCATGCGCCTGGGAGCCAAGTCACACATACCACAGCGCAGAACTCACTGGCCGAGGGCGAGATCAAGCATGCGGGCAAATCACAATGTTTAGGGCCTGTCATACAAGGCTGCTGCACAGGCTTATGTGCAGGATGTTCACCTGCAGGGCTGGGAAGCGTTTGGCTAGGTATCTGACACCAGGGGACCAGCTTCTGAAGGCTCGTATGAGCACCTTGGCGGCCAGCCAGCAATTGAGGACCTGGATGCCTGTGCCGAAGAGGCAGCGGGCAATGTGGCCTGCACTGAAAGGCTCATGTGACTTCTGCTGATACACCCTGCAAGGTGGACCAGGACACTGCTGTGTCACTGTAAACAAGCAAGTAGAGACTCACTGATATTCAGAAACAGATATTGTCTGCAGGAGAAATAATTGGCTGCATATGTATGCAGGCACCTCTACAACAAACCGGAATCTAGTCTCAGCAATGAACTGCCACATAAGCTACTCATCTGGATGCATAGTAAGCATTTGAGGTACCCCAGATGGCATGGCCCCTCAATTTGCTACACTGATGGAAAAGTGTTTGGAAGCCATGCAATGTCATCAATAGTCATATATCGCATGAAACAAACCTCTAGGTGACAACACATGCTTGTAGATAGCTCAACCTTTGCTTGGGGACTTTGAGCCATGCTGTGTCAGGCAAGCAGCAAGTTACCTGATCATGAGTCCCAAATGCCGCTGACAGGTATTGATGGGATTTGGCACAGAAAGGTAGTTGACAACTTTGGCTTGCCAGTACTTCCTGGAGCCTCCTTGGCGAGCCAAGCTGTGGTAGAAGCTGGTCAAGCCTGGGCTCTCAAAAGTGGTCACTCTCAAGATGTCTGTGAAGAAGATGGCACTACATGCTGCAGTAAAGCCTCCTAAGGAGTGCCCTACAGCAATGCAGATCCCCGGTCCAGTGTTTGTCAGATGATGTTGTGAGGACTTGAGCTTTGAGTGCATTTTGACTTTGTTATCATGTTTGAGCCAAAGTATGTGCTTGGTGTAATTGCTGATGCGCTACACGCTTGTGTTTGCAGACTTGCTGATGTTGACAAACGAAAATGCCAGACATAAGACCAGATGTGGCAATGGCAGGCGAGGATGTGCAGAAACCGAAAGAAGCAAATCATTTGTGGGTACAAGTGCAGTGAAGCCTGAAGATGGACATACCTGTGCAGAAAAACCCCCATTGCACACCAGGATATTGCCTTTGCAGCTGAGCCATTTCCAGCCTGATATGCTTGACAGCACGGGCAGCAAAGTAGAGGTCTCTATTGGCATTCCTCCACACATCCAAGTCAGCTGCAAAATTGCTGCGCTTTGTGAGAACAGTGCCTCTAAAGCCAAATACTGCTGCTGCCACCTGCGCATGCAAAGACAAGCTCAGGCAACATCTTTAGCACTTTTGAGCTGCCCAGTACTGCACCTGAGGTCTCAAGGTGTGTGGCAATGCATAACAACAAGCATGGCAACTGCGAAAATCTTTGCAGCTCCCTCAAGTCGTGTCTTGCCATTTGAACAACTCAAAGTTATGAAAGGCAGTACTGTGATGCAAAGGAGCAGGCAGTGTATCAGCACATGCAATTGCTGACCGTGTGACAGGGCTCAGATTACCACTGGCGTCAGCTGCAGTAAAGCAACCATCATAATGATTGTTTATTCTGCTCCTTTTGGAACTATCTGTTGAAAGCATCACCTTCTGGTAAGGGGTGATGCTGTTGATTGGGGAGACAAATGTAGTCATCCCAAGCCCAACTGCACCATCCTCTATCTGTGCAACTGCTCTCAATCCACCTGCATTGACAGCCACTCTTGCTGCATCATTGCATCACAGCGAGTTGTGCTGATATGGAACAGGTTGACAGCAGGATTGTGATTTGGGTCATTTTCACATATGTGTAAGTCAATAGCTTTGCCTGCATTGTCTTACATGGCCTGTGCTGCATGGCGTGTGCTACGCGGCTGGGCCGCTGTTTCTGATGCGTTATGCGACCAAGCTGTATGGTGGTCGTAACTGTGCAGAGTTAGGCTTGCCATGTGTGTCACCTGTCGAGACTCCCAGCTTTTTGCCAAGTCTATCTAGCTCAACCTCAGCAGGAAGTTTCTGGCTGTGCTCGCCAAGTCCTTCCTTCACACCATATGCAGCTGAGCTACACATTGCAAGTAATGCATCGGTGGGAGCCACCAATGATTGCAGCGAATCCCTGTGGCACATGCCTGGTCATGCATGGTCAGAGCATAGGCATGACGTCAGGTTGCACTGCAGTTGCTGAAGCACTGTTCACACCTGTCTATTGGCTGTGACGGCGCCACTTTGGGTGAGTGCAGCAACTGATGCTCCTCCTCATCTGATAGGCTGTCTGGGGTCACATCCTCTCCAAGCTGAGCATAACGACGTAGGACCAGGTGTGCATTTGAAAGTCCAGGCTGTATACTGAGGTGACTTGCATTTTTCAGGGCTCTGGCTGGTCTTCTTGGCCGAAGACTGTGTCTGGTGCTGCCCTCATCAGCTGAGTCATCTTCAGAAGTTGCAGGACTAAACTTGACACTCTTGAGGCGTTTAGGAGCATCGTGTTGCATGGTTCTCAGCTACGTTTGCAGACTAGGTTTGGGCTACTGACATCGATTCGGTATGAGCCAGGTGAGCCAGGTGCAGTGTTAAGCAGTCAGGCAAGCTTTGCCTGCTAGGCGTGCATGCTTGGTGAATTCGACAGGGATAACCTGGTCGTGTATCAGGCAGCAAGAATCCTCGATAAAAGTGACTCTCAACACAGTGTTCAACGTCATCTAGCCTAGGTCCATCGGACGACACAATCCGCAAGAAAAGCAACTGCAGGAAGCGCAACGACTTGACAGCAAACGTGGCATGGAGACTCAACCGGACTCACGCCTGCTAAAGCATGGCAATGCAGGTACGCTCCGTTGTTTGCACATCGGCACTGGATCTTTTTCTGGTGAGCTGTCCCCTGTGGGATTCTCGCATGCTGCAGCTTCGCATGCAGCAGCCACATGACGCACAGCATCCTGCAGCATGCTGCGTGACCTGTTCTACATCTGCCCTCATCGTTCATGGGCTGCCCAGCTGTCCAACGCACAAGCGTTCAAGACCATTCACACACACTAATATCTCAATGCTACAATTGGGACCCTGACATCGATGTCAGACTTGCACAGCAGAACACTACAATCCGCGCTGCATGCACAGAGCACGGGGTTCCATTGTTTCGCTTACTGCTTGCGAGACCTGTAACACTTGACAGCCTGTTGCACAACATTCTCGAGATCTACAACTAGAGAGAGGTAGGGACAATGCAGGGCGGCAATTTGAAGAGTCAACACTCTGGAGGACCCCCCCCCCCCC
>KN805312.1:208707-327324 GCA_000818905.1 Trebouxia gelatinosa | reverse complement strand
CCCCCGCCACCATCCCCGCCACCCCCAAGTGGGCCTTACACCACTTTGGCGTCAACCCCAGACACAACAGCACCAGTTGTGACACCTCTTGGGAACAACCCTTCAACTGTCACTCAGGCAAGTCAGTAGAACATGAGCTACGTGTGCATCGAACAGCGCANGGGACTCCTAAGGCTGTAGCCAAGCTGCTGACGGTGTCAGAGAGCGGGCGACTGCACAGTCCTCCCCTGGTGGAGAAGTTTCGGCGTACCAAGGAGAATATGCTGCAGAGCCTGCAGACTCAAGCCCAACCTGGCAACAACAAACTGCTCAGCTTGGAACAAATGTTTCGCGAGGTGCTGAATGAAACCTGTCAGAGAGCGTTCAATGTGCATGTAGNGGACAGCAACAACATGCACACCACAGACACAGTGGGAGGGAAACATTGATGCGAGTCAATGAACCTCACGTCACATGCACAGAATTGCAAGCCAAGGAATGCCAACATGCATGTGGATGATGCAGCAGCTGTGGGGCAACGTCTTGAATGCAGTGCATGCCTAATACAGGGACACCCTTGCATACATGTCTGGTTGACAGGCAAGGCACCCATGATGCTCATGTGGTCTCCCCAAGCTGTGCATCAAGCAGGAATGGGATCCTATGCAGATTGCATGCTCACCCTTTGCGTGTATGCTATTGGTCCAACTGAAGTAGCTAAGCCACCACCAAGCAGCTGCCACAGGTAGATGTCTTCCAAACCCTTCCCAGCAGCATTCCCAAAGATGCCTGTGAGGGTCTGTGTGGGGAAGAATTGATAGCTGAGACCAGATGTCACAAATGCGACGGTCAGCACAGCATATATTGAGCTGTTGAGGCCTGAGTTGTTGCCTGGGTTCAGGAGGGAGGCAAAATCTGATCCAAAGGACTGCATCAACGTCAGCATCAACATCAGGGACTGTCACGGGCTGTGCTTCTGTTGACAAACCATGGAACGCGACAACATAGACAGGGCATGATAAGAAGTGCCGGCAAAGCCAAGCTACATCTGCATACAGTGCATCACTCCCAGCAAGCCATAGTTTGACGCAAGTGCAATACTGCATAGAGCAATGTCGCATGCTGTGCCTCATTATTATGTCATGGGTCACTTGATTGCAGTGATGTTGAAGCAAGGCAGTGCTGAGGTTTTTCCTACCTTGAGGATCTTGACGGGATTTGCACCAATGCCTTCAGAGTACTTTGCATAGTTGCGCCCTGCAACATCAATCAAGCTATATCACAGACAGGGCAGCACATGGTGGCGTGAGCTGACAGCACCTTCATGCCAGGCTCACACACTTGAGGTAGGAAGGCATGTGTAACATGTTCAAGCCAAACAGTATTTGCAGATGTGACCAGCTCACTTGGCGTACCTGCAACCCACCATTTGAAGGCTGACACTGCNACATCCATAGCTATGCTGTAGACGTCGTCATTGGTGAAGTTAGCTGCTTGGCACCCCAACGGCTGTGGGCCGTATNATTTCCCATGCTCTTGCTTGCAACTGGGAAATGCATGCAATACAAGCAAGATCTGCTTCGGTTCATCTTATGATGAACACAAGCATGGCATGGTTGGACAAACATGTATCGCATGGCTAGCGCACCAAATATGGGCATTTTCAGCATGAATGTACGTATGTCATATGCTCTTATCATTCACAACTCAATTGCAAGGACAGCGNTCAGCTGCTCCTGCCATGTCTTGTACGTCATCTGCAAAACAGCATCTTTGGCACCTTCATAGATCAGTGTTGCAACATTCAATAGCAGTCATGTAGTCTGCCAGGCTGGTGGAAGAGTGTCTTAATATAGCTTTTGGCTTTGTGTATATACGACATGCTGTGAGAAGCAGGGTCAAGGTGCTGGCAGATCGTGTGCCAGCAAGCAGCCATGACATGTTCACACATCATCACACTTCTGAAGGCAATGCGTGTACCTGGCAGAGTGGTAGAGATACGGTACATGAGCTTGGCAGATGCGGATGACTTGGAGAAGTGATCTGCAGTGCCAGCAAGCATGNACAATAGCAGACTGCGCAACATCAGACAGAGGCTGGACATCGTGCGCACTTGCTTGGCATGCTGACAATGCAGCACTCAGACAGTGTGTAAGACCTGTATCATCTTCTGCAATGCTGCTGTGCTTGAGCAGGACGATGCCTTGACAGGCTGGCCAAGTAACATGAGCAATTGCAGTAGACAGAAGGTGACGTACCCCAAGACGCTTGCCGACCATGCAAGTAAGGATGAAGGGTATGAGCTGATGCAGGTAGGGCTGCAGCTGTACTCCCTCATTCCTCACAAGACTGCGCAGCGCCTGCACAGACAACGCACACATGAACAGGGACATGCAGACATGAGCAGACCAGGCATCCTAGCAGTTGCAGTCAATCGATAAACCGACCAACCAACCAACCAGTTCAGTTCAAGCGATCAACTGTGCATCCCAGCAGCTGCAGTGATCAGCAGATTGCTTGCTAACCCACATACGTAACCTGCTGAGCAGCGCTGGATTGTGCATTTTGAGAACACATACCGAGCTGAGCCTTATCAGTGTTAATGCATGGTNCAGCTCCACCATCTCACCACGGTACTCGACTTGTTTTGTCACATTGTGCACCTGTATTGCAAAGCCATGTCAGGCACATCTGACAAACCATGACATGACCTCATGCAGATGTGGACAAGCTTCTCAGCTTTTGTTGTGTTGTCACTGCAGCCTGATGGTTTGCTTGCATGGGGAGTCTGTCGTATACACCTGGACAGCGCACCAATGATTTTGCAGACTCTGGACATGCACTTGGCACAGTACAAGGACAGGACTACAAAGCTGGACACAAAGCAAAATCTGTCTTGACAATTGCAGTAGCAGCAGCGGCAAGTCTGCCCTTGCATCTCCTGTGAATGTGAACAGTAGATGTATGAATGGGCATAGTCAGTCTCGCATCATACACCGCAGCATGCCCAACAAGCCACATCATACTTAACAAGCCCAACAAGCAGCTCACAGTCAGCCATTACAATGCACAAGTTGAGGATCCTAAACCGACGTTCCAGTCCCTAACCCAGACTCACGCTCATCAATCGACAGTGTATGGGAAGTAACGGGCCTTACAATGATTTCAGCAGGCACGCCTGTGTTGATGGCAATCCTGACTCTGNAGCTGTGGGCTCAGCTGTAGGCTCAGCTGTGGGAGTGGGAGCCACAGTTGGCTCAGGTGTGGGAGCTGTGGTTTCAGCAGTTGTTGCAAAACACTTCAGATGGATTGACACACAGTTTCCAAAGCAATACCGATGCTTAGTCTGTGAACCATACTGTCTGTGCCCATACAANATGCAGACATGAGGAGTGTCCGTCACGCGCTTGAAATTGTGCACCACTACCCAGAGTTGCTTTGGTCTTTGCCGCACAGTACAGGATGCAGCAGCAGCTAGTGGCATGTGTACCACTGCTTCAGCATGCACATGTATGTGATTTGCTCAGCAAGCTTTCTTGTATGACAGTGCTTGGTCCACTTTAGTGCTGACATGAGTGACTGCACTGCTGCAGGGCAGCTAGGTATGCTGGCAGCATTGCTGAACAGGGGCAGCTTGGTGAATGGCCCCACCAATGATGGCTGGACCGCCCTGCATGAGGCAGCTGCAAATGGTCATGCCCTCATTGTGGACAAGCTGCTGGCAACAGGAGCTCAGGTACTCCTCCTTGCTTATACCAGTGTGCATGCATGTTATGCTGGCCAAGTCTACCAAAACCACCCTTCTAGATTGCACGCCCAAGATCCATTTTGCCCCCTCTTGTGTCCCGTCAAGCTTGCACACATTTTGTTCCTGAGTTCATCCGTCCTGTCATATTTGTAACCCCACCTTTGGCCTTTGTTTTTGACAGCTGTCAATACAGCAGCTTGTGTTATACTCATAACTTTTTACAAACCTATGTCTTGTCTGCAGTCAACCTGCCCCCAAATCCAGCTTGCCCTCATGCACACAAATGCTGTGTGCTCCAGGTTGATCTGAAGACCTCAAATGGGTCNACAGCAGCAGCAGCAGCAGAACAGCAGGACCCTTTGCCAGTAGCAGATCACAATGCACCTGCCTTGCAGCGGCAGCAGCAGGAGGCGCCACAACAGGATGTAAGCGCTGTTAGAGCTGCANTTTGAAGGTGGGAGCGCAGCATGTCTAGCAACTGTTTGCTGTACCGAGCTGCGCCTCATTACCCCTGCCATAACGACACTANGTTTGTGGACATGCTATCAAACTGCAATGTGCCCTGCCTATTTAGAAACTCACAATTAGTCACAAGATGCTCCTGCGATATGCCAGTGACAATCCAACAGACTACGGCAAGCCAGGACCACACATCAAATATAGCAAATGACGTAGCATCTGAGTGCACAACATCCAGCAGTTGGTACCCACCTAGGCTGTCCTCCAGGCATGGCTTGAGGAGCTTGCTGCATGGGAGCGCCATACTGCATAGCTGGCTGCGCCTGCACTGGGGCAGGGCCAGGCCGAGCTGCCCCTCTCACAGGGGCCCCAGGAAGTTGGCCGACAGGCTGAGGCTGCATGTGGTCCTGTGGAGGGTACTGCCCATTGGCAGCAGCATGTGCAGGGGCATGTTGAGGCCTAACAGCTTGCACAGGGGCCTGCATGGGCATGCCCTGCTGTTGCCCCTGCTGTGCAATGTGTGGCGGCTGGAACTGCTGCTGTGGGTGCTGAGTAGCAGTAGCCTGAGGCGGGATGCTAGGTGCTTGATTTGGCTGCTGTTGTGCTTGAAGTGGCACAGCACCCGTGGACAAGGGGTTCTTGAGCATGCCAAGGAGGATTTGGGCTTGGAACAGGGCTCGGGTGAGGGAGGGGTTGGTGACCAGGATCTGCCGTGCTTGCTGCTGGTTCTGCTGGATGAGGCCTTTCATCTGAGACATGATGTCAAACAGGGCCGCGCGGGGCATCTTGGCCAGGGCGTCCGTGATCTGGTCCTGACCTGGCCCCATGTTTGCAGAGCCTACTGCAGCTNTCTTGCAGGCCCATGTCCTGTCTTGCTGCGATTACATAAATGCTAACACAAACTCAACAAGCTGCTTGCATGTCACAGATTGAATGGAACAGCGAGGCAGGATAGCATAGCAAACTGCCTGCCAGAAGGTCTGCCCTTCCCGTCTGCCAACAGAGAAGCTCGCCAGCATACAGTCCATTCTCTGCGCTCAGAGGTGGACGCTCTGGAGAAGAAGTTGCAGGAGGCCAGCAAGGTACACCTCCTGTCTGAATCACAACCGCTAGGGAGATGTTTGGTGCAGGAGCAGTTTGTTGGCACCATGACAGTTGCATGCGAGACTTTGCACTGTGCCTCAGTGCCACAGCATCTCAATTACAAGCTGGTATGTTGGATGGATGCACAGCACAGCTGTTGCTGCACGTGTTTGCAGTCAGATTGTCACTGCGGTATGCAACAGANTGCAACAACTGCGGCCGCTTGTTTTACAGAGCTGCTCTAGGTGAGCTTGGCTGCCACAACCTATCACCAGGCATACGCTAGCTCAAACAGTGCATTGGTCTTACGCGCTGCTCCTCACCACAAGCCAGCCTTGAAGGAAGCATACAGTAAATGTGCAGTGGTGATCTTTGTACCACAACTTCCTGCATCCCAGCAGCATGAGCTGTTGTTTGATACCCATGTCGCCACAGCTCATGACAATCTTCACAGCTTGTGACAGTCTTTCACAGCTTGTGACAATGTTTCATTACACAATGCCATGACATCTGGGCAAAGCCATGCCAACAGTCCAGCAGTGCCCAGTCTCATGACTGTGGCTGTGTTCAGGACAAACGTTGAAGCCCAGGGAGGTGCAGGCGCTGAGAAGGACTGCATGGGATGTGCTCATCTTTGTGCCCTTCACCATTATCCTCATAGCCCCCCTCACCCCAGTCGGGCATGTGCTCATATTCGGCTTCATCCAGCGCTACTTCCCTAACTTCTTCCCGTCTCAGTTCTCTACCAGGCGGCAGGAGCTCATGACCAGGTTTGCTCTCGGCAGTCTGCTGACAATGCTGACCATCTGTAGAGATGTTTGTAGCATGTCTGTTGCAGCCGCGTGACTCAAAATTGTTCCTTATGTGGGTACTTATGTGGCTAGTTGGTGCATCTACATATTGACAGTTGCTGGACTATATTGCTGGCACTACATATATTGCTCAGTCTCTAGCCCAGGCTGCGTGCATTCCAGCTAGCCTTATAGTTGTTGATCTGTCTCTTGCTGCTGTGCAGGTATGAGGATTTGAAGAAGCAGCTGCTGGCGGCCCAGAACTTGGCAGAGCAGGAGGGGGACCAGCAGGAGCTGGCCCGGGCTGCCGCTGCTGTCGCCCGCCTCACCTTCCCTTCCGGCAATGTCGAACCCCGCTCCGCCTCCAAGGTAACCATGCCATATGTTTCTCCTGACTGGAGTCAATTGGGCGCGGTGACTTTGGCATGTGCTACCATGGGCCACCATTGCCACAGACCGATTTGATACAAGCAAGCAAGATGCTGCTGCCAACTTGAGTGCATGGCCTTGCTGCGTGAGAGAAGAGAACAGCACAAGCGGGTTCAGAGTTGAGCGCTGCTCAACACGTGTACAGGATATTAGACAAAACAAGGCTTTGTTAGGATTCATCCCAAAAATCTCTTGGGGATGTTTGAAGTGTGCTGTTGAGTCGTTGGCTGGCTGACTGATTGCCCTAAGCCACTCTATGTGAGCTGCGCCTTGTCACCAAACCATATCAATTTGAACCTCTTTTCTTCTTGACAAACGCATGGATTCTGGCACTGTAGGAATGTCTGTTGCTGCTGCCGTGCCTGAGTCGTTCAGTCAAGTCATGCTGGTGTCCAGTGGCTGAGTATTACACACTTTGTGGTCTTTGTCGCTGTGCACAGTATGCAATAACACGATTTCGTTCCCTATTCACTGTGCGCTTTGTGCTCGCAGGCTAGCTCTCAAGCAGGAGGGAATGGGAGCGCTCAGGTGAGCACCCCACCTAGCCTGCTTGCTTGCTGGAGCATTATACTTAACTGGCCCAGACTCACAATGTGTTCTCGCATGCATGCATGCTGCTGCTGTTGATTATGCTGCAAATCTGCCCAGTGGTGCCATGTGTCAGCTGCTCGTGAGTCACCCCAGTAGGGGCACTGTGGTTGATGAAACATTGTTTGGAGTTCTGTTGAGTGCTCGGCATGGCAGCACTGTTTACAGCTTCTCTTTTGCAGTTTTGCAATCTTCAGACCGACATGGCTGCTTGGAGTATCCATGCCAACCATCACACCTACTGTGGGCCCAGCATTGAACGCATACACTGCTGCAGGAAAGTTGGGATAGTGTGTATGGTGAGGACGGTGAGGGACCCGCTGCCAAGGCATTACGATCCCTTGAAGAGCAGGTCAGGCCAAGCATTACATACACACCTGGTCATACGATGACAATTTTGGATAACCAACAACTGTCATGTGTTGTCTTTTCTTTGCCGCTGCCTTGTGAGTGATGGTGCATGCCGGTTAGCAAGGCAACAAAGCATCAATACATGCTATCCATGCTTCATGTGTCATTTGGTGATGCAGGTCTTAGCTGCTGAGCATGATACCTTGCGAGGCGGCAGTGTAGATGAAAGTGGTGATTCAGCTGTCCGGGAGCCGGCGCGATGACATGTCAACTGCACATCTGCTCACAAGCCTGCTTCTGCAGCTAAATTGCCTGCTTAACAGGCCAATGAGCAAGACCAAAACGTACCAGGCCCAATAGCTGAGTGTTGCCATTGCATACATGTTATACGAATGAAGCAGCCAACAAGATTGCCTGTGCATCACGCTGCAAAAGCTCGCTGATTTGCCCAAGCATATACACGTGGACACTGATGTTTATTCTTTCTGGCATTATGATATATGCCAAACATGCATGCCCCATCATGTTTAGCTTGCTGGTTCAAACGTGCCGTGGATCTTATGACCCTTCTTGGGTTGACTGTGGTTGCTGTTGACTAATATTGGGCTGCTGCAAACCATATCAGGTCAATCTGTGCAATTCGTGCCCATAATGGATTGTCTGTGTCAACTCTGTCTTTGCATGGGTTGCTACCATGACTGATGTTGCTAATTCGTCAGACTTGTTGCAGCTCACCATTGAGTGGTATGTTGTGAATGTGCAGCACATGTACAGACTACTTGCTTGTCGCAATGTGGTTTTTGAGTGTGCTTCAAAGCCTGTCAAAATGTTATGTAAGCTTCTCACATTGTTTGTGACATGTCGAATCCAAGGTGACTGAGTGGCACAACGGTGCACATTCCCAAAGAATCAACGCCTGTACAGAACTAGACTGTGCACAACCAGTCAGCCCTTGCAAGGCTTCTTGAGCCAATGGCGGGTACGACTCTTGAGGCCTGTGCAATCTACATGCCTGCAGGGCAGACGCATAGCCGCTCCCAGGAGTTCCCCCTGGCAAAGCCTGGCGTGAAGATTACACCATGAACATGTTAGCCGTATGCTCAAATATACAGAAATGATACCTGCGTCATGGATGTACATGAGTATATGCATGTGTCACTTGCAAATTGATACCAGCTACAATGTTTTAGCTTTGCACACAGCAGCTTACACAACATCAGCCTGCAACACAAACACACAGTACTGTACAGGTGTTTCACTATATACCCTCAAATTCACCAGCTCGAACACTAAACACCACTATGTATCTAAGGAGTCCAGGTGTTGTCTTCATCTTCACCAGGATCTTCAGGTATACTGCGGTCATCAGCTGCGGCAGTGTCTACAGGCGGTGTCACCACGGTGTCATCTTCATCTTCATCCGTGGTGCTGGACTCTTCCTCATCAGGAGTTGAGGCTGTCTGTTCCCGTACACTGAAGTGATGGCCGGTGAAATTGCTCACTGACCAACCATCATACCATCTGATGTCAACTTGCACAGGTGCTGGAGATCCTTTGGAGCCCAAGTTCAGAGGATTCAGTTTCTCCCAAATAGTTGAATATTGACTTTCCTGAGATGGCAAATTTTCCTGCACCCACATGGGCAGCCACACATACCTGCACAAACACCCACAGCTTTCCGCTACTTGATATCAGGTGGACAGCACAGAAGACTCTCATACTTTTACTTCTATGTGCATATGCCATCAGCAATGCCCGTGGGCAACTCCCCACACTAGACTGTGATTACGTTGCGCATCTGTTCCATGTGACAAGCAGTACTGCACCGCTGTGGGCGCATGTGCAACATCTGCTGTGTCAGGAGTACCATCATCACTTTATTAATGTCCTGTGTTGGGTTCCCACATCCCGAAAATTGTCAGAAGGCAGGTGGGAAGCTGCACTACATTTGGTCTGAACACTTCACGAAAATTAATGCTGTTGTGCATGCATGCCATGGTTTAAAACATCAATGGCCATACAACTGCAACACGAGCCAGTCCATGCCCTTTGGGGTTATCATCCTGTCACTGATCACAGTATGACATGGGCGAAATGCAGGTTAAGCAACATCATGCATGAAATTGCAATTTTGTTCAGGATACTACAAAGCGCACCTTGAGGCTCCCAAATCCTCTGGATCCCATTGGTCAGCCATGAAGACAAAAGTGTCTGGCCTGTCAGGCAGTGAGAGCACAAAGTTGGGCTGCGAGAAGAAGGTGTACTTGTTCTCCAGGGCAGATCCTCCTGAACAGGGGTTGCCCAGGTTACTCCACTCTCCCATTGGGTCCCTGCATTATGGATTCCGTTACTCCCTAAACATGTCTTGTGTTGACTGGCTCTTTCTGACCTGTCTGCCTTGACTGGGATTGTATAGTGACCTAGCAAAAGACAGGTCAGCGAGTTGGCATTTGCTGCTCTGCCTGCATGAACAGTGTAGTCAAATGCATGCGCCACCAGAAATAGCATTGGTCGGTAGGAAAGCAGCAGGACATTACAAAGCACAGCTGGCGTCATTGCAAAGGGTGCAGCCGTGAGCATGAAGCTGCGCTAGCTCAGTACACCTGTACAAAAGCATTTGGCAGCTGATCAGGTCCATTCCCTCGTTGCATAATCTTCTTGACAACAAACCCACAAATCACATGAAAACGTGTGTTCTGAAAGTAATGTCATGTTGTCTGCATGCAATGCAATTAGGCAACTCAAGTAGTCATGTGCACAAGAGCTGTCTTGTATTGTACAAATGAGGCTCAGCAGGCTTACAGTGTCCAAAATACTTGCAGCTCATTTGGTTCCCAGCCAGTACAGCCAGATGTGGCCAGCAGGAAAACGTCCTTGTACTTGAACATAGCAGGAGCTTCTCGCCCAAGGTCAGCAAAGACAGGGTTGAAGACATCTTGCACATCGGTGTAATCAGGGCTCAGCGGGCTGATGTGCATCACTTTGTTGTCCTCTGAGGCATAAGCTATGTAGCCCAGACCTGTGCGGTCCTGCAGCACAGCGTGACGCCAAGTCAATGTACAACAAGAACACAGAGGTTCAGCGTCAAAACACCAAAACTTCTGATGTTGCAGCATTAGCTGCCGGATTCGTGACATAAACATCAACTGCTGCTCGTGTCTTTCTACCTGGCAAGCCGCAGCTGTCTAATAAGCCCTTACACAGCCCTACATGCTCGGCCAAAACAAGCTTCACAAGGTCATGAAACCAAGCCCCAGCAGCAGAAGTCAGTTCAGAGCTTGCAGATGGTGTGCCAACAAACTTGCAGGTAGCTAGCAATGACCTTCAAGGCAGGCATGGCAGTGAGCCTGATACCAAACATGTTCTGCGGTAGCTTCACCCAGATGCCGTGTTGTTAACACGAAATCGGTCCTACATGATGGTATGTGGTGTCTGTGGGTCCCTCATGGAAGGTGTATAAAGCAGTACATGTTGACTACATGCACATGCATGCATGGAAATGCGTGCTGCATAGGTAACCAGGTAGTATTGCATGCAGCAGAGTCTGGTCTCATCAGCAAGTATATGCCATCCTTGAGGTTGTGGCACGAGCAGACTGGTGGTCATTGAGCTTATGGTACCTTTGTTCAGCCTACAATTTGTTATGCAACAGGTTTGGCCAATAGCTAGCAGCATTCCCATAAGGACTGATGAATCTGCTTATTCAGCCAGCCATGGCAGCTGACAATGCAACAGCTCTTACATCAAGCTCAAGCTCAACACAGTGACAGCACAGCACAGCACCAGCAGTACACAGTGCCAGCATTACAGGCTACTCATTGTTGGTGCTGACAGCATTGTGTACTGAATGCAGGGTACCGTAGTACATCATATGAAGCTGTGTTGTGCTAAGATGTGATGGGCTGAAGCAGCATATCAAGGTGCATAGGTGCATTGAAGAAGAACTACTCACTGCAAATACTGTGAAGTCACGAGACGGCTGTCCATGAGGATTGAAGCTGCCTTGATACTTGAACGGCCCCAGTGGGGAGTCACTGATGGCGATGCCTAGGCGCGCCAGCGAATAGTCAGCGGTATCAATATGCATCCACATCACAAACTTGCTGGTGAGAGCATTGTACAGCACCTTGGGCCGCTCCAGCACCATTTCAGGCTCAATATCAGGATGGCTGCCACTCTTCAACGCCAGACCTACGTTCAAGCAGCTTCTTTACAGCAATGACAGTCCCGAAGTGCTCGTCCAGGCAATGTTGAACATCTCTGAGGTGATTGCAGCAGAAGAAGAGCAAGCACAGGGGCGTCACGTTCATGTACACAGGGACGCCTGGACTATCAGGCATTGCGACCTGAGACCATCTGCCGTCTGATGTAGCATCTATGTGATGACTAGGCCATGGTCTAAAAAGGGTGGGGACTAATTGTTACAGGTCTTACATGTGGGTGTCTAGCTTCCGATGAGGCTTGCATGCTCGTGTGGCACTTTTGAAATGATGCACAAGGTAAAATTGAGGGGCGGCAGTGACGTACAATGCATGTATATAGATTGCATCTCAGACACAGCATGTAGTCAGCTCACAGTGCGCAACCGCTGTCATTTGCATGCAAGTAAGTCACAACTCTCACGTGCTTCATTGTAGCAAGCGATGGATGCAAGCTGTCAGCAAATGCTTGTCGTGCACCAGCGATTATGGACAGTGAGTGAAACCATGCAGGGTATGTGGAGCCTACCTTCGTATGTCCAGCGCACCAGATACTTTGAAGAATACACGCTCACACCAATGACGTCCACTCGGCGAGTAGAATACCTACACAAACGTAGCGATGCACACAACTGCCGCTTAGAACAGGAAGTTTGTGGCACAGCCAGCTGTAATTCTATATGCATGGCGAGTCTGCCCATACATCTTCATGTGACTGATGCTGCAAGCATGAAGCATATGTTTGTCAAGTGCAACTGGACGAGGCCTCAAGTTGTATGCATAAACAGGACGTGCCCAGGTTACCAGCCTACAATAGGTCATACAGCATGCACATTGGCTATCTGCATTGAATGCCAAGCTTTACCTTACCCCACAGTGTTGGCTGTATAGGTCGCCCCTGCCTTGTTCTCACCATACCAATAGTACTGCCCCTCATAATACAGCACCCCACCGCCGTGTGCCTGATGTTCAACATGCTAAGTGCGACAGGCACTTTGCACAAGCCAACTTGCATGTGATTGCAACGCCAATACAGGTCCTAAGCAGCAGTAGCTGCACATGGACTTCAGCTGCAATCATATCATTTGTGCTGACCACTGGGATTCAGTGTAGGAGGGGTGCTAGAAGTATTGGTCACACCTGAATGAGGTCTCCATCTGTGTCAGCCCATTCCTGTCCCGGTAGGAAGTCCGCTGCAGCAGCATATCACGACCTCAAAAGCCAGCTTCAATGGCATTGGCAACAAGTTGCTGCACTATGTTGCACATTGGGCATGTAGACTACAGCAGCATGTAATCGACGAATTACAGGGCAACTGGCAGTAGCACAGGTGCAACAGAGTGTTTGAATGCACAGCAGTTGTGAAGCTCGGCAAGCCTTCAGGCAGACAGTACGGCAAGCAGAATATTACTTTGCAGCTTTCCCTGCAAGGCTTTTGTGGTTTGCCTGACTCGCATCTGCGACGGATGACGTCTGCGTCTAGCAAGTTCCTTGCGGGCCTGGAATGCTGTCAACACGAGGGCAACTAAAAGTAAGAAACCGGCAAGTATTTTGCCTTTATTGCTTTTTAGCTGCCGCAAATGTCTTAATCGCCTGGAGGACTGCCTAGTGAGGGCCGTCATCTAAGACAGCTTCCTGGAGTCAACGCCGATTGGAAGTGCGGGTCAGGCGCCAACACAGTGGTCACCTGCCCTTACGATTGACAGTACAACTTGTACAACGCCAGGTTGGACGCAGCGTGAAGAACGATAGAAGCAGCAGCCCTGGATCCACACGCAACGCTGAGGTGAGGTTGTGGAATCCTTCTCGCTGTTCTAGCACAGAAACGCTGCTAGCCTTGTCGCGCATAGTAGAACGTATTTGCATGTATCGTGACATGTCGTCACATCGTTTAAAGGTATCTCCAAGTATCCAGAATCACCAATGTTATAATAGTGTTGGAGGCAATATTTGCAACACCCCCCTGCAATCCTGCTGAGCGGAACCCCCACGCATGGCTTGTGACGTCTGATTAAAACATCAGCACACTTCACGCGCAAACTCGCCAAAGCTGGACATTCAGACACCATCTGTAATTCATCACCCAATGCCCCAGCTTGGCCCCAATGCCGTTCGAACCCAACCTTGCGGCAGAACATGCAGATCCTTTTATGCCCAGAAAAGCCAGTTAAGCACGCCTCAGCAATGGGCAACTCATGACAAGCCAGCCAGCACCGTACAATGCGCCGCACGCGCCTGCCCGAAACAGGCAATATAAATTCCCAGCCCTTTTCGACTGATCCGTTAGCACGACTACTAATTGACAAACTTTTGCCCTCTGCTATTTCCTTCCCCACCTTNGACCTCAAAAGCCAGCTTCAATGGCATTGGCAACAAGTTGCTGCACTATGTTGCACATTGGGCATGTAGACTACAGCAGCATGTAATCGACGAATTACAGGGCAACTGGCANGCTGTGTTGTGCTGCTCATGCTGTACAGCACAGGCAGCAGATATGTATGCTACTGGTGTAGTTGCCATCGCGCATCAAATCTTTTGATGAGTCGCTGCTGAAGGTCAGGAGCTGGTGTGGGTGAATTGCTTGATCCTTTACTGCAGGTGCTGCGTGGCACGTGCATGTCAAGTGAGTCAATAGCGACGGCAAATGCTGAACTGCTTTGCCACACAGAGGGCAAGCAGCATAAAAGAACAGACATCAGAAGTGGCTGTGCATAGTTTATGCAAGACTTGATGGTGGATGTACAGCATGCGTGTCTCACATGATGGTGTATCAGNACAGCCAGATACCAAGTGCAACCCTGCACTACCCAAAATGCTTCCTTGGAGCCAACATAGAACACCAAACAGGCTGCAAATTGTAGCAAAATGCCTGGTTGCAGCAGACGCCTCAGAGTGCAAACAAGCTGTCAGCAACATGCTCAGCTCAGCGAAGGTGTCTCACCCTGCTGCTATACTTGGCAAGCGTAAGGCAGAACAGTCAGAGCTGGATACCATTCTGGACCNAGTCTTAGTCAGGAGTTCAGTGGATTGCCGTCTGTTGACTTCTCGGCTCTCATGAACCCTGAGGTCCCGCCTTCAACAGATGGCGACCATAAGCAAATGCAGCTCAGTCGGTCNACAGTGTCCACCATCCGAATCTGCAAGTACCAACACACATCTGGCGAGACAGTGAGTACCGTTGCGACAATCCAGTCACAGGGTAATGTGGCTTGAAGGTAGTGGACACATTTTGACACCAACAATTGCCAGTTTTGCTTGACCAGACAGTGCATGTCGACTGCAGACACTATTGTGCTTGTCAAGCGGGGCAATGTGCATGAAACGAATCAGCACCTTTAGGGAGGCACTGTTGTCTTCATCAACAGCTTGTTGCNAGCGCATCAATCTTGAATGGGGCTTTTGCATGAACTTCCAGCCACGCAGACTTTTGTTGTCTATAGTAAGCTGTCTGGTTGACTTGTCTGACTAGAGCAGCCAGCACAAGCTGGGCAGCAAGTAGAGATGGAAGGAATGGAGCAAACCATGGCGCAGCAGCAACAGCATGGGCTGGTTTGGCATGTCCTCAGCAGTGCGGTAGTGCGGCTTGAGCAGATTGGCCTAAACAAAGCAGTGCTGCAAGTCCACCCACCACCTTCTGTCACCAGCCCAGCCACATATGGGTCCAGCAGTGCTCAGCAGGTGGTCAAGCAAGAGCCAAAACAGGAGCCTGACTTGCATGAATTGCGCTTTGCGCAAGGGCATGGCATGCAGTCAACAGCTGGAGCAGATGGTACTGTGTACCTGAAAAGGGCTTCAGGAAACCAGGCTGCAGCTCCAGCAGCCTCTGGTGCAATTGGTCAGGATGATGCAGAAATGCTGCCAGCAGAACACTCACAGCATGCTCAGCAGGCACAGCATGCTCAGCAGGCACAGCATGCTCAGCATCCACAGCATGCTCAGCATCCACAGCATACTCAGCACCCACAGCATGCTCAGCAGGCTCCGAGCAACCCCTACCAGGCAAATCATGCTCAGCAGGCACAGCAAGCACAGCATTTGCATCAGGCCCAGGCAACACCTGGTCCTGCCCCCTACCTGACTGTGCATCTTGCTTGGCAGCTGTGCCCACTAGCCTGTATGCCAGCAACACCCGCTGTACCTACAGCACCTGTCAACTCAGCTGGCGAGCCTCAGCATGAGCTAAGCGAGNTAAGAGAGTTTATTATTGAAGTATTGGAAATGCCTGAAGTAGTAACTGAGCATTGCTGTATACCGCTGCATTTGTTGCCTGTCCAATTGTTGATGACTTGAAGAAAAGGGAGTGACACACAAAGCCATACCTAGAGCAGTACCTGTAACAACTTGAAGCAAATTGTAATGTAAAATGGCACACATGCATACATGGGCTACAATCATTCTATGGGCCATGCGCAGCAACCTGCATAGCTGTAGTTGTTGGCATCAACCTTGGTTGATGTACTCAGGCAATGTCAAGAAATTGCAAGGTCCTGATCTGTTCGAAAGAGCTAGATACAACACCGAATGTATTCTCTTGAAGCTAAAATGCGTATGGTCAACGGTTTTCCTGGCCTGCAGTGCCCAAGAGCAGCTTTATGTTGACTTCTGCTGACTCAACACGTTGGCGGGATGATTTACCCAGGCAACATTGTCTCATGCCGGTGTTTGTTGATGAACAGAGCATGTTTGTCACATCATGCCATTCAAGGGCTGCATGCCATGAGCAACATATTGCCAGTCCTGAAGCATGCAGCCAGAAGTGTTCAAACTTCGAACTCGACAGCTTAAGTAGCTCTCTAAGCCAGTGTTCGACACAACATTCAAAGTCCCGCACCGTTTAGAGATGGAGCTCGAGTCTTGAATTGTCAGTGCGGAAACCAGAAAAGAGCAATGAGGCCGCATACTGCGTGCTCTAGCAAGCTGATCCACGTCAAAACTCGAACCGAAGTCGGTGGCGACGGTCACCGAATGCTGGCCGCAGAGCTAATCAAGCATTTACTTTACATGCGCAATCAGGTTCCCAGCCTGTATGAGGACCTGGAATGGCAAGTTCAGGTAGGTAAGCAAACTTGCCAATAGCCTGCCGTCAGATGGTCGGCTGACANGATTTGGGCTCCAGGTGCAAGGGAGCACAGCAGGGAGCACAGTTGTTGAGACACCGACAGGCGTGCGAAATAGGGCACGACAACTTGTACGTGCGCGATCTTGCAGAAAGTTGCGAATGATCAGATTGCACAGCACGGAACGCACTTGCATCGTGTTGCACCGACTCAGCTTGCTGCGAAGGGCGTGTTTGCAGAAGGCAGGAAGCCGTGCGCAGTGACTTTAATCGGAAACAAACCGCTGCTGCTTCACACAGAAACGACGCACAGCTGCGCGATCAAAAGGCTTGATAGTCCTTTGAGATCGTCAGCGATGTAATGTGTCGCGCACAGCTTTCGTAGGTAGACTTTAGGTAAGAAGAAAGTCGTTCATTCAGCTTTTTCGTGCTTTCCCGACATGGCTTCTTCTTCATCTTGCCTTGGTTCTCAGTCCCATAAACATGGTTGCGATGCTGTCCAGGCTGAAGCGGCCAAGGCAAGATATACAGAGAAGGCAGGAAACCCTGAGCAGCAGATCCTTTGCCGCTTCCAGCTGCTGTTTTGGTCATCGTTACAGCCGGGCTTGACGGGCTGAGACTTTGCGATTTCACGTAGCGCAAAGCAACCGACTTTTGTCGTAAGGGCTGTTGACAATCGAGTTTGAGCGCTATTGCTGTTACGAGCGCAGATTGCAAAGTCCTCTCGGGTGTTGTGACTGACTTGCTGACCTCTTTAGCATATGTCGGGTCAGCCTTAGCTTCGTATCGGAGGCGTGCATGGACCCACCTGCTTCAAACGCAGGTACATTGCATGCTTAGCTCCTCGCTCTTTCAACCATGGATATTGTGTTGAGCTGCCCGCTGCGATGCTGCCTACCTGAAGCTGTTGCCTGCCACAGCCATCCATTTTAGGCGACGCACACAGCAGTTCTGCCACTTCCAGACATTGACGTGCATTTCAGCTCATGTGGTTGCCTTACAGGCGATGCAGCAGGCAACATTGCNTCAGGGTTCCTGTCTTGTCGAACACCACAACCTCCACCGCAGCTATACTTTTGATCTTGGGCGAGTGGTGAACCTCAATATGTTCACTTTTCAAGGACAGGATGCATCTGAACAGCCCAAATTGGATGACTGCAGGAATGCCTGGAGGCACTGCAGCGATGAAGAGGTCTGCGATTTGCATCAGCAGGGTCCCTGTGCTGGCATTGCGCTGGTCGGTCTTGTAGAAGAAGGGTGCACTGATGATGATCTGTAGAAGAAGAGCCATGCTGCTGTAGAGCAGCCCGTCCTGCACTGCAAAGCAAGGTGTGATTACCAAGGCATAGCCATCTGCACTACACAGCTGAACCATAGTTATGTTTTGNAAGCTGGTTTTGCGCACTTGGGCAGCCTGCAGCACATTGGAACGGCTCACAAGCATGCTACAATGCAGGTCCTGTACCNCTATATATGGTAAGCTATATATGGTAAGCATATGTGGTGGCATATGTATCATAGCGGGCCACCAGTAGTTAGGTAATTGCTGCAAATACACATGCAGTCCTATGTCGAAAGCTGAGACATGCAGCACAGTGTGCAATCTTCAACAGCAAGATTGTTGCACATACCTCCTTGGCAGCGTTGACGATGCCCTGGGCTACAACATCACACTTCATGATGCCTCCAAAGATGTTCACCAGCAGGGCTTTCACTTGCTTGTCTGATGTCAACAGTTTGAACGCTTGTACAACCTGCATTGTAACAATTACTTGGTCATGCATGCAACCAACATGGTCAAGCTGCAGGTGTACTGCTGTTGACCATGTCATCAACTGCTGTTGCATCCTNGGCTCAGCAAAATCTTCGCTTTGGTGCAATTTAGGTCATGACTGCGAGACCCTATGCCAGATCAGCATCGTGACCTGTCTGTCACGAAATTGCCATGCAGTTGTGCGAGGCTTTGCAAGAAGCCGACTGCACACAGCAGCTTTCGACATGATGTAGCGATTTGCTGCGCGAAGATTCTCACATGAACAGTTCCATGTCAACAAAGTTGATACACCGCAGCTGGTCAATGTGGTTTCGTTGAGGACAAACACTGTGTATAGCGCAAGCAGCTGATCAATTTTTGGTCTAATGTTTATTCGCTGAGCGAGATTTGCACGTGCATGCCCACAACAGTAGAGCTTGAACATTGCCAAAATTGTGGGTAAGGTAGCACCAGAATATATACTGTATCACGCAAGCACGCACACAAGTAGTACGCCGCATGTTGCATGCTGTGGATCTGAACTGCCAATTATAAGTCCAAGCACAAGTGTGCAATGTGCGTATTTGAACATGCACCTATAGCAACAGATGTGCTTGCGCTTGCAGTATACTGGCGAGGNCCTCTGCCTGCTGTGCTGAGCTTTGCAGTCCATGACGCCAACCTTGCAGTTGTTTGTCTAACTGCCACAGCATGTCGCAGTACTCATGTTGCAGTACTCATGTTGCTGCGCAAGGCCTGAGTCTAAACATGTGTGTGTATGCAGAATACACTACAAGAGATGATTCACTCGCCCCGGTGTGTGGTTGGCTATGGCTGAGCAGACACAGGCAATACTGCTGTTCATGACAGCACATCACTCACAGCTTCTCCAGATTGTCATAACTCCAGCTTCTATCTACACATCTCCAAATGCAAAACCACGGACCAGCTGCACAAGGATGGGCTGGTCTATGCCACTGCATGCGCGGAAGAGGTCAGGCTGCGCACCATTCCACAGCCTTATCACCTTCGTACATGCACACAAATTCAACACAGCTCAAGCGGTCAGCATGCTGTTGTCAGCTTGGGTGCCACTTTCACAAATTCCTGCTACAGAGACTGCTTGAAGTATATTTGCTGGCGGATGTCACACAAGCCAGCCGAAGTCTTGGTTCATTGAAGTTGATGTTATTGCTCACGATGCAGTTTCAGCATTTGCGCTCATATGTTTGCTGTAGACTGTCAAGTTGGTGTTTCAAGCTGCCTGCACTGTCATGCACATTTGCTTACTATACCCTTGTGTTACAAGTTTTGTTGCCCAGGTGGGCGTTTTAGCGCTTGCATTCAACAAACTAAGCGCAGCCAAACATCTGCTATGATAATCGCAATTTCCTTGTATACAACATGCACAGAGAGCTGAAATGTTTTGCGTGGTAGACTTATGTTCCTGTCACAAAAGCGCAAGTAGTTGATCAGCTGATTACAGAACTGTAACAGCTACCGACTGATGCACTCAGACGTTGGTGTCTCAGCTTAGGTGTAAGGAAAAGGAGTCACGCGGACCCAAGAAAGGAAAACATGAAAAATCATCTCACAACCTAGTCATGTTACCAAAAGGTTCCTAGAGTAGTGAAATACATGCTCTATCTAGCAACTTCATCCCGACACTAACATCGATTTGATAATGTGGGCTGTAGGTTCTTCTCTCTCTCTGCTGCTACTGCAGAACACAAGTTGACCTATGGCATCATCCCCATGTTTGGTTAACAACACACTTGACGTCCAGCATCAATTGCTGCTGACACACAACCTTTGTGGCTACCTTTGTCATGCATGACCATAGACAGGCACTTGATGACATGTTGTGATGCCACACCTGCCAAGTGGACTGGAGCCTGGAGCAAACACTGGCTGAATAAAACACAAAGTGAAATGTACCAATGCCCAGCTTCAGCACTGGCCCAACAGAGCCAAGAAAGAGATCAGACTTTGCTGCTGAACAGCCAAATCAGAAAAAAGCATGGACGCAAGAGTTGTTCATGACAACTGTCACGCTGCTAGAAGGTGCTGCAGGTTGATGATGTNTGCTGGCGTTTCGCAAACAGCTTCAACGACGGGTTATGGATGACATCCCATCTGCATGTAATGCGCATACGCTCAGCAATAGCATCCCGAACCGCCTGACGAGTGCATGCCACACTGCCTCACGCATGCAAACTTACGAGAATGGTCCCAGGAACTTTGCTCGGTCTGCAAAACGCGTATTGTTTCGGAAATGTGTGCAAGCTGACATCCCAGCACCCACTGATGCTAGACTCTCAGGCATGTACATGCACATTGGTCTTATGATCATTGATAATTGATGAATGTTCATCNCTGTGCAACTTGCTTTGCCGTGTCGCAACAAACGACAATGTTAACTGCAGGTTTCCCACCCATCATCACACAAAAATATGTTGCAGGAGGTGATGGAGNCTCAACAGTGTTGCCATGCGATGCAGGCCAGAGCATGAAGCATCACCTGCTGGCCAGCTACTTCAATGCAGTGCTGTCTGTGGCATTGGCGCAGTTTGGGGCCAATGGGTTCCCATGTGGCATGCCTGGCATCATCCGCCTTGCTGAGGGGTCCCCTTACGCTCAGGTGGGTGCCCTCTGCAGGTTCAAAAGTGCAAGTACGTGAATTTTTGCTGTCAGCGTTTCAAAACATGTTCAGGTGGGTATGCATTGGGTTTGTTGTCAGCTCCATGTGCCATCATACATTTTGGTTGGCTGTGCATAGCAGTCGTGGTTGTATGATCGTTGCACACACCCTCATCAACACACTCTTCACCCATGCAGTCCCTGACCTATGCTGGGCAGCTGTGCAACTTGCTTTGCCGTGTCGCAACAAACGACAATGTTAACTGCAGGTTTCCCACCCATCATCACACAAAAATATGTTGCAGGAGGTGATGGAGTCACAAATGGGAATGCAGCTGACAGAGCTGAAGAAGTATGCAGAGCTGGACCCATCAGAGAGGGCCCACACCGTCCTGCCAGGCGCCCACCCCCCAGTGAGGGGCTTCTACCTCATCAAGCCCTCCCCCCTGGGTTCAGCCAAGCCTGCAAGGTCTGGCAGCCTGCTGAGAGGGCTGCGCCTTCCCAAGTGCCCCAGCTCTTCACAGCGCCTAGCCCCCAGCCCATCCATGTCAGATGTCTCTGCAGCCACCGCACCTGACAACAGCTTGCACAGTCATACAGTCAAAGAAGATGCAGTGCAGGAATTTGTTCAGGGGAGTGATTCAGATATTGTGGTGGACATTGATGACACACAGCTGGCACATTGACGGGCACGGCATAATCTGTGGATTCAGTACTCCACAGCAGGTGGCATCTTGACGGCATGACATACATCAGTATCTTACAGCGCCTGACAAATCAAGACCTTGCCAAGCAGTCCATGTCAGTGTAGTGGCAAGCATGGACACCATGCATCCGGGCATTGACATGCAGAGCTTTTGCAGTGCAAGATTCAGCAGCAGCTGAAAGGTGATGCACACCAATGTCTGCCCCAGCCAAACCATCCTGCTGGAAGATACGGGCTGTTGTGGTGCTGACGTCGACAATGAATTTTGGTGGACATGTCCTAGCATAAAGCACCAAGCAGGCTGCAGCTGGCTACAGTACAAGGCAGCTCTGTCATGGCAGCCACCATGGCAAGGGTCTCAGCCAGTGATTAAGCATCTGACTGGCAGCATACAGTGCTTACTGTGTCAGAGGCATACCAAGCAGCCCACAGGCTCATGAGCTGAGCCACAACTTTTTGCACATTCCTTCCACCTCTACATCAGCTATGTTGCCAAACATAAGCACAGCGCACAAGGCATTCTTGGCCATCCACACCAGCGTGTGAAACACACAGGGTAAGGTACTTCTCCTAAATTGTTTTTTTGGATTTTCTACACTCCAATGTGGTCACTAGAAATTTGGGGGGTTTGTGAGGTTACAATGCGCAAATATAGTCCTTCTGGCATTGCATGTGATTCGAAACACCACAACAACTACATGTTACTCTTCTGGTGGCATGCTGCTACCTGCAATACCATGGGTGTGCGCGGCATTGATGACAATTCTTTCATGTGTATCAGAAGCTTGCTTTAGACATGAGCCACTGCGACCAGATCTACCCTGCTTCTTGTGCGTGAAACCTGTTTGTTATTCTGCCATTGGCCATGCTGCTGAACAGTATGTACAGTCCACTCACATGCCTTGCATCTTCTGTGGTGTGCTGGTGTGGTGTGCACATGCCAGAACAAATGCTTCAGCTGCTGCTGCATCTAGAAACATAATGTTATGTGACCAGTCGCATGTGTATGCAGGTCTGCCAGGGCTTTCTGTTGCAGCTGACACTATTTTTTGGTCCTGAAGTTCCTACATCGCCTACTCCCTACAGACATGTCTCGAGGGATTTGCTAATTCTACTAACGCTTAGGTGATTGGGGTCGTAAGCTCTGATGGGCTCGCACTTATATGCTGATGGGAGGTTGTATCCAATCTGAGTATTGCTAGGCATACGTGCCAAGCACACTAGTCAGTTTGATGCTCACCCAATCCCTATATTCTGGCTTGTGGGAACCGTAGGGCTTTGAGAGCTTCAGTATTGCACCTGCTTTTGACAAACAGGCTGAAGTGATGTCTTGAGTGCATTTATCAGATTTCAGTGAGTTCTGCATGTGATGCACGCTCTACTGGCTTTGAATCCAATGTTGAATCGGAAGCTATGAATGGTACAAGCTATGAATGTAACAAGCTACAGGATTTTACCCATGGGGTTGGGGTTCTGTCCCTTGTTTGGCTTTTGTGTGCAGCGGCCAGCACGCCAAGGTTTACTATCAAAGGGGCCCCGGGAGCATTGTCAGGGATGGAGCAGCTGCACCCTTGTCTTGAGCCATCTCATAACGCCTCTGCCCTGTGTTGCCACAGGTTTCTGCGTGCATCTGTAAGCTGGCTGGTAGAGTTTCAGGACACTGCCCAGAAGAATGCTGCTCCCCTTAGCTTTTGGCAAGGTGAACCCTAAAATCGGCTCTGCCCAGGGAAGCCTAGGTCCGTCGTAAGCTTTTCTACATAAACGCCTAACGGCGTCGTGCTTTCTTTGCTGTTTCTTTCCTTTTCTTTTCTTGTTATGCTCCGCAAATGCTCTGTATATGCCGTGTTGGACCCCATGCGTACAGAACTAGTTGGTGTTCTGATCAACATTTTGCGACCTTATGTAATATGTTGTACTTATGTGGGAATCCATGCGCGAGTATTCACATGTGTATTGAATTTCGTCACAATCATCTGCGCCTGGGAGATGATTTGACTGACCTTCCCAACATCAGCTCTTGGTAGTACACATTTAGTTTGTGTCTTCTGTACGAGCAAGACACAGCTCAGACCCCCAAACCGCGTGCCAGCTTCCTGCGGCGCTCCCCTGTGAGTCATTGATGCAGCGCTGCTGCATGACATTGTGCAAGGGATGCAGACCACCACATGCAACTTTGCAAGCAGCAATAGCAGCAGAGGCCCTATCTGCTATACATAATTAAATAGTTCTGCCAAACAATTGGTAGTGGTGTCTCCTTCGAGGATTTCATGTACCTACAGCATGCGCCCTACACGCACCACCACACCTTGTGCGAGGCATGCACAAGTGAAACGAGTTTGATGTCAGATAGTGTACACTGCGTGAAGTGGACAGAGCGTATGACCAATAGCAGCCGCAGAAGTATGCTGCTGCTGTGTCTGAAGTCACAGTTGACATGCTGTCAGTAGTTGCAGCTGTGCAGCTTCAGTGTGTAAAGTGCTCACTGGTGCCATTGACATGTATCATGATATCGACAAGATCCTCCTGCACAGGGTCTGGCCTTGCATAAGGGCTGGTGTCAAGCACATCTGATAACTGGCTGCTTGACACTGAGGCAAAGTCTGACATGGACAAGCTGGGCTGTAAGCTGTGGGTTGAAGACAGCTGCCGGGGATGGCGTAGCCTTGTCAGCAGGCTTCGGGATGATGATTGGAGGCTTGATGAGGTAAAAGCCTTTTGACTGGAAGATGAACCCTGGCAGAGGTCCTTGAGCCCTCTCTGCAACACTCAGCTGATCCGTGTGTGCCACCTTCAACTCCATTTGCAAAAGCAGCATGCCCTGTGTTGACAACAAAATGGTATCAGCAGGGCCCTGTGTTGACAATTGATAATGGTCTCAGCAGGGGGGTTAAAATGCTGTCTTCACATCAAGCAAGCCGTGCGGCTGTGCATAGAGCTTCACACTGCAACCTTGGAATGCCTACATGGACAATGCTTACCACAAATGTTGATGGTGCATATAGATTGGCATGAAATTGCACAAATTCTGGCAGGCGAGACCAACTTTGGCTTTGTGATGTGGCTGACTGGGAAGATCAAGATGGTTTGCATTTTCTGCCACACAAGCATGACAGGCTTGTGGCTCCCACCTGCATGTACGGAGATTGCTCTGCAAGTTGGACCACACCAGCCTAAACCAGCCATGCCGCGTGCAAAGCCATTCATACCAAACTGTGCTAGCGCCATAGAGTGGACAGCGTAAAAGCAGCTGGACAACATGTGGTGTTTCATGCTCTGGCCTGCAGCAGCAGGCAAAATGGTCAAAGCAGAAAACACAACCAGCAGGACCTGTGGCAGCGCAGGGTCTGTGTGTCTTCAGGGTGTGCTGCTGACCCTAGCACTGTACTGCTTGGTCTGCTGCTGATTCAGGAGAGCTGCCTTGCGCTGTAGTCACATGCGGCCTGTTTGGTATTTTGTCATTGCACATCTTCACCAGATTGGGGAGTTGCCTGAATAGCTGCCCCAACCTTTTCTAGCATTATAAATTGTCTTGACAACCCAGGTTGTTCGCCGCCTTGCAGCTACTGCTGCTGTGCCTTACACTGGAGGGAGCTTCGCAGTTCAGTGCTTCGATGTGCAACGTCTGTGCTCATGCCTGCCTGCCGTGCAGTGCTGTGCAGGTTTCCGTCAAGTGCAGCTGCAGTCGTGGCCATCATCGCTCCAATTGTGTATCATCAATGTTCACCACAACATCTAAAGCATGCTCTTTGACCACAGGACTATGCAAGCTTTTGTCAGGTGCAGTGGCTGTAGAGACATCTGACATCGATGGGCTTGGGGCTAGACGCTGTGAAGAGCTGGGGCACTTGGGAAGGCGCAGCCCTCTCAGCAGGCTTCCAGATTGCGCAGGCTTGGCTGAGCCCATGGGGGAGGGCTTGATGAGGTAGAAGCCCCTCACTGGGGGGTGGGCGCCCGGCAGGACAGTGTGGGCCCTCTCTGATGGGTCCAGCTCTGCATACTTCTTCATCTCTGTCAGCTGCATTCCCATTTGTGATTCCAACACCTCCTGTAACAAGCTTTTGGTGGTGATGGGCAATTTTGATGCAATGCAGCAAAGAAACTTGCCCAGCTACAAAGTAGGTCAAGTACTACTTACTACGTAAATCAAGTACTGCATGGGTGAAGAGCATATCAATGGGGATGATTGCGAACATGCAATGACAAGGCATGCTAATGGCCAACATGTCACATAGCCCCCGAGTTGATCCTAAACCCAAAACTGCAAGCGTAGCCAATTGAGCAAACTCTCTGAACTGCAAGCATGCACACCTGAGCTACATGTACACCTGAAACTGCAGGGGGCACCCACCTGAGCATAGGGGGACCCCTCAGCAAGGCGGATGATGCCAGGCATGCCACATGGGAACCCATTGGCGCCAAATTGCGCCAGTGCCACAGAGAGCACCGCGTTGAAGTAGCTGGACAGCAGGTGATGCTTCATGCTCTGACCTACATCACGTGAGTGCTGTAGATTGCACACAGAGCAAGTGTGATGCAACACATATGCCGATGTGACCTCATGTGTCTCAGCGCATAGCAAACACAAGTACCAACACAAATGCAATGCAATGAAGACAAAAGCGAGCTTGCCAGCAATCGCAAAAGTGTGTATTGCATGAACAGACAACAACATGTCAACATGCAAGACGAAGAAAGACAGCTTGAAGTTTTTGAAAGCACCTGTATGGTGAAGTACACAATGCCCCTCTTGGCAGCTGAGTAAGGCAGCGTCCTGAGGAAGCGGAGTTTGCGCAGAAGCAAGGCACATGTGACCACGGTGTACACGCCAACAATGGCATCTGCTATGTTGATGGCATCACGAGTGATGTGGTCTGTAGGGCAGGGCATGCTCGCCTGCCCAGCCTCACATGCACTTACAATGTCAGTAACCCCTGACAGTGTCCCGCCTGCCATCAGAAGCTGAGTCACGGACCAGCTGCTGAGTACAAATTTGACTGATTCACCAACATGATTTTTGCAGACAGGGCAGGAAAGGGTTTACTACAAGTTGTTGAATGCTCTACCACAGTGCAGGCAAACTGAGTAGCACTGGAACACATGCAACAGCAGCTGTGCGAGTGGTCCCAGAAGTCTGCGCATGATTGGTGTTTTTCAGAAGTCCAAGCGCATGCTGCATGTTTGCTGAAGACTTTGAAAGGCAGAAGGGCACATAGTGGGTCACCACCAGCAAGCATGGGCCTCAAAAAGGCTGTGCCATATCATTGTGACATGCAGGCTTGACTCACCATTCAGATGATGCAGCCAAGCATATCCCATGTCTGCCTCAAACAGCAGCCAAGGTATGAGGCAAGGCCATAGCCGGTGTAGACCTCTGTCAGCTATCGCCTCTCCAAAATGCTTCACAGCATCGCTGTAGCTGACAGGCTCGCTCGGCAGGGGACCCCGGCGCTTAGGGAGTCTGAATAGCTGCTGACAGCCATATGCATGAGCCAGGAAGAGCATAAAGATCTGCACGCAACAACAGAGCGGTCACATTCTGACAGTGTCAGCGGACCTATCAGATAACTCGGTAAGCATGCTGAGTCATGGCTTTGTCCACATGTGCAACAATACGCAAGCTAAACGGGCACTCACAGCAGCTCAGCGCACACAATATGCAGCTGACACAGTGGCAGCAAAAGACATATATGTAACTGCATGTGGGCAGCAGATCTGATGCAAGGCTGGTGCAAAGCTCAACCATATAGACACTGTGCAATGACAGACCTAATCTGTAACAGCTCCAAGCTTGCAGATCTGTCTAGTGCCTCACTTTCTGAACAGCGTTCAGGGATGCAGCAGTCTATGTTGTGACACACATGTTTGTTTGCTAGCAATCTACAGCCACATTGATTGCACTGTGTATATGCATATACACAGCTTGCCCACACTGACTGTGTGATAGTGTGAGGATGACATATTATGAAGCATGAAGTGTTTACACCATACGCCCATGCAACAGGATGGCAGGGGCAGGTTGACTTCTTGTGTATCAAACATCTGGATCAAGGATTTAATACTGTGACTGTGGCCACATGTCCAAGTGCTATGCGCACTGAGTGTCTTGACAAGATGCTGAGTATACAGGACGCTATGTAGGCGATGCCTTGCAGCTGTTCGGGCTGTGACTTGCAACTTTAACGTGCAACGTTGATGGCAGGACATGCCAAAGCTGGTTGCATCAGGGACGCCATGCAATACTGTAACAGACTTCCCATTGGCAATCAGCACTCTGTACTCTTTGTAAAGGTACACTTTGTGTAGTATATGACAATGCAGGGAAAATTGGCAATGCAGGGCATGCAACAAGACACCAAGCCACAAAGGACACCGTGCATCTGAGCTGATCCATGCAGACACATGCAAAGGGTCATGATGCAGCTGAGAAAATGCCAGTCACTGGAGGGAGTTGGACGCACCGTGTTCCAGCACGTCCATTGTATGAACCCCATCACAAATGCAAATGGTGATAGGATGTAGCATGGGTTGCGCAGCACGTAAACATTTGGCACTACGTAGAAGACTAGATTGACCCATTGGACTGCTGCTTCCACTGCAAGCAGAGTGGCGGACATTTTGATGCGGTAGTGCCTGCATTCAACAGGTATTGTGTGCGGGAAAGCATGCATAAATACAAGCACTCTGAAACGTGACAACCCAGGTCACAAACGGTTGTTCTGCTAGTAGAGAGAGTGCTCTTGGCTGCAGCAAACCTGGCAAGGTATGCCGTGGCAATAAGACTTACCAGTTCTTCCCATTTCTGTGAGCCCAAAACAGATGCCACAATTGCGTGGTAAGGAATGGTGTCAAGACAGCCAGGCACAACGTTGCAGCAGCCACATTCCACCGATACACAGCAGTTTCACCAAACGAGTACGGCAACCAGCCCTGCAGACCGTCAAGTTGGTCATGTTGTGACTCGGCTGTCGAGCAAGCAGCACCACATGCATGTACACCGGGTAAACAACAGGTGCTCACCATCTGAATTTTCTTGACAAACTCCGCAAGCAGTATTGCAGCTCCCATTAGAATAGCACCAAGTATGGCCAGGCTGGTAACCTGTGCAGCAAGAATGTCACAGAGGTCTGTAAGTATGTTACCTTGTCACTATGCCAAGCCTACTCTCGAAGCCCCACTCCGCATGAACTCAAGCCGCGCAACAACGTCGTTCTCACAGTTCCAGAAATTCGTTTTCGCTGTCACTCGTTGTACTTCAGTCTGTACGGCCTGGTCAAAATCCGGACGCTGCGAGGCAGATGTCTGCAGTCGGTCAAGCTCAGACCGCTGCTGCAAGCTCGGCACGCCCTGTTGGAAAGCCCCAGGCGCGAATGGACAGCAGGTTGCAGTCTCGTGCTGATGCTGCACCTCCCCGATGCTTTCAAGAGCGTGTTATCGAGAGCATGGCGCAGCGCGTGACGTTGCTCAGTGGCAACAGCTGCAAGAGCTCGCCAAGTCGATTTCGCGTATTGTACAGACTCGCTGCCTTGCTGAGGCGAGACGAGCTCGGTGTCAACTTGCATCACGTGTCGCTCAGAGCTTCGTCCTGCTACGCACAGCTCGAAAACCAGAGACACGACTTCAAGTGGTTCTGGTTTCAGATGCTTCTTGGGTGAAAGTATCCTAGACTCCACGTACTAGCAATATTAACGATGCCAGATACCTGTTAGGCGTGCCCGTACCAGCATGCGCTTACATTGTAGACACTAGTTTGCACACTAGAGGGACACCATGCTCTGACAGCGCCAGTGCCATAAATGCATTGGCAGAAACATATATTTCGAAATTTCCCTCCAGGTTTACCCACCCACCCAAAAGTCTGAAAACTAGTTTGTTACGCCTGGGTCTGCTGTGTCATAGCCTGTTGCCTTCGCAACTTAAACCAGAGGATAGGCATTACCTCTGGGGGTTTGGTTGAGCCACCATGTAGCTGCTATCAACTCTGTTTCGTCAAACCTCCATACGAGGCAAATTACGGCTGATTTCAGCTGGTTCTGGCAAAATAACAATGTGTTGCCTGTGAGAAGATTGTAAACATAGTTTTCAAGAAGTGTGATATGGCAAACTTGTACCTTGGCAACTTATGAAGACAGCTCAGTGAGGACGGGTCAGCACCGTACGTCACTATTCTGGTCTTGCACGTATTCTGAGTGTCGATTTGTCGGCAGTTGCCGGCAACGCAGTACCGACGCATCCGGGGAACTCGCTGAGAGTCGCGAGCTATACCGGGAACCCAATATGTGCGTGTTAGCAGCTCCGCACAGAGTGGAACGCATATTCTGCCGCACAGTCTGCAGTGACACAAAGTTGCACACACCGCAACATGTCATTAGTTACACTCATTTGAAACCGACAGTCACTGGCCGTATGGCTGTGCATTCCCTCGACTGCGCAGAACAGAACAACAACAACAACAAAATGGTAGTGCTCCGGGACCAAAATGACCGCGCTCATGTGCCGGTCCGGTGCAAGCATCAACGCTGATGCTCCGAGAGCACGCAGAACAGCAGGAGTGAGCACAATGCAGCTGCAGCCATCGTCAACGCCAGCGAGATGTGCGCTATGCGCTTCCTTGAAGCACGTCCAGACTCCTTGCTATCGCGCTTCGCCTGCCTTGCACTTTACCAAGCGACAACGGAAATTCAATGCCAAACACTTAAGGACAGTCCGCGCTATGGCTCACAGTGGTGCTAGCACAAAAGCCTTGAAAGAGACTGCCGCACTTGACCAACTCATAGACCTGTTTCTGAGCGCCAAGAGTCAGCAGCAGGTAGAATCAGAGCGAGACAGTCAATTCCGTGTCCTGCATGCTTGTGGCAGCTTGTTGCAGCATCCAGATCGAAGCCTTGTTGAGCTGCATACCTGATTGTTGCTCAACAGAACCAACCAATCACATGTTCTTTTCATTGTGCCACAGCTGCTAGACAAGGTGTGCAAGTATCTGCCATGCCATAACATGACAGCTTGTTGGAAATGGTCTGCAGCTGGGGAAGCTTGTGGCTGATAACGTGCTCAGCCTGGATCAAAAATTTTGGCTGCGTGTAGCAACAAGAAGTGACACAGCTTCTAGCAAGGAAGAAAAGACCAAGTAAGGCTTGATTATTAGAATGCTATCAGATAGCTTGCTGGCATTGTGCTGCCAAGTTGCCGGAGCCAAATGTCAGCTGTCATGCATGTATCCTTATTGTACCTCCGCTAACATACATGCTTATTGGCTCCACTTTGCAGCATTGCCAGCAGAGAAACATCATGTCGCCGCTGCGTGGTAAAGTAGTATACCCCAACTCTGCTGATGCTCAGGATCATGTCTCTTGCCAACACTGTCATGGCAATGGCCAACGCTGTGGTGAAGCAAACTGAGGGGCAGCTCAATCAGTCTTCGGCAACGCTTCAAGAAATCCTGAAGGCTGGGGCTAATGAAAGAGGGGAGTGGCACTTGCCCTTGAATGAGCAAGAGCTTCAATCTATGCAACAGGTCTGTGATCTTGTATACATGGATGCATTGCCGCCTATCAATAGCCACATATTGCTGTCTAGAGCAGCAGTTCAGGGCAGACTTCCTAAGAATGGACCGATCATGCTGTGCATTTGTCGCATGAGTGGCTGCTCTACAGGGTTCTCAATATCCTCTTGTCCCTTGTACCAGATTGCACACTCAGTTGAAATGGCAGTGACTGCTTTGATTTGCGTAGCTGCTGTGATCCTGTTCCAAAGCTTGACACCATGCAGGCTTTATATACGCACCTAGGCAGCGGTGATGAAGCACTTCTGTCCACTGCTTTTTCCTGGATGCGGAAAGCTGCTGATGACAAACAGGATGGTANTAGCAAGGAAGAAAAGACCAAGTAAGGCTTGATTATTAGAATGCTATCAGATAGCTTGCTGGCATTGTGCTGCCAAGTTGCCGGAGCCAAATGTCAGCTGTCATGCATGTATCCTTATTGTACCTCCGCTAACATACATGCTTATTGGCTCCACTTTGCAGCATTGCCAGCAGAGAAACATCATGTCGCCGCTGCGTGGTAAAGTAGTATACCCCAACTNGCTGCTGGTCTGCAGCATACATCTGCTGCCACTGCTGGAGGTACTCAGCCTGCTGTGCAGCGGGAAGTGGCGGCAGCGGAGCCAGCTGTGGTACAGGGCTCAAGGTCGCAGGCGCAGTGGTGGAAACTTGAGGGCCAGTTGTTGACGGTGCAGTCACAGCTGGCGTACTTGTTGTGGGGCCAGCTTGCTGCCTTGCGTCNTACTGCCTTGGCCGAGCACCCTCTTACATCAACGTCAAACTGTCTTGTAGAATAGAGTTTTGCATGACAACTACATCAATGGCCTTGTTTGCTGCAAGATGCTACGATGAAGATTTTACTTGTTGCAGAACACTCTGTTGATCATCTCATCATGCAGCGGCAGCATTGGTGCCCAGTTGTCACTGGGCGAGCATCACTTATGATTCACAGCATGTTTGTCAGCATTGCATATTTTGCACGAGCCAGAATATCCTTCAGTAGTGTTTGCTGGCACGCTATCGCCTTGCCATCGTATGCATGAGACCTGCACTGGCAAGTCACTGTAGCCACACCTGATTGTGATAATGTCATCACTGCGCAGCGCGCACTGTTGCATGCACTGTTGCACTCAGAGAACATGAGGGTAGATTGAACCCTCATCCACAGGACTGGTTCCAACGCATGGGGATGACAGCTTGGCAACACACATCATGCATGCAGCCAGGGATGTGACTGGAATAAGGCAGTGTGTACAGCAGTCTTCTTAGGTCATGCTGACGCAGCTTCATGTACAAACTCGCATGCTCATACGATGCACAATGCTCTGATAAGCCTTACTGGACTTGCAGCTAAAAAGACACACAAATCAACAGTCAACATAAGAAACAGTATTCCGCTGACACAAGTTCGTACATGAAGCTTACTAATGCTGTCACCCTTTTCTGCACTACCTGGTCATGCAAGCAGGCAAGAGCATGCCGGCTTGCACTGTGCAGGCCGGTACCTTGACACTTGTAGCAATTCCAGCAAGTGGGCTGAACCAATTTCATGTAAATGCAGGTGGGGCGATGCACAAAGCCCGCTGTACGGTGACATCCACTTCTATGACTACGGTGCAGACAGCTTTGATGTTGCAACATATCCTCATGCTCGCTTTGTGTCTGAGTTTGGCTTCCAAAGCTTGCCCTCCTGGCAGCCATATCGCACAGTCACAAAGCCTGAAGACTGGCACTGGAATTCCACTATGTCCCAATTCAGGTAACCAGTGCCTACTGCCAAAATTGAGACCAGCATGGCATTTGCAGGCATATTGTTTTGCACATGTCTGTGAGCAGCACTCACAGCGCTCCTCAATGACATGGCATGGTTGCGCAACTGCACAAACGCTGCTCTGTTGCAACATCTGTGAGGAATGGAAAACACCATGAAGCAATGTCCGCTGGCAAGGCATGCTATTGAGACTGCTGGCAGCTGTTCAAGTCTCACAGGTGCTGTCAACAAGGTGTGCTGCATCAATGTTGCACTGTGAAGTCCTGAGACTCCCAGCACACTGCAGCCAGATCTCAGACCAGTCCTATACAGCTTAGCATTATGATGTCCCCATTGCTTGCACGCAGCACATACAGGGCCAATCAGAGTTAGCACAGCATCAAGAGACAAGGCATAGCGGCACTCAATGCAGCATGAAAAGCTGAACGTACTTATCAAAGCTGAACACAAAAAACCTGAGCTGCAGCAGCTCAATACAGTGAGGAGACACAGCCCAGTTCCAAACGCCACAGCCCAGCATAGCCTGGCGCTGCACAGCACAGCCGCAGCACACCGCAGCACACCATAGCACAGCCCAGTCCAGTTTCCACTCAGCCAACCACAGCATATACCAACATAGCACAGCGCAATGTAGCATCTTTTGAATGTCGTGTGTACCTAGCTTGTGCCGATTACCTGCTTGGCATGTCAATACAACAAACAAGACCTCCTTAGCCACATTTGCAAGCCTCTCCTGGCTCATGTTCCCCCACGCATTCCCCTATCCCCAATCCTGACCAGCCGTCTTGCACTACATACAAACCCCAATGCATTCCAGATGCAGCCCTGTCATGTACTCTGCTCTTACTTTGTCCTTCTCATCCCTTCCAAATCTTGTCAAGCCTAGGCAGGCCATGTTTTTGACTACAATGTCCCTGTAAGGGACCTCAATCTTTGCTAAGCACATGCAGTCAATTCACCTTTGGTGAAGCCTTAGCTTTCTCCAAGCCTCTCTTGACCCTACTTTCCACCCACCTGTCCCAACTTCTTTGCCATGCACTCACGACCAAGTTTGCCTCTGCAGGATGCGCCACCCAAATGGGACAGCACAACTCCTGGATCAGGCACAGCGCCACTTCAACATTTCCATCAAACAGAATGAAGGCTCCACCGACCCTGCAGACCAGGAGCCTGATTCTGAGTACGTGAATGACGCAACTTGTGCAAATCTCTATCTCTGGCGCTTTCAACATTTCCCTTTTTGCTTTTGCATTCAGGGCTTACTACTTTGTTGGGTACTCTGCTAGCTGTACCATATGACAGAAGTTTTGTGCAGCTGCAATAGCATGATGCCTCGCTGTATCATGCATGTGCTGCATTGCTACAGCACATGCAAGGTGTGTGTGAGGCCACTTTGCATGCAGAGTGTTCAGGCGCTGGATCTATGTGACTCAGCTGCAGCAGGCTTGGACATACCAGACAGCAGTCTCGCTGTGGCGGCGCTTGAAAGGGACTGCAGCACAAACAATGGGTGTGCTGTACTGGCAGCTCAATGATGTATGGCTGGTAAGACCATGTCACTTGGTCATGCTGTGACCCTGTACTGATGATCAGTCTTAATGGCTGGCTAAAATCTGAAATCTTCTTTTGCATTATTACACAAATGTACACAGGCTTGATGTAAGGGCTACCCAATGATGCCATGCTGTAATGACTCATTGCCTGAGATTAGCATGCATGTTCTGCAACATATGCAGTGCAGCCATGCATTTCTGCAAAGATTGGCACAGCCGCTAATGTTGATGCGTGATCCTGTGGCGACATCCTGCCATGGGAAATGTGCCACAACAGTGCCTGTGCACCGCAAGGTTTTGGCCAAAAACAAAGAGGATGACTCTCCTGTGCTGATATGCAGTGCTGGTATGCTGTGCTGTTATGTAGTGCTGTGTTGCTAGGTAGGGCTGAGCATGTGTGCTGCTTCTGCAGGGGCCCTCATGGAGTGGCATGGACTTTGGTGGGAACTGGCGCCTGCTGCATTACACCATGAAAGCCACCTATGCGCCCTTTCTTGTATCAGCCCACCACAACAAAAGCGCTGGAACTGTTGAGATTTGGGGAACAAGTGACATGAATTATCCAATCGCAGGTCTGGCCTCATGTCAAGATCATGCTGACTTGCTGTTTGGGAACTGTGAAAGCCACAGAAATTTTGAGCTATGAAGTCTTTTAGTGGACGGCATATGCTAGTGTCTATCTTGCGCTGTTCTGTGTCTTCTGCATGTTACACTGTGCTGTTACATGCGGGCTGCTCTTTGCCTTGCCAATGCTATGGTTTGCTGTACCTGCTATGCTGTCACTGTGCAGTGTCATGCTGTGCTATGCTGTCACTGCACAGTGTCATGCTGTGCTATGCTGTGCCATGCGATATCATGTTCAACCATGCTGCGCTATGTCAAGCCAACACATGCTGCTCACTGTTGTACTGTATTGTTGAATGGTGCACCATATTTTACTGCAGAACACTTCAATCTTTACACGAGACGCGCTGCATCTCATCGCACTTGAGCTGCTTGCAGGTTATGTGAAGCTAGAGCTGATCTCCTGGACAGAGACAGCAGGGCCACTAGCCTGCCACCTGCACTCCTTCAGCCTGCATGCCTTAGAGAGCAAACAGCTGCTCACATACACCCAAGACCAGCTGCTCACGTATGATAATAGCATTTCTCAGACATCAAAGGCTGATTCAGCTTGGCAACAGACAAATGATTCCAGCTCCTGTGGCGAAGCTACAGATGTAGGCTTGGCATCCAGCAGTAGTAAGCAAGCTGAGACACAGGTTGGTATGTCAGGGACCAGCATGCTTAGCACACACTCTCAGGAGGTGCTTGAAGGGACTGAGGCTGGGAAGGAACATAGAGCATACTGGAGAGGGGCTGAGTTGGGTCATGATCATGCTGAGAGGAAGTGCTTGCCACAGCAGTGTTTTTTACAAGCGACTGCCGTGCTGTACCCAGAGGAGGGCTCAGCACCCACCACCCATAACAACATCAAGGCTTGCTTTGATGGCGGTAGTAGTGTGAGGACAGAAAATGTGGCAACAGATCCTGTGCACACTTCTCAGGTCTTGCAGGTTGACACTCATAGGCCTGCTTGGACCAGCCTGTTCAGTGTGTACTCCCGGAAGTGCTGGTCTGGGCTGATCTCAAAGATGAGCACAGTCAGCAGCAAAGTTGGCATTGCCCTTGGATGGCAGCAAATTTCAGACTTGAGCACGACCTTGACAGGGCAGGACCCACGGGCAGTGCTTGACATGAGCAACACCGGGGTGCAGCCTTGCGCTCAGGCTGTTGCTGAAATTGTGGCAGCGCCTCACAGATCATACCTGCAAGGACTTCAGCACATGCCAAGCCAGCAGGTGCTGGATGATGTTGCAGCTGAACCCCAAATTTCTGAGACACAGGTCTTCTTCTCTGAGTTCAAGGATGCAGCTGTGCAAAAGCCCAACATTAGCCTGCATGACTTCCGCCTATTGTCTGCGAAAGTGGTTGAGTTTGATGTTGTTGCTGACACTGTCGCTGCCTTTGTGATGTTGGAGACGAACCTGTCTGGCAGATTCAGTGACAATGGCATGCTCGTACTGCCATGGCAGCATAGATCTATTGCTTTCCTTTCAGAAGGCGTGATTGACATGGGGTCCTTGCAGTCGACCCTCACAATGCTTTCATTGTCTGATGCTTCTCTGACCATGTAGTCTGATGTCCGAAGCAAGTAATAAGGTGTTATATAGGCTAAGGTGATGTAGTCTAGGCTGGGCGCATGTGCTGCTAGCATTGAATTGGCCTTCTGTCTTCAACAACGTTGCGCCTCTTGGGGTCCCCGACTACGCTCCTAACCTATGTGACATGGCGCTCGTGTTTGCACCCGGCGACAAGTATCTATACCGGCATCTCTATACAGTGGCTGGCATAGGGGGTATCTTGATCGTAGCTGGAACCACCCTCGCTGGCCGCTGGGCGCTCGCAAAGTTGCAATATGGCAGCAACAAACCGCCCAAGAAGGAGTGAATGTCGCAATCGAGCCCCAGCGGTCACATCGCACAGCAGATTGTACCATAAACAAAACGATGGTGCAGAGCTGACATGGTTGTGACCTGGCTTGCGGACACGTTCGTTGCCGTCCGCAAGCAGCTGCACTTGCTACCACAACGTTGCTACGCCCTCGGATGGACACCTGCAAGGTACAGCCAACCTCACGTGTATCCTGGGCACAGTGGCATGCAACTATTGACTGCTGGGACTGCACACAGGCCTGAGGGCAACACAGACACAGACATGACTGCATCTGTTGATGTATGGAAGCACCCGCCGGCCTTGGCACCAATCATGTCATTGCATGCGCTGTTGAACTGGGACCCTGCCAAGCAACCATTTCACAACCTGTTCAGGTGCACTGTTCCACTTCTGCAGGTACATTGCACCTATCAGATTGAACAGATATACGACATATGTTTCAGTCCGTATGAGATTGTACTACGCTGTATGTGTTCCCCGTCGAGCATCAACAAACTCACAGTATCCCTTCATGTCACAAATTGTAGAATTGTAAGTTAACATACACAAGCCGGTCCTGCCCTGATCAGCATTAGATTTGCCTGTACATCAACCAACTGCAAACATGCTCAACAAAACTTGGCTGCACAGACTGCACCTGCAAAGCACTCCCTAGTAAACCATATGCTTCGTCACATAGCAACCTGACAGCGAAACTCAATTAGGTTGCATGTTCTGCGCAATGCTGACGTCGAGTGTCTTGCACGACAGAGCAAACAAGCCAGGAGAGCCAATGAGCCAGGTCTGCTTGTCTGTCATGATCTGGATGGCAACTATCATTCTGATGCGCTGCCTCAAGGCGATGGCAACTCAGACTACTACAGGCTAACAGACTGGGCCAACATCGATGTGTTTGTGTACTTCAGCCATGCTCTGGTCACCATACCGCCTGTAGGCTGGATCAATGCTGCTCACCGCAACAACACTCCAGTGAGTGATCTGATCTATGGCTCCATTTTGTGTGCTTCAAGGCTCAAGTGTTGCACTTGCCAAATCAGGACGCCAATTCAGCTGACATAAGCAAATTGGCTGAGAGAGCACAGCATATGCATGCCACAATGCTTGGCTGTGGCGGCTCATACTCACACACTGCCAGTCATGCTCAGGGCGTGTGCATACTTGATGCACCTATATCTGCAAAACAACATGCACTGGTGCTTGCTACAAGAGCATTGACTACACACCTCTTGCAGTAAAACTGCCTCGACCATCAATTTGAGTGCTTACATTGCCAACCAACACATTTGCAGCCCTGGCAATGCTTCAGTTGACATGCATGTGCACAATTTTAACAGGTGTTGAGAACCTTCACTATGTCAGTTTACACCCATGTACATGGTTTGAATAGGTGTTGGGAACCTTTATCACGGAGTGGGCAGATGGGTCCCTGCTGTGTGAGCTGCTGCTGTGGACAGAGCAGGCCTGCCAGGAAGCTGCCATGCAGCTGGCTAAGATTGCTGCCTACTATGGCTTTGATGGCTGGCTGCTGAACATCGAGAACCCAGTCCTGCGGCGCCTCATTCCCAACCTTATTCACTTCATCAGGTATGTGCAGTAGCTCACCAGGCAGGTAGCACATGCAAGTGCATGCCATGAAAGCTGAAGTATGCGTCACATCATGTGAAGCTGGGCTGCCTTGCATGACGTAACAACCTTCTTCAAAAGCGCTTTTATTGCTCCTGTGCCAGGCGGATTCAAAGCAACCAAAGTAGGCTTGCAGCTCACTACCCACTTTTGAGGGACACCAAAGATTGCTCTGGTGTAGCATGCAAGGTGTAGGACATGGTGTGAGTACCGCCCAGATGCATCTGACACATCCCTAAACACAGCTGGACTGTGCTTACATGTGCGTGGTGTGTGTAGTTATGATGCATTGCTTGTCTGTGCACATCAGTCAGCCAGCAACCTACAACATACTCTCACCTCCTGTAACATACTGTTATTATTGCATGTATGTGACATGTGGTGTGCTGTTGATATGGGTGCTGACGCCATTGTGGCAAGCTGCTGGCCCTTCATCTGGTTGAATGCACATGTGGGCTCATGCAGGGTGTTAAAAAAGCTGATGCATGACATGGTTCCTGGATCACAAGTCATCTGGTACGATGCAGTCACCACAGCAGGGATTCTGGAGTGGCAGGACACACTGAATGACCACAACATGCCCTTCTTTGAGGCCGCAGACGCCATCTTCATCAACTATACATGGAAGGAGGACACGCCGCAGCTGGCTGCAGCGGTGGCAGGGGCAAGAAGGAGCCAGGTGTACATGGGTGTGGATGTGTTTGGCAGGAACACCTTTGGCGGAGGCGGGATGACATGTGATGTGGCTCTGAAAGCAGCAAGATCAGCAGGTGGCTCCCGCATGCGTTAGAAAGGACATGCCAGAAATACAATTTGAATATAAAGCTGTTACCGGCACATGAAGTGAAGCGGGTGCCCACACAGCATGACTGACATGGACTGAATCTTATTAATAAAAGACAAAGTTATATACAAAGAATATTGCGTGAAACATGCCTGTTGGAATGCTTGTGACCATGCAGAACTCAGTGCTGGCTCAGTGGAACAATCATGATCTGTTCTTCTCACCCCACCAACACAGTGCTTGGTCTGCTTCTGCTTTGATAGCTGTACATGGCATGTGCCATATGATAGTTAACGCTCATGCATATAACTATGTGCTTCGCTGCGTGCTATATCATGGCTGATCTTGCAGTCAGCAAAGAGCACATGGTGCAAAACCTCACTGCTGACATGCTATCTGCTGCTGTTGCATACCTGCTGTACATATCGCTCTTTTGATTCAATCCTCACAACTGCAGTGATGTCAAAGAGCCTTTCCAAGACTTCTTTGTCTGTGGGCTGGTGCCTGTGCCACAGCCGTGCCTAGAAGGCTGTATTGAGCAAGCAGAAAGGCTGTTCAGATATCAATTAGCTCGCAATGTAACTTTGGAATTATATAGAGTGATGGCATAATTTGCCATAGACCTGGCCTCAACCTAAACCCTGCATCATGCAGGGTTATCAGCAGCCTTGTTTGCTCCCGCCTGGGTGTGGCAGGTGGGTGACAAGGCTGACTGGCTGCGGCGCCAGCAGGCCTTCTGGGGCAAGATCAGGGCCTGCTGGGAGGAGCCCCTGCCCAGCATCTGCAACCTGCCCTTCAGCACTTGCTTTGATCAGGGGGCAGGACTGGCAAGGTACACAGAGGTTAGCCTGCACCCGTTGCAAGTATGCTCAGCTGCGTGCAGCATTCACTGCAGTATGCGCTGCATGCGCATTATACAGTGTGTAGTGGTCAGGAAAGATCTGCAAGGTGTTGTCATATGAGCGTAGCATTTAGCAGACAGCAAGACAACACTTCGAAGGTCACAAGTTCCTTGCTGCACATCAATGAAGTCCACTTGCGATCCAGATGCGTATGCCAGGCAGCACCAGCTGATGCTACATGTGTGCGTCACGCTGTGAGTGTGAAGCATGCAACAAGTTTCAGCACTGAGGCGAAGGTAGAATCACATCAAGGGTCTGTACTGCATCCTGAATGTCACAAGCTTGCAAGCTGTTGTGACCAAATGCGCAAAGCTACCTTCCAAACAATTGTTCTTGACACTGCTAGCTGACTGCTTTGAACCTGCCATCGTGCATGGAAATGCTGCCGACTTAGTGAAAGCAGTTTTGACTCATTCAAAAACATTTTGAGGTCTTGTTGCCTCACATTCAGCAGCAGGCAGCTGAGGCTCATCTGCAATGCAGGGTGCTGTATTGAGTGATGCTCCCTGGTACAATCTATCCAGCCAGTCCTCCATGCCCAACCCCCGGCAACCCCCTGAGGGGTCCTACAACCCCTTCACTGCCAGCTTCACCCTTGCAACCACATCAGCCGTGGAGTCCACACCAGTTGGCACAGCTGCTGCATCGGCTGCAGTCGCTGCTCCTGGCGCATCTGAACACCAGGTCAAGTGTGCGGCTGACAGAGCTGAACATGATGCCGTACAAAACCCTGGGGACCAACCTGAAATCCAGTCTACACAGCACACAGCTGGACAAGACCCTGCACAGCATGCTGCTCAGATACCTGACCAACACTCTGCTCAGGCTGCCACACTTGGGGCTCAAGGACAGGACACATTAGAACAGGACACATTGCATGTGGCTAACAGACCTCAGGAAGGATCCACCCAGCAGCCTGCTGATGCTGGCAGTTCAAACAACTTGGACTCACTCCGCACAGCGGCTGACAGGCAGGACACACAAAGCATGAGCCAGGCTTCAGGCGCTACAGGCGCGACACAGCATCTTGAAGCCAGGCTGTGCACGGACTTGGCGTTTAGGCTTGGCAGCTGCCTTGAAATCAAAGGTGGGCCTCTTGCAACCTGGTGTGCCACACATGCTGCCTGGTAGCTTCAGCTGTGAGGTGTTGTGAGTTATGGTGCTGTGCTGTGGTCTGCTATGCTGAGCTTTGCTGTGCTGTGCTGTGGTCTGCTATGCTGAGCTGTGCTGTGCTGTGCTGTGCTGTGCTGTGCTGTGCTATGCTGTGCTGTGGTCTGCTATGCTGACCTTTGCTGTGCTGTGCTTTGCCACACACCCTGGATCAGGTCAAGGGATGAGTGACCTTTGCAACCATGTCTAGACGAGCCTCCTGTTGTCCAGCACACGTGCTACACGTCTCTCACATGCAAGGTGACATCATACAATTGGGCCGCAATGCAATCCACCCATTCTGCAAACATGCTTCCCGTTATATGCAGGTAGTGTTGCACCCAACACCTCAGCATCAGTTGAGATCTTCACAGCAGACTTGCTGATTCCGCAGCCAGGCTTACAAGCCAGCTTCACCTATAAGCTGACTGATCACCAGCAGGTTTCACTTGAGCTGTGGTGCTGGTTTGAGCCCAGCAACAATCCTGAGCCTCATGCAGCCAGCCCTCTACTCAACAGAGATTTCAACCATCATAACATGGGTATCGTCAGCCAGAGAACGCTGGCAGCATCTCTGCACCATGCGGGCGGCACAGCACAGTCAAGCAGCACTGCAGGAGGTCCTTCTGAGGACATGCTGCAGCANTGCACAGCATGCTGCTCAGATACCTGACCAACACTCTGCTCAGGCTGCCACACTTGGGGCTCAAGGACAGGACACATTAGAACAGGACACATTGCATGTGGCTAACAGACCTCAGGAAGGATCCACCCAGCAGCCTGCTGATGCTGGCAGTTCAAACAACTTGGACTCACTCCGCACAGCGGCTGACAGGCAGGACACACAAAGCATGAGCCAGGCTTCAGGCGCTACAGGCGCGACACAGCATCTTGAAGCCAGGCTGTGCACGGACTTGGCGTTTAGGCTTGGCAGCTGCCTTGAAATCAAAGGTGGGCCTCTTGCAACCTGGTGTGCCACACATGCTGCCTGGTAGCTTCAGCTGTGAGGTGTTGTGAGTTATGNGTGAATCGCACGAAGCAGCAGGTCTATAGTTTGTACGTGTCCTACAGATACCTGTCAGACGTTTTTATGTGCCAATNGTCTTCAGCCCTACCTCTCTTCAGCCCTATCTCTGCAGCCTTGAATGTTTTGGTGCACCCATGTGCCCGTGTCTGTCTGCTGACTAATGAGACAGGTCTGCGACGCTGCATAATTGCATATGCTGCATGCAGGCTTTCTTTGCCAATGTCAGTCAATGCCACGTTTTAGGCACTTGTCATTCGATGGCCCAAGGCCAAGTACCAAAGTACAACTTGCAGCGCGTGCAACATCTGTGGTGAGATCGGTGCTGTATGTGCATGCCAGCCCATGATAGCCCAACTGCCAAATCATTGCATATCACTGCTTAAAGCCTTCACAATGACACTGANTGCAGTGATATGCAATGCATGTGACACATGAATTGTTGAGGTGCCGTGGTACAAGTCACATCTGGTCAGCAGATTGGGTGTAGGTGCTCTCATACAATGTCAAGACTGTGTGNATTATTGCTTTGTATGGTTTGCTTGCTGCACGTCAGGCCATGCCCTATGACAACAGACAGCAGATTCCAAGCTTCAGGGCAAGATCTGACAGCTGACAATGGCTTGATTGAATCAGGGATGTNGTTTGCTCCACTGATGACCTGTGTGCATACGGACCGGGTCGCTGGAACACCACAAGTGCGGTCAGGGCAGGATCATGCTCACCTGCAAAAATGGCTTCAAAACCCAGTCTCCAGCGTTTGACATGGATTTGAAGTTGACACCCAGGAGGCGGTTGACAAAATTTCGAGGTGTCTTCTGGCCTGGCCGCACACTCATGGAGCGCTGAAACATCCATGCTGAGCTGAGTCCTGGGTTGTAGCAATTGATAGCGCCTAATGCCTTGCGGTCAAGTGCACTGATCNGGAGCTGGCTTTTTTGGCATTCTTTGACCAGTGCAAGCAGCATCGGCCGCTGTGATTTGCTGAAGCCGGCATGTTGCTCGTCTGGCGACATTCCCGAAAAGGTGCACTTCGACAGCCGATGCAAAATGCCGTTTAGGCGATTTTGAATCGGCCCATCTTGCGGCATAACCCAATACCCAAATAAGCTAGTACGCAGTGCGTCGTCTCGAAGCACGTGCAGGAACAAATGTGGTATAAATGCATGAATAAAAGGTCAGAATACTGTGCATATGCCGTGAGTCGCAAGCGAACAACGTCAAGGTTATATAAGCGGACGCCTTTTACATAACATAGCAGGCTGTTTAGAGGCAACCTGACCGTCAGATTGAGATTGTCATTCATCACTTTTTTATAAAGCATTCAACCTATGGCTGCTTGCGGTACTCTGCCTTATCAGCTGCAGCTGCTTTCCACAAGTTCAATTTGTACTGAAACACATGAAGGACAGGGACTCAAAGACCATGATGCTGGCTCATGCGTTCCTAGGTTTAAGCATGNGGGGAGGGGGGAGGGGGGACTGAGGGGGGAAAGGACCAGACAAGACAAGGTTGCACATTGTTGTCAGCCGCCATGTGCTGACTGCATGTTCACATCTGCAACAAGGCCCACCATGCAGGCAGCTGACATCGTGTGCTTGAATACATCCACTGGTGCAGCTATCATATTTGCCGTAGGGTGAGGCAAACCTGAGCAAGAGATGCACTTGCAATGGGAACCTCCTCGATGGATGCAAACAGCTCCTGCGGTGTTTGCCCCAGGTCCTCTTCAATGATGTCGGCAATATCCTTGAAGCTTGACACAGGGCATTTGTCCAGCATGTAGTCCCGCATGGTCCGTACATACTCTTCTGGCAGGATGTAGTCCTACAGTGACGTAAGCCATCCATAAGAAGTAAAAGCTTGACAAGTCAGCTTGTTGCAAGTCCCGCCAGGATCAACCAATTTCACATATTGGTTGATGTTTTGGCTAAAACAGAAAGCTTCTACATCACCATTCAGCGGCACTCAAGACAGAGGCTGTTGCAGTAAGCCCTATGCAGTGTGACATGCAACTTAAAAATCAGCTATGTTCAGGGTTTCAAGGTTGAACAAGGAAATTTGCAACAGCGCTGTGACTAGCTAGCTAGCTAGCACTCTCACACAGAAGTGACAGCTTGCCACAGTCTGCCACATGCTCTGATGCTCATCATCATGCACAGCAGATATGCCACTCAATCAATTGAGCTATGCACATTGCAACATGCCAAGCATGTACGCCTATAACACATGAGCAGCCAATGACTCATGCAGGGTATGCAAGCCATAGTTACAGTATCTTACCAGCTGTGCCACATGCTGCCCCAGTTTGATATAGATGCCCCCATTGGCAAAACAGAGCTTCTGAAGCTTGAAAGCTGAGCGCTCATGGCATTCTTTGACAGCCTTCTTGTAGCTTTCATCACTGAGACCCCTCAAGGAGAACTTGTAGTCTGCATGTGTTATACATGTCCGTGATGTGTAGTTTGGCTCTAGATGGATCTTGCATCATGCATCAGCAATGACACTGCATGCTGTGATCACCAGTCCAAGTCTCTAATCTGCTTTGCAATACAAATGACATAATGCATGCATGAACACGCCGTCGCTTGGCATGAAAACGATAGTCATGACATAGAGTATGCATGCACTACATGTGCACATCAGCTGTATGGAGTGCACAGACCTGAAGCTATTGATAGAACTGTGATTGCATCTCGGCAAACTCTGAGTGGTACATTGTATGCCACCCGAGCTCGCCGTTGTGGCTCATCTGACAAGCCAATCCAGCCAGCAAGCAGCACTGGCGGGGTGACAAGAGCTACTTTGGACCAGACTGACCAACCTTTTCTAGCGACTGCTGGCGGTTGCGCCGATGCAGCGTCCCCTGCCAACCCTCTTGCAGGCACGTAGCCGCTGGCAAGTCTGTTGGCTAAACGGGAAAGCGAACGCATGCTCCGCTCAGGCCACCTGCTACAACTGTAAGATACACGCTTCAGACGCTTGAGTCGTGGCCATCGCCCAATGCGCTGCGATTGCTGTGCTGCGGTGACGAACAACGGCGTACAATCAACTCAGGGCGTTGTTAACAGCCAGCACTATGCTTTGCACGTGAGGCCCACATGCATGNGTCAAGCATTCCAAGCAGTGACAGCCACAGAGCTAGCAGGCAGAACTGGCTGTGTATAGACTCGCATGAAGCAGCACCAGGGTGAGATTTGCAACTACTCCTTACCTCTACAGGAACAAATGTACCCAGCTGCTCAATGTAAGCCACAATCTGTCCCTTCTTCACCTTATCACCCTGCAGGAAGCATGTGCACTCAGTGTACTCTTTACACAGCTCGGCCATGAATGTCATGCAGCAAGCATGCAGTTGCAAGCTGTTCAGCAACACCAGTGAGCATTGCCAGCAGCAGACGGCGTACCTCATTGACAGCGTTGCCCTTGCCTGCTTTCTTGCCCTTGAAGTACTTGCCGCGCCTCAGGATGCCAACCTGCACGACACACCGCAACATGGTCAGGCAGCCTGCCATCACAGAACCGAGTGTGACTCTGTGGGCAAAGCTGTCCATGGAACCTAAGCTGAAGTTGTGTTAGGAAAGTTGTCTGTGACTGCATGTGTAGGCCACTAGGTGACTAAATTTTGGCGGTGCTATGTTGGGAGCATGGACAGGCTATCGCAAACAGGCCGCTGTGGATGTGAGGCACACTCATTGCCCAGCAGCAGGTGCACAGGCTCCCATTTTTGCACATCATGCATGCGCTCTGATACAGCTGATGCTAGCATGGTTTGACTGCATGCTGCCAAGAGGGGTCCCAACATGTGACATTGACAGCATGCAGTCATGCCATGCTGGCATCAGCTGTAAAATGCTCTGCATGGCTCACTCGCAGTGTAGCATATGTGTCAACATGAGGCAAAGTGACTTGCCACAAAGCCTGCCTTCTTGAAGTGCAGCTGATCAGTAGTCACAGGGGGATATCTGTCCCGCCAAANGCACATGCAGCCAGCTGTCACATGCACCCACTGACTCAGGATCCTCAAATTGGCACAAGACAACAACACTACGCTCACCTGTTCTGACATCTCATCCTGGCAGTACATCAATGCACACAGGACCAAGCGCCCAACGCAGCCCCTAGCCAGCTTTGCTGTGATGCCTCTGCTGAATGGCAAACAAAGCAGGATTAGAAATACGTTCAAGTTTGCAGAGCATCAACAAACGGCATGCCAACCAAACAGTCAAAGGAACACAGCCCATCAATGCACAACCAACCGGCAGTCGAGGGTGGCAGCATGCAGAGCAAGGCTTACCATCATCACACAATGCTATCACGTACTGTGTTGCACCACTTACAGTGACTGTCTGTAGGACATCTTGCATCTCTTACATATCTGACCACGCCATATAAGCATTCAAGGCAAGACAGTGAACTAGTTGTTGGGAACGTTATGGGATAAACGGTACTGATACAGGCCATGCTGTTTGTCCATGACAGTGACACACACTGACTAGCAGCAGTATAGCATGCAAAGACTGTGGCATGCATCAACTTTGAATTCTGCGAGAGGTGGTGCAGACAGCATGCAGCTTTTGAGCTGTACCTGTTTGACCTTGACCTTGATGAGGCAGTGCCTGCACTGCCAATCACACGCTGTGCTGCTGTAGCAGCTCGGGCTGCAGATGCTTCGCCCTGCACTTGCCTGATCACAACAGCTAGCAGTGCCTGTCGCTCGGCTGCTGTAGACGCCCCTGGCTCCTGAAACTCCCTTGGGTGCCACCTTCTGCCCATGATGAAGATTTGAAAGATGTTGGTCAGCAAATGAGCACAGGCTGCTTGTTGCTGCTGGTTCCTGGGATCGAGTGCAGCAATAGGTGGCATTGTGTTTGCACTCTGGCACATCTCAACAACCAGCTGATCCAAGCCAGAGTCTGCCACAGCCTCCTTGCTTGCTCTGAGNTTTGAGACCGCAGGTGCACTTGGGCATGAAGCGCCCATGCTGAGAATGTGGGGTAAAGCAGACTTCCAGCAGCTCTTACGTGATAAGCTGCTGGCTTATGGAAGAGAACATACAGAGCTTGATATTGTGCTCTTTCACAAGGTAGCTTTTCCTGAAAAGTCTCAGCTACAATTCACAATAAGCTGACAATTATAGTAAACCTCGCTAGCTGTGCAATGGACACACAGCCTTTCAAGCTACACCGGGCTCGTCCTGCATGTCAGAGATGTTATGCAAACATTGTTTTTGATCACTGTCTGACATGTGGGTTGCAACAGAGCATAATTGCCAGTAACTGCCANAAATTTTCACTGTCCTGTTGATGCAGGTTCTGAGAACACAAGCAGTAACGTGAGTCCAGCACCAGCCTTTCAGACACAAGCGGTAGGACAGGAGTCATGCCAGAATGCTGCATGCACATACGCTTTGCTTGCTGTCAGGCTTTCAGNCATCACCTGCAGCATATGGGCATGGGGCATCCCGGAGGCCTTGGCATGTACCCCAATGTCCTGCCCTACCCCGGCATGCCTGGCATGCAACCACAGGTGCACTGGATACTGTTACTTGTACTCACAGTAATGAGCATCCACAGCTGGTGTGAAATTCTGTTGCAACCAAGCAAGGAACCGGAACAAGGGATCTGTGGGTTCATGCAACTTGGCATTGAGAAAACGGTGTATGTCAGACTGTCTCAAGCTCACTGTAGATTTGCTGTCGCCACCAAAATGGCTCACCTTGCCTGTGCTTTGGCCGCAGCCCTGCTGATCTGGTGTCATATGCATCATGGAAGACTTGCGGCACTCAGCTGAGGTTGATGGGGTATAATGTGTTGTAAACAGCGAGGCTCACCATCTGCGCACATCTCACCTGTTTCGCCCATGCCGCATTTAAGCACCAGCTGGGATCAAACGCCTCGTTGCTCCATACATGACACCATGTTGAGCAGAAACACACGACTGTTACGTAAACACTCATGCACACCACACCTCTGCTAGACCTTACTGGAGCGTCGCTCTGTTACCTGGCAACACTGACTGTGATGAAGTGTTTCATCGTGTTGGGCATGCTGTTTGTTGCCATAGCTTAGTGATGCTGTGTGTCTGCAGGGCAACATCTTGCTGCCAAATGGATATATGGGCATGCTGGCGTACTACCCCACAGCCCCTCACGGCAACATACCTATTTTTGCTGCAGAGAATGGCCAGAGAGGTATGGCAAGCTCAAAGTGCATGCCTTTCCCCTTGTACATATCATGCAACTACTGTTCATTCTCCTTTAAATAGCTCGAGCACTCTGCACTGTCAAGTGGAAGCTCGTTAAAATGGCTTTGCTGGCAACAGGTGGGGCCAGAGGCTATGGTCAAGCCCCTTTCCCACCAGCACTGAACGCCCAATNAATCCCGATTGGCAACTCCCTGCACATGCAGTGAGTCAGGCTGCCAACACTTGAGCAAGCATGCATGTATCTGCAAGTTTCTCTGCTGCCCACCTCGTGCTGGTTGCATGCACATGTAGCCATCGTGCTTGTGTGAACACATATGAGGTGTGCAAAACATACAACTAGGAGCCTGTCTACATTCAGGCATAATGCTGCAGCACTTTAGGCGCTGGCTGTTCTGTGTTGTAATTCAATCTCTCTGTTTCTGTGCACACTAAATGCCCAACTTGCCCAGAAATCACAGAGGAAGCAACAGCGCAATTTGGCAAGATAACGTGTTGTGTTCAGTGTTTCCATGGGCAGCCACCAAAAAAAGGGAGATGCTCAGCATGCATGTGATGCCCACTTATATGACCATGCAACATGTGCCACAAGCATTGATGCTGTGCCTGCAGGCCTAACCCCCAGTNTGAGGCCACATTGCAATGCAGCTGTGACATGACCCACTGTAAGCAGCATGGAGACTGTGAGCAGCACAGTGACAGCTATCCACAGGCTAATTTGCCCCCTGCTCACTTTACACATTGCATTTTACGGTCATACGCTGTATGTGTCCTGCTGGCAGGCAAATGAGCCACACTNTTGTCTGGTTTGCTGAGCCCTATGCCAATGTTGGAGCATCAAGTCTGTGGCACAGCTGCCCTTTGGTCGTGAGCCCACAACAGACCAAGAGGCTCATAAGATTCGAGTTGTATTGAGAATTGAGCTTCAGCATTGCGGCTTTTGTGGGCTTCACCATGTGTTATGTCATGCAGCCTCAGTTAGCTGCAGCACTTTCAGATGATCACATAGAGCGCCTACACCTTGAGCTTCAGCACCATGGCCTTTGTGGGCTTCATCATTTGTCATGTCATGCAGGATCAGTTAGCTGCAGCAGCTTCAGATAATCACATGGCGCATCTGAAACCAGAGGATGCTGGCTTTTGCANTGCAGATGCTGCTGAACACAATGTACCTGGGCATTAGCTAAACGCAGCTCGAGCGATTTGACGCTGTTGTGGTGGTGCAGTGAATTCAGGTCGGCAGTCTCCTGCCTGGCTTGGGCCGCAGTTTCAGCCTNTCCCGTTCTTGCGGAGCACGGGTCTAGACTGTTCAGTAGAAGCAGCCTGCCTGTTGTGTGTCTTACACGCGTGTTATGGTACTGCTGTTCCTTCGTTTGTCAACCGTTGTCGAACTTCGTTATTGTAGCAGGGATGCTAGGATGCCTTTCATACGTCGTGCACGCTTGCAAGCGAATTGGACGTCGAACATGCAATACGTACGATGTGTGCACAAGCAACTTCGATCCACATGCCTGGGATGTTGAGGTCAGGAAATTCCACGTCTGTTGTTGACATACTTTACGTCTGCACCTGTGCATCCTTCTTGACGCGACGTCTGCAGACAGGACGTTGTAGCTTCGCTCAGCGATCAGCATGTTGTCCTGAGGCACCTCAGGCTTTATTTGTCCTCCAACACGTAGTCTATGGACNACGCTGCTGTACACAGCCATGCATGCATGCTGCCATAAGGACTGGACCCGGTCAATGAGTCATGGCAGTGGAAGGAGGCTCACATGACTGCAGGGGCAGGTTGTGACATTTTTGATGTCACGCGACCAGCCAATGCCATTGAAGCATGTTGAACTTTGCTTTTGGCGCTGCAGGGTGTACTGCTTGCCCAGCAGGCACCTGCCATCACCAGGAGGCTGCCATTGCTCGTAGTCCTGCTCCGTACATACCTGCAAGCACCATGCACCAATAGTACGCACAAATGCTGAGGACTTAAGAGCTTAGGTTTAGGGTTTACCTAACCCTAGCTGAGGGTCAGGGGTCACATTCGCCACACGACAACATGAGCACCCACATGTCAATGAACATGATCGCAACACAGCAGCACAATGGCGGCTTGTACATGTGTTGTATGTAGCCTGTGGTGCAGCCCTATTGTGCTACAGGGCTGTATAGAGTGTGCATCAAATGAGCTGAGAGTTACAGGCAACATAGCTGTAGTGCATGCTCCAGGTACACCTGCATAACATGTTCACAGTGTTGGGTGACAGTATCGCTAGTTGGAGAAGGAAACACTTGATGTTGGGGGAATGCAACCGTTATGTAGCCTCCATCCTGCTAAGGGAGCCTCTCATCAGCGCTGCCTGCTCGACATGATGCAAATTACAGAACGACAGCATCCAGCTTTGTTGCAATTCATCCCGCTTGTGTCTGTCTGAGTTTTGGACAGGCATACAAGAGCTATACATCCAAGTAAGAGTGAGTGGGCAGTCCAATCTGACAGACATCACANGTTTCTGGCTCCTGCAGCACATGGGCAATATGTCAACTCTCTGTCGTAACGTTACATGTAGCCAAATATCACAAAAGGCGGATACAGGTGTTCACTAATCGGGTATGACGCCCTAGCATCAGTCCGAACATTCACCACGTGACCTCAACTAGAGTGTCCAACACGTTTGATACCTAGAGTTGCTAATCACTACCATGCTACTGGCGCAACTGGTGTCTGGGATAGTGAGCTGACTGACAGCAGTGGAAAATTTGTCCAGCCAATCTGGCAGCGTTCACCAAGATAGGTGGCTGACGACACAGCAGATTGCTAGGCACACAGGGCAGTATCAGTCATCCAAGCTTGACTGGACAGCTGAAAGAAGTGACCTGGCTGATACTGGCCATACATGTATTGGTGCATCAAGACTGTTGCAAGCCTAATGCAGCGACACAAACCTTAAAGCATCTGGTCTTCATAGGTTGCAGTCACATGACAACAACAGGACCTGCACAAGAAGGTGCTGACATTGCAGATGACATGGCTACGGTGATGGACCCCATCAACTTATCACTGAGCTGATCAATCCCAAATCAGCTCAGTGCAGACATCTGCTGCCAGAGGGAGTCTTAAAACAGCAGCGTCCATGCACANAGTAACACGCTAACAAAGGCTCGTTGCACAGCGTAGCCCATGTCAGGGGGATGGCGGGAATGCCAGGACAGCTGCTAATGATCCGAACTGAATACATGACATCTTCTTCAAATGTTTAGCAGTGTCATCGGATTTCCACATGATTCCACATGATTTTCACATGATGCGTTCCACTCTGCCCTGGCCCGTATAATCCCATGGGCAACTGGCCAAGCTCCAGCGCAAGCCCCAGGTCAAGGCACTCAAGGACAAATAGATGACCATGAGGAGTCCTGTGCGTACCCTTCAGAAGCTGAGGACACACAGCGAGGGATGGAGGACCAAAGCTTAATTTTGTTGCAACAACTTGTTTCAAGCTTGTTGACACATGTGTTGTGCAAATGTGTCACTGGTAACCTGGCAAGTCTGGTGTATGCCTGCGTTAGCGCGGGCGCTCTGCAACTTAGCAATGCTACGCTATTCCACAATGACTTGTATAACGATATATACCTCGCTGTTCTATGAAGACATTGCACGTGCTTGACAATCTGGTCCTGAAACGTTGAACTGGTAACGTTCAAAAACGAAGCATTAACAAGTGCATGGTGCCACCATGCATATCACCTCTCACTCTAAACCGCCGTCTCGTTAACCATCCAGCAGCTTGTTCTGTCTGTCACTTTTTGGATAGCAGAATGTCGCGTGCATGCGCAGCAAGACATGCTGCAACACTATTGCAGCCTTTCGAGTGGTCTGCACATGCAACAGTATCTTTGCAGGAAAGAGAGTTTTGCAAGCGTCTGCAGCAACCCATGGATGATCGAGATCGTGTTACGCTGCACAAGCGCGTTCAAGATTGAAAAACTCTAAAAATCTTTAGCAGACAAGAGTGCTCAACAGTCACATGCACAAGCTTGGCTTTCATGTCTGCCAGTCGGCCTGCATCAGCCTCGCGAGNCCAAATGTCATTGATGCTATGCAAGCTTGCAGCCATGTGCAAGCTTTGCCAGTGCAAATGCAGCCTGTTCAAGTTGCTGTTGCTGGGGTTGCAGCTGCACAGCACTGCATATGCGCCATGTGTAGGTGTCAAACAGTGACAAACATGTGGGCAGACCAATGCAGCGCAGGACAAGATTTGGTTTGTCAAGCTTGACAACGCTGCATTGTGGATGACTAACCGAGGGCGTCCTCAGCACTGGTGGGTCTGCTGGTCCTGCCTAGCCGGCTGGCATTACTGCTGGCTCCCATTTGTGTGCGCCTGCGCTTAGCTGCAGGTGAGAGCTGCCCGTCTGCATCAGCAGAGCGTCTGTGAAACAAAGGTTCACAAATCGTTGATTTGTAGCTTCAAAAGTTGTGAATTTTCTAGGTTGATGAAAGTAGGTTAGTGTCGTATCACAAGCACCGCAGAGACTGACCACAGTGCTACACAACACACAAATAAATTGCTTCCTGGAGTGAAGATATTGATGTGAAAAGAGTGACAGGTGAACATTTGTTGGTGGCAGGTCCATAAGCAAGAATCAAGATGGTAGTCAAGTCATGGTCACGGTATGCAGCTGCGAGTAAGCAACAAACCAGCTGAGTAGCTTTTGGAGGATGCACTGTAGCAGCCTAGTGTTTGTGAAGCTACGCACGTGGTGTGCAGCATGGATAAAAGCCGTAAGGTGCACATGTCTGGTGACTGAACGACCAGTTGTCACAAAACCAACACATTACAAGCATCATTCCGCTGGCTATGTGAAGCAAGTTGTGGAAGGGAACTCACGTGAATCGTCTCGTGCGAAGGCTGAGCTGTAGCTCCAGACAGGCTCCTGCTTGTAGCGTAGGCCACGGCCCAAGGGGCGATCTGCATCCATGTTGTGCCTGCCAACCAGTCTGCTGCCTGCATTCAACAGAGCATGTATATTGTCAGGCCTCGATCTTGGGTACGGGCAGGCGCTGTGAGATCTGNTGAAGCCTAGTGCACAAGCATCACAGCAGTTGAGATGTACTCAAATGCAGTCATGTGAACATCACAGGCAGTGGTACAATACCTCCCAACACCAGCATCGACAGCGTGGCTCTACAGACTGGTTGATGGAAGCAGTTGAGCACAAAGCCAGTCACCTGAATGGCTCCATACGTCTTGGTTCCAACAGGAGAGGGAATAGCGCGATTGAGGCCACTGACAACGCCAGCTGTCAGTGTTCTGCTGAGACCATATGGATTGCCAATGGCATACACTGACTGCCCAGTTCTTAATCCAGCTGACATGCCCACTTGCACTGGCACAAAGCTTTTTTGTGGAGCGTCAATCAATAGAACAGCTATGTCGTGCTGAGCATCTGTGCCGACAATGGTTGCTGGGAACTCCTCAGTGACGCCACTGCTGTTCACAAAGCCAACCCGGATGATCTACAGCACTGCAACACGCGTGAATGTGACTGGCTCAGGTTGCACTTGCAGGCATGAGTGCAAGTCTACCCTGCCTATGCAACAATTTCATGGCCATTTCCTGTTAGTTTGTGCAGACATGGACAGTGCATGGCTCACCTGAGTGTTGTTGGCGGTATTGACCTGTTTTGCGGCGGCCACAACATGGTAGTTGGTAACCACATGGCCATACGTATCCCACAGAAAGCCGCTGCCTGTTCCTTCAGCTTCTTCCTGTTGACCATTGACTTTGTAGTCTGCAATGGAGACAACTGATTGACCTGCTTTGCTGAAGACATCATCAGCCTGCTGCTCATCTATCAGGCTAGCTTGGGCTGATTGGAATGTGCTGCTCAACAGGAGAAGACTTGTGCTGATGGAGCTGGTAAGCATACTTCTTCTATTGCAGTGAAAGGTGATATCTGATGTTGCTGATTGCCCCAGTGCTGTGCACACTATGTATTGCCTGTGGTTGCACTGTAGCTGAAGGTTACACCTCTGCCTAGCAGATCTTACTGCCAAAGGACTAGTGGTGCTTCTCCATGACGGCGAGTGGCAAGCACAGTGTGCACTGTTGACTGTGCTGGCACTCGTACGGACACACATTTTCATTGTCACATACAGCAAATAATGACTCTGCTGTGGCAGGTTATCTGCAGGTGTAGGTTGACCTGTAACAGCTGGCCTGGAACGGGGCAGCTATGCTGTCTACCTCTGTGTCACTGCAACAGCGACAAGTGATACCACAGAGCCACCAAACAGAACGCTTGCCACACCTGAGATGCAGAAGCTCACGAACCTGTGTAGTGTGCAATGCTTCACAGAGTGCGCAATAGCTATCCCAGTCAACTCCAGTCAAGAGCCGTGCGGAACGCAAGACGGAATCCCAGCGGAAACCCAGCCGAAGTGATTTTGAACCCAGCTTGGTCAAACACGTTTGTTGAACGGGTGCCTGCCTTCCGTGGGCATCGTGAAGAGGTAGTGGCAGATCTACAATACAGGGGCACGACCGAGTATTAGCAAAAAGTGCTGAGCTGCCGTCGGGACGAGCCCATACGGCAAGCTCACTTTGCGCCGTAGGCGGGTGTATGACCGGCTNTGTGTTTGCCACACACACAGATGTTGCACCACTGCAGGTGCTCGGGTTGCATTATGCGAGTTGCCTTTCAATCTGGTAGCAAGCGACACTGAGGGAGGTTTGGGAGGCACTTGTATCCTTCGAGGATGTGTCCCCAAGAAGCTTCTAGTGTATGGAGGAGAGTATGCGAATGAGTTCAAGGAGTGTGAAGGCTATGGGTAAGCATCATATCATCATCGTCCTCATCATCAAATTGCAATTTATCGCAGTTTCTCGCTGTGACTAGGTCTGAGCTAGGTTTTCGTACAGACTCAGTCAACTGCTGCATTCAAGCATGTTTGAAGGCAACTGGTACCAGTATGATGTGAGGTCAGCTTAGCTAGATCAGTCTGCACAACACTAGCAGCATATGCAAATCTAGAAAGGTGCCTGGCGTCCTCTTGGTTGTACGCTGCACAATTAACAGTAACAAAAGATGCCAGTGGGTTCAGTGGACCAGGATAAGCCCGCTGATTGTATGACCAGACAGGCCTCATTGACACGGCAATGCAGAAACCCAGACTGCAGAGGGCATCCTGAGTGATGTATTTGATCATTTAGATTATTAGATTTAGATCATTGCCATGTGCCATGTTACTCAGGAATCACCACCAATTGTGCTGTAGCTGCACTGCTGTGTGCTACTTTGTGTAGCAAACATACAAGTTCTGTTTGCCTGTGTATGCAAAAGCGGGTAGACTCCAATGAGCAGTCTCGTGGGCAAGTATCTCACATTCTTCATGCCTGGGCAGTGTGGCTCTAACCAATGTGCATGTGCATCATGTACTTTCCATCTCACACAGCCACTTGTGTCACTTATGTCTGGTCACAGTCAGCCAAAGTCAGCTGTAAGCAGCACTGGCGCTGAAGATACAGCCTACATCGTCAGCAAGCCGACAAATTCCAAGTCCTGAACACTTGCACTCTAAGAAGCTACTCTAATGCATCTCAGCTCACGAGCATCAGTGGGCATCACGTCAGCACATGGTTGCAGCAAGGTCGTGACATGTGGATGTGTGTGTAGGTGGCACATTGCAGGAGAGATCACACACGACTGGGCAAAGTTGCGGGAACGCAAGGGCAAGCAGCTCCATAAGCTGAGTGACACCTACCAGGGCCAGCTTGACAAGGTATGGCGCACGCTCAACGATTTTGTTACACGGCATCATGCCGCATGGCTGACAGTGTTGCCGACATACGCCACCAAGACAGTCTATTTTTGCATGAGCATATGTCGCACCATTTGCATTGTACTGACCCAGCCAGCAGAATCCAACACACAAAAGCACATGTGACAAGCTGGTTCTCGTGATATACTCAGCGCGGCACAGGGACTGTGGCTCTGCACAATCACATCACCTGACCACACCAAGCAGGACAAGACAGTCTAACCAGGTACAGCACTGTAAGGTCCTAGAAGATAAATGTACCGTTTTATCCACAGATCATGCACTGAATTTTGTCACCTGTTATGAACAGCTTTTTGCAGCATGTACTGCACAGCATGCATGGCACACCTCGAGAAACAGCTGATATGCTATACAAGCATCATCCATCCGTGCAGACGTGCCGATCTCTGGCTGAGTACCCAGATACTTGTGTGGAGCTGCCAGAGCTTCATGTATAGCCAGTCTACGAAATCCAACAGAAAGTCAGGCAGGGTGTTTTGTTGTGCAGTTCTTTGAAGCAACGTCATTGCCACTCAGACAGCTCACGCCCCATCTAAGTGCAGTAGAGCTTGTGCCACAGAGCTGACAGTGCCCAAGTCACATACTAGTGGACCAACTGTGTTTACAACTTGACGAGGATACAGATAAGTGCGCATGTTACTTGATGCAAAACTAGGTGAGTACATGTGGCATATGCATGTGGCTAACTTGAGCTGCAGTTCAGGAAAGGGAACCGGTTTGTGTGCTGTGTCCCTTTCTGAGTACACAGAAGTCACAGGCCAGTGGACAGCAATGTGTGTCAGCACAGCCATGCAGCTGAGGTACTGCACAAGCAGCAGTGAAGTGTCTGAGACCCTTTTCAGTGATCCCGTGAAACCANATGCATGCTTGCTTTCTGTGATTGCAGGGCAGCTGTCTGTATGTGAGACTTTGCTTTGGAAGCAATCACAACCACAAGCATGTTGCAGTCATTTCAACTACCAGACACGATAGTCAGCAAAGCACATATTGACCTCTTGACTCAGCATCATCCATAGTCTGGAGTTCAGTTTGGGTTTGCGCTTGATAGCAATGAGGTGTGCTGTAAAGCCAAACCCTGTACATAAGCTTCATTGGCGGACATGCTTTGTGACCGTTTTGTTTTGCGTGTGACAGTCTGTTGGTTCCCTCATGGTTTCCTCCACTGCATCTGTGTTGAGCACATGGATAGCTTCATACTATAGACAACCCAACATCAGATTAGAATTGCATATCAGGTGGCGAGCGTAAGAGGGAGGTGCTGTACACCATGCCACTGAAGAAGAACGCCTTGGGTCCCAGTGAAGCAGCCTGCATAGAGCAGTACAAGGTTGTCACCAAGGAGGATGGGGGCTGGCTGGTCGCCCTCTACGTCACAACTCCAAAGGTACAATCCTACATTGCAACATGTTGCCCTTACGCTTGTCAAGTGGAAGCAGTGGAAAATGACAGACTGTCATCTTCCAGGCTGCAGTTTTGCCCCCATGAGCACCAAGGCTCACACTAGAGTCAGGTCACTAAGGGTCACATCTGTCACATGTGCACCCCGTAACAGTTGACCCTATGTGTGACAGGGACACATGATTTGCCATCTCATGTAAGAGCAGTATCACTCCTGCGTTTGTTACAGGTACAGAGTGTGCGGTGGACAGCTTCGCGTAGCAACCACACCACTCATGCACCCGGTGCAGGTCCCCTATTACATACCCCACCATTAGGTGCAGTGCACGACCTCATGTAGCAATGACACCTTTTGTGCATCCTTTGCAGGTGCCTTATGAGATGTCTGTCCATCAGAATGCGCAGGGGTTGGCGTCATGTAACGATCACACCAATCAGTTTCATGTAGCAATGACATTACTCGTGCATTCTTTGCAGGTGCCTTATGGGACGTCTTTCCATCAGAATGTGCAGTGGGCAGCCAGGAGTGAGGGCAAGGGCAAGTGCCGCCTGCGCATCACAGGAGAGGTGGAGTTCACCAAAAGCCCCTTTGTGAAGGGCATGATCCAGAAGGCCTCTGAAGAGGTATGTTGGCTTGTGACTGTTTGATGATGGCAATCTGTGGAAGTTGACTGTCCTCCAGCACATCGCCAACGTGCGTGCTTGTGAGAGNCGTTCCTTGCGTGGACCAGCGAGCACCGCATCAGCCTTGCGTCACGCTCTTGGTAGCTGACTCAACTCAGCACATGATACGACAGCACAAACGACAGAGCTGCGTGGCACACACACCCTTTAGTTGACAGGTTCGTTATTGAACTGTTGCATAGGCGTAAGAAGCGTCAGACACCTTTGGTCGGCTAACCATGGCGAACATCGAAGAGGCTCTCAAGAAGGCGGAAGCTTTAAATGATTTGCCCACCATCCTTCAAGTCCTGGAGAGCGAAATTGTCGGCTTCAAACGCCAAGAAGCTGCTGCCGGTCCCTTTGCAACTATGGATATTGCAATGTTGTCCGGCCTCACTGTCAGAATGCGTACCGTCATCAAGGANTCAAGTCAGCAAAGTGCCAGACTTGCAAGATGGGACCAGTGTGCATGAGATGAACGCGCAGCAGTCAAGCGATGCAGGTCCAGTGACAGTTGTATGAACACATGCGCCGGCGTCACAAGAAGGTTGTCAAAGGCATTTTGGATGCTAGTTGCAGTAATGCATGTTGACATAGAATCTGAGCCGCGCAGCTCTTCAAGTGCATAGCTGCAGATGCATCACTGCAGCGCTACATCATAGCATGTCAGGCCAGCAGATGTGAACAAATGATGACCATTCTCATGTCCATGCCCATGTCCGCATTTTCTGGTCCTGTAGCATCATGGCGGTTTGAAGAGGTGCACAGCAAATTTTCAGAAGTGTTTTCTCCCTGCTGCAGGGGCAGGTGTTACGAGAGCTGCGGGCTGCCAGACCCTTCCAAAGAGTTGTTTTCTGTGGTGATGGTGCAAATGGGACTAATTTGACCAGAGTATACAGTGCAGAATGGCAACAAGCACTATGCAAACTGCCAGTTTGACACAGAAGCTCGTATAGGTCTAATGCCACTTCACTTGAGAACAAGGGCGCTGGGCCTTCCAGCTCACCAGTGAACATGATACAGGTCAAGGTAGTCAAGCTGCAGGTTGGCTAGGCTCCTCTTGGCAGCTTGCAGCACCTCATCGGCAGCATGGTGGTCATTGCCCACTTTGGATACGATGAAGAGGTCCTTGCGCTTCACATTGCTGTTCTTGAAGATCATCTGAAGCCCTTTGCCCAGGGCTTCTTCATTGCCGTACATCTCTGCTGCATCAATATGCTGCAGCCCAAAAATGCAGCCTTATGATGGAGTTGCTGATAAACAATGACGGCTTCAACAGCACGTGCTGCAGGCAGACTGNGCATAAGGTTGTTGTGCGTGTCACAGCAGCTACGCAGCATGAAGCCATGGCCAGCTGGAGCATGCTGGTTGAGCGAGATGCAGGTATGCTGCACATGTGGATGTCATTGTATCTCAAACAACTTTGCAACACCCAGGTGCCACAGCTCATACTGTAACGCAGACAAAGCTACGGGACATCTAGCACGCACTGTTTGAAAGTACTTGCAGGGTTGCTGGCTGTGCTCATGACGCGGTCTGCTACTGTCGTACAGCAGTTGAAACCTGTGTCAACGCCAGAGCTGTGATGCACATTTGCAAAAAAATAGTCTACACAACCCCGCTGAAGAAACCTTTGCCTAAACTCGCATGGTCATGAACAGGAAATCATAACTCCACATGGAAAATCACGCTACTTGCGCGACGTGCAGGACCAATAGATAGCCTAACAGCTGTACATGCGAGCAACAAGTCCAGCCAGCACCCACAAACCATAAGTAAGGGCACACAAAATTGGTATGGTACAGCATTATGCAAGTATGTACTGAGCTCTTCACTGCTGCTGATCATCTCTGCCTAATGCATTGATGTGGTAATGAAAATGACCTTTATTGCAATGTACAGCTGAACGCTGAAATACTATTTGCAAGCCTGAGCTGGNCTTGTCTGAGGGCGCAAAGGCATCAAGACTGGACGGTATGAAGACAGTGCCTGGGGCTGTTGCCTGATGAGGGCTGTTTGCAGCCCTGCTGTGAGCAAGTGCCCCAGCTAGCTGAAGGCTGTTGTCCAGTATGCTTGGATGCAGATAGAACCCATCTGACAGGTCAGAGCTGACTGGCATGCTTCCCACAGCCTGACTAGTGAGTTGCTGCCCGCCTGCCTTGATGCTGAGCATGTCTGATACAACCCTGAGCAGGCCTGAAATCTGCTGAGTGGGAGTTGCCACTGAAGGCAACCCACATGGCTGCAGTGAGTGGANGTTCACACATTCTATACAGATCTTTGATTGGTAAAAAAATGCAATTGCACCCCAATGGCCCTTTAACGTTGGTACTTTCTTTCACCTGCTGACTGCTGGTTGTATGTTTCAAGACAGGTACCGATGTCTCAGCAAGTGAGTATTGCTGAAATGAAAGCCCAACTCAGACNGCACGCAGGACTTGATCATGCAGCTTACCGCTGACAGAATACGGGTAATCCCAGCAATCCTGACTTTCCAGGCTGTCAAAATCGACACAGGCGCACATGAGAATTCCTCAGCCAATGCTGGTACTGTTGAAGTGGGTGTGTGGCTGCCCGACTGACTAAGCTAGCTGTCTGAAGAGCAACAGCTGCCAAGTTGGCATTTGTGGCGCTTGCGTCGGCTAACATGTTGATGAGGTCGCAACCTGATCAAGCATGACTATCAAGGAAATGCCAAGTTGACAGCTGCAGCTTCCCCAGACAGTTAGCATTGCCAACTGGGCAACCACATCCCCCATTTCCCAAACCAGCATGAGCAGTTCTCAGAATGCCAACAGCTCTACTCAGACCAGCTGCAGCGCACGCTGTTACATCTCATGACATGGACACAGGGTGGTTTACAGGGGCAAGAAACCCACTCCTCATCCTGCAGATCATCATCTCTTATGTTCATGGAGCTGAAGCTGGTTCATTGCTCCTGTGAGTTATCCTGTGTCCTTGCCACGAGGTGTGACAGCGTGCACTGCAGCTGTCTGAACAGAGCTGTTGTGTTCTGGGAACTGCTCATATTTTTTCAAACACTATCAGCAATTTCTCAGTGTCTCTCAAAACTGCTGAGTGGCTTGAGAGAGCAGAATCCCCTGTGGCTGCTCACAGCAAGCGCATTGTGACAAACTTTGAACAAAAGTGTGAATGTCTCCACAGCACACATCACACCCTGCCATTGCCATGCCTTGGCGTAGAAGGCTGATTCCTTAGGACTCTGCACAATGTATACATCAGGCATGACAACACAATTACCTGCAGCAGTTATTGACAGCAACGCAACCTTGACACTTGGGTCTTCGTGGAACTCGAGTACAGCAGAGCGTCGGTCCCTGCTGTCANGGGCCGTCTGGCATGGTCGCGCGTCACACCCGATCATGTCGGCAGACGCAGTCTCGGGCGCAGAAAGCCATGGCCGAGCCTGTGCAGACAGTTCGTCATGGAACGAGGTACTAACGACTCGGCGTCCGTCCTTCATCTGCAAGACACCCGGGCTGTCGTATCTAGATGTATGTGTGCTAAGCAGGAGTGGGGGCGGTCAAAAAGGCCAGGCTGCCCCTGACAAGCCTGAGCAAGGTATGCCCAGCTTGCCTTGCAGCCTGAAGCACCACAAACAGCTGTCACCTTGCTAGTACTGTTGGTTTAGTGTATGTCAGATAAAGTGGACGTGATCAATGCAAGCAGTCACTGCCATTGTAGGCACATCAAGAAGGTCTGTCTCGAAAGCTGACAGCAGTGTTGATGAGCAGCCTAGCTACAGCAGTTCAGGAGACCGCGCAGGTTTGTGCCGAAATTGGTGTTGCATCATTGTTGTTGTAACCCGTGTGCAGCTCAGCAGCATTGCAATTGTGTTGCTCGTGCAGGGTGTCATGCTGCTGTACCTCTGCATTGCACTGCCCTTGCAAAAGCGAAACAGCAACTGCGCAGCACACAGTCTACAGTGAGCGGCCACCACTTGACAGGTTTTGCAGACGCAAAGGTTCGTGGGCTGCAATGTGACACTCAGGCAATAGTTGCATGTTCAGCAGGTCAACCAGCAGCGTCAGCTGATCCAATCATCAGCATCTCAGCACAGGAAACGCAGGTGCGCAACACTGCAGGTGGTCATATGNAGGACCACATTGCATTTGCTGGCAGCAAGCAGCGACCTCATGCGTAGCAGCTGAGGCTGGATTGGCTCTGCCAGCCTGCCCGCCACAAAGGGCAACCCCGTATCTTGCAGTGCAATTTCGTCCACCTCTTCAAACACAACGTCCACCTGTGAAGATGCTGGTCTGCTTTGAAGGGGCAGTGCAGGAAGGCTGGTATGACCAGAGACGCAACATGTTGCCATACATCCTTGCAGTCTGTTGCTGGACAAGCCTGATGAGGCAACGGGTAAGCACATCATGTAAAGCATGTCATCAGCATGCAGAATGCAGCCACAAAGCACAGTGGAGAACAGCATACTTCACAGCAGGCTGAAGTTTGCACATGGGTTGACTAAACTTCCAGTTGACAACACACTTTGGGCGCATGCAGGAGATGACTCATGTTCTGATACAACACTGGGGTGTCAGCAACTAGGTGAAAACCCCCCAGGACAATGCAACAAGTCATCTCAGCAACACACATTGTCTCATAAGGTTTCCTAGAACCCCAAGGCACCACTGAGATGAGCAGAAAGGCCGACCTGTGGATGGTCTGTCAGGCTTGTGACTGTCACACCCTGGAAGGCAGCCTCACTCGCTGACACATCTGACGCTGGTATACATTTCACGCCCNTGTTGCAGTCACTGGCAGGATTGCTGTCAATGGCACCATGGACCCCACCACAGTGTGCCGCTGAGAAATCAGCGTCAGCTACCTTGTGAGAGTTGCAGCGCTCGCATTGCTCATGGTGACTGTGCAAAAAGTTTTAGTAGGTGTGCTATGCTTGCTCCCCTTGCGGAAGTGGCTAAGCAGCACGCAGCTTTCAGCATGCGGCGTCGCAGTGAGAGCAATTTTTGAAGCAAGGCTTCCGCACATCGGTCAAAGGCCGGAGTTAATTACAACTTTCTGTATAAGACTACAACAACTGAAATGAAACTGTCTTCGTCTTGTAACACACACATTGCCATGCACAACAAATTGTCTCGAGAGCTACCACAAACAATTCACACATCGTCTAGAGGCACCGCGGCTTAAGCTGGGCAGCAGCTTGGATTGGTACCGGTGCAGGTTCCTCCAGCCCCGTTGTCATTGGTGGAGCAGCTGCCCCCGGAGCANGCAGACATGTGCAAGCTATGACAGACTAGCAATGCCCTGCAGCACTACTGAATAGCGTGTTGCACCAAGATGAATATGTGTGTGCTGGGTGTAGTGCCATGCGTCTGAGCAACGACTTTGTTGAGCTGAGTTGCTAGCCTTTGTCATCTGTAGCTAGAGAGCAGTGTTACCGACAAGACATGCTACACAGGCACCTTGTGTTGGTGGCAAGATGCTATTATTGCAAGACTGAGTTGCACATGCTGCAACAAGTTTGCGTAACCTGCAGGTTGGGTGACAGAGGGTGAGTCAGCCTTCAACGAGACCTCTGGCACCTCGCCTCTGTCCATCAGGCAGCAGGCTCTTAGGGGCATTGCCAAGTGCGCTCTCGAGCGGGGCGACAAGCCAGCAGCGCGGCACCAGTATGAGAGGATTCTGGGCAAGTCCCTCATAGGCCAGGGCCCCCCTGCTGCTCACTGGGCCCACTCTGAGTATGCCTGGCTGCTCTTTGAGGATGGCAATCTGGAGGTATGCTGCTGCTGCTGCATCATTCACTGTGTGGTGGAAGCACAAAGTTTCATGCTTGCTCTCCATGTTGAATACGTGCTCAGCTGCTATGCGGGCCCTCAGAATCCTGTGTGGGATTCAATCAGCAGGATTGTGTCAGAGATCCTGCTGTATATGCAAGTCACTGTGTTGGCTATTCTGAGTTTGTGCTGCTGGTCCTCATCTGATGCATCAATGATGCTTGCTGCAAGGCATCGACAATGAGCAGCANAGCTTGGGAACATACCACATGAAGTCACTTGGTACAGAATGGTCTGATCTTGTTTGTATACGGGTAATGTCTTACTCAGTGTATAACGTCCTGTATTCAAAAGCAGCGAAACGACTTCAACTACATTAAAATGCACTTTTGGACACAGCCTGCATGCAGTGTGCAAAAGTCATGTTGCAGCAGCTCACTGAGGAGACTGCCCTCAACAGCAGATTGTAGTAGCCTTGATCATCAGGCTCAGTTTCGGGATCATTGGCCAGAGCTTTGAGGTCGTGTGCAAAGGGTGTCATCTGCAGCAGAAGCTGACAGCAGCGCATGATGACCGCTGTCATGGCATACTGCCGCGCCTGATCCTCGTCATCAGTCACACTGGAGCCTATGTGTTTCAAAGCCGCTGCCATGCGTTCATCCACCAAGCCGTTGTTGTACACCTGCTTGCCAGAAGCCCGATGAGAACTGCCAAGGTTGTTGTGACTATTATTGCTAACCACCTTCTGGACAGAAGATCCATACCACAATATATTGAACGTAAATGGCTGCAGTGTGTTCTCCGAGCGTGAGTGTCAGGGCTCAATACATCGTGTCGGAGCATAGCACCACTAATGCAGGCAAGCTTGATTGATCACATCCCCTACCTCATGAACAAAAACAAACATGTAGTTGACTGCATCATTACGTGACTGCATCATATGAGACAAAGCAACCATGCTCATATGCAAAAAATAGTCAGCACATAAATTGAGCTTGTGCTACTCNTGTCAGTCACGCATGTGCTGATCTGCAAGGTGAACTTTGTACAAAAGACAACGACTCACCTCGATGTCGAGCGACAAGCACAGCAATCGCCGAAGTGGGAGAGCTGCTTGAGCGCTAGGCTGCGACTCATTATCACGCAACGCTCAGGTCATATCGAAACGAGTTTGAACCTGTCAAAAGGTAAACGATGACGTAACCGGCAGCAAAACTGTATACCTCTTATACTATGCTGCACTCTTGTGCTTTGATGTATATAAGTTCACTGCACAGAGAGAGAAGGAGCAGTCTTGTCCTGTGAACTTGGCCAACGTCTGCGCGAGCGACATGCTGGAAAGAATGATCTCTAGATGACATCTGTTAGATGAGTACGTTATCATGGAATGCTAATGTGACATAGCAAGCCTTCTTGAGCAACAACTGTCTGTCATGTACAGAGTACACTAATCTATTCAATAGCACGGGACACTTTGCCTACCTGTACAACAACCCTTAACATGCACAAGTCTGACCATCAATACAACTCGACATGGATGAAGGGCCAGGGCATCAATACAATCCAGTGTACCCTGAAGCAGTTCCTGCATTGTGCGTCAAACACAAAGATGCAGCTTTTGAGACGTCTTGTTGAGCAGCATCCTCTTGTGAAACCCCGGCACGCCCAGCTATCCTGCTGCTTTTTGGATCACGAAAACGAAAGTCACCAAAAGCATCCGCATGCATCACTTCACTGCCCTGTGCAAGACATGACGTGCCTCCCTGCTTGCCGTGCTGTTTCTTTGCAAGCTCTTTCTTGCCTACCTTCTTTGCCTTCTTTTTGGCAGGCTGGAAGTCAGCGTCTTGAGTGTCAACAGTATCAACATCAGTTCTTTGTCTAGAATCATGTTTGTGTCACAAACCACCAGCAGTCAATGCTCAGCAGTCAAGCGCCAATGAGCATGCTTGTTGCCCACACTATTCTGCCTGCACCACATACCACATCAGTGACATCTTGCGCATGCAGGGTGCTGCAGCCGTTGGGTATAAGACCAGCTACAGTGCTTGCATAATGAGTCATACCCTGCGTGACAAATCAGATAGCTGTGCATACAGGTGGTGTAGCAAATGCTTGCATGACATCCATGATACGCTTCACAACCTCTCACACCATCATGTGCTGCAACTCTCCTATGTATTGCCGACCTGTTGTTGTGGCATGCAGTAGTGCTTGTAGCGCACCACAGGGAAGCTTGGGCTAACGTAGGCTTCTCTCTTTCAAATGCCTAAACGCCGTAGTGCTTTCCTTTTTTCTCACTAACACACCAGGTCGTAAACACAGCAAGAAATAGGTTTTATTGAGTTGTTGACAATTGCACCTNCACCGCTACCCACCGCAAACAGATCATCAAGGTAGACCACCATCCCTGCAGTCAGCATTTTTGTGCTCCGCATGTTATGCTTGATCTACTGTAGCATGACATACAAACCACCGCAAATCAAAATGGACACAGTGATTGTGATTCATTGCTGCCAGACCCACTGTAGCAGCACATGCACTGCTCAATCATCAAGGTGGACATTTTTGTGGAAAGCACTGTATGCTGGAATGTGAGCGTGCCCACTCAAGCCTTTGCACATTGTGCTGCCAGATTGAGTTCACCAAATTGTTGATTGCTATACATTGCAACATGCCCTCAGGTGAACAGTCACCTGCAACAACAAATATGACCATGCCCCAGACAGCATGTGCTGTCCGCAGCTAGACTGAAAATTGCCCTCAATTGTCTTTCACTACTTGCNCTCATCTGTTGGCCGTCACCTGTGACACATGGTGCGGTCAGCTTGCACACAGTAACTTGCGATGGGTTGCAGTGGCAAGAGCAAAGGGCAGAAGAGAAGTTGGGGATGGGGGCTTTGGCGGCATGCGCCTCAGCCAGGTATTCACAGCTGCCCCAAGCCCTCAGCCCCGCCACCCACCTCAGGCACAACAATCTCAGCTTCGTGACACAGGTCAACAGGACTATTGTATGCTCATTCATGTGTGATCGTATCATGTCACAAGGTCATGGCCTTGGCAAACTGCTGTGACAGTATGCTTTGGGCGCCCCGCTGCATGTCATTGGACATGCTGTTTCCAACAGCAAGCTGTGTAGACTGACTACACACATTGTGACACGCCTCCATTGGGGAAGTCATGTCGCAAATGAACCTGATACGAGGCAGTGAGGTGATGCGCCGCATTGCCAACAGGGCAGCTACAATTTGGTTCACTGCTGCATCCCTGTGATCATGAGCACAGCTTGATGCCATGATGCAGGAAACAGTGTTGGCAGACAAGCAGCCTCAGACCCATGGGAAGGTCAAGGTCTAGATGGCGTGTTGAGGCCCGCACCTGCCATACCAGGTCCCACAGCAGTCAAATGCGTCACACATGTTCAATGCATGCTGTGCACATGCATACTTCTGCTCATGGTGCATGCAAGCAAGGTGGTCCTGTATTGCACGCCAGATATCACGTGTACAAAACATGCGTATTGTGGGTGACAATGCCCATGGCTTGCTATGGCCAGCTCAGTCTGTTTGAAGGCACCGACTGCTGTTGTTCACCAATTGTCCATGCTGCACCAGCCAGCCTGTACTGCTGATGTCAGGCAGCGTCAGTGCCAAGCATACCCCTCAAGCAATGCACTTGCATATGATGTCTCATGTGGCATGTCAGCCCGGTGTTCACCGCCCCCACCCCCTACACGGTGTGCACTGTGCCCAACAGTGCAACCTCAACGCAAGCTCTGTTGTGGATGCAGTTGCCTCTAGGAGCAGCAGGCAGCAGCATGACAGCTCAGATCCTTGGCAAGGTCAGGGACTGGATGAAGTCCTCAGGCCTGCACCACCTCCCCAGAGTGAGCTGTGCTTTGGTGTTGCAGTCACTGCAATCACCTTGTGCCCGTGCTGAGCTCATGCATGTACGTGTATTGATGGCTTCTGCTAGCAAGCATAGCCCTCAGAGTAGTCACCAGTTTGATATGTAGCTGCTACTCTGCACCCAATCTGCTCGGCAGCACAGCCAATACAACAGCATGCAGATACACTTGGTGGTGCTGCAAAGAGTACTACCAAACACCTCATGACCAGTGGGCTCAACTGCATGCGCTACCCCTTTGCAGGACGACGCCGTGTTCCTGCTGCGCCTCGCCACAGCAGTCACTCATACGTAGACTACATATCAGAGCTGCAACACACTGGAGCTGCAAATGGCAACAGATTTGCACTACATGCTGGCAGGCAGACCCATGTAAGGCTAGCATTGCTGTCTCTCATCGTGCATCTGTACATGAGCATGCATTGCTGATTTGACCGCCTGGCTCAGTGTTAATTGTAATGCTGTGTTTGTCTTTTGCTGCTCACAGTCATGTGCCAATTGACAGAATAGGGATGTGCCATGTGAGCAGGCACACCAGAGCAATGGGCTCAGGTTGCGAGCTGAACCATCTCACGCTGTGGCTGATCATGCCTACCATTTCCAGCAGAGCCANGGCAAAGAGCAGATTGATCAGCTGGATGCTGACCAGGCTGCCAAGCTCTTTGAGGCATCCCTGGCTTCTGGTCTGGTCGCAGATGATGGGCAGTTGGCCCTCCTGCAGCTGTTCAAGTCCAACGTCGACAGCACTGTCCCACAGCTCTTACGCAACTTCATGTCAATGGCACCGCAGGGCCAGGTTGGGCAAATCAGGTGTGCAACGATACTTGAATCCTGAGCCTGTGCCAAGCCTGCACCTGAAGAACTCTCTGCTTCACGTTGTGTACATTGCCTGATGGTCCTGAGATGGTCCTGTATCACATCAGCTTAGCAGCCTGTGCAGAACTAGTCAGAAAGTGACAGTTGCTTGTGGTGTGCTACAAACTCTTGCTGCAGCCACCCTTGTCACAGTGACTTGGCCATTCATACAAATTCTGGGCATCTGTATCTGTGCCTGACTGTGTTGACTACNTGTGGTCTGAAGCAGGCTGAGGCATGCTGAGGACGTGCAATTCTGATGTGCTCAACGACAAGTCGCCTGGCAACAGTACCCACCAAATGAAGACCCTGCTGTGAAGTTGCATGTAAGTCATACATCTAAACTGCAAGTCATGTCAGTTGCCACACGGGTGTCTTGGCACCCACATGGTTGACAACTCCATTGCTTTTGCGTCAGTAAACATTAGACGCAGCAGCTACAGCATCAAGCAGCAGACGGATGCAGATGCGTGGCATTTTGTGTTCTTGACACACGTGTGACCCACCGATGGTCAGAAAACTTCTACTGAAGCGCAGACTCAACACAGTGCACCATCAGCAGCACACCAAGGACACGATACACTTACATGCATGTACTGGACTTGTTGAAACTGCAAGCTATGCAGAGTTTGTGCCATTGGAGCTGGCAAATGCCACACACATGAAGCCATACCAGCTTACAACCTTGACACAGCACATGGACTCATCTGCAATGGCGTCTGTGTCACACTGTACATGGGGCCAGTTAGTTTGGCAAGTCGGCAATGCAGAGTCCTGCAGCTAGATTTGACCCCCCTTGATGCTTACTGCATTGCAGTGAGTGTCAGTTGCTAGCAGATTGCAGTGCTCACCTCAAAAGCAATGCCCCACATGGGCTCATCACACAGAGGCCCTGCTGCAGAAGCTAGCTGGAAGCCATGCATCACTCCTGACTCTACACTGTGCTTCAGGCGGTCCCACCCCTGGCCCATTGCACGAGCCCCATTAGCTCCCCTGGCACTGTGACCTTCTGCAAGTCCCAATGTTGCTGAGGCTTCAGCCTGTCCCAGCTTCATTTGGACCTGACTCATTCCTGCCTGTGGTAACAACAGCAGCTGTGTGCCAGGTAGCCGTGTCTGCCCACCNATGACAACAATGCATGTAGCAGCTCAGGTCTGAATGCCATGAGGATGAGTAGGCACGAGGATCCAAATGCCCATCATCTGGGGGTTGGGCCTGTGACAAGGCTGTGGTCGATGACGAGAAGCCGCTTTTGCAGACAAGGATGACTTCCACCCATATCTGCAGCACACAACCATGGTTGGGTTATGGGTATTTTGAACCTTTGAGAGCATGTGTGGTTGCAATGTCAAGCTGTCACAATGTCAAGCTGTCGCAATGCAAGCATGAGCACCAGGCCAATCTAACGATGCACTTGTTGTTGTAGCATGCTTTGCTTTTCATAGTGTAACTGATGCATTCAACATCAAAGCTTGCCCTCAGTAGTTGTCCATGTCAAGACTATAGACATGACAACCTCGTAGCAAGCGACATTAGCCAGGCTGAAACTGGCAGCATCTGCTTTGCATAGGCAGTTCAGGCAGGGCCAATACTGGTCAAAAATAGTAGGTGTATGCTNAATGCCAGCATAGCAGCTGCAGCTGTGTACTAATCTGCTTAATTTTGCACCCCTTATTCCCTGCCACTTCGTTGAACCGAGCACTGATCCGGCACTACCCGGCCAACGCACGAGGAAGCGCCCCCCTGCGCAGTGCGAGCGCGCACATAGTATTGTCGTCTATGCTTCTGAAGCTGCTTTCCATATTACAACGTATGTCTCCCTGCACTCACAAAGGCTTCTAGGTTGTGAGGAGAGCTATAAGATTCACGAGTCTGCACTTTAGCTACCTTGCATGACTTCGCATCAGCAAGTGTCCACATCAACTTGGGATGGCATCAGCCAGAAGACTGGTGAAACCGACAGCTTACTCAGCACTGTGCAGGCGCGCACTGTTGCAACTTGGCAGCGGTTGCTTGCACTGATTTTGCTGGTCACAACGGCTGCAATCATTGTGGCACTGGGGACAGTGGTGTGGCAGCTTACACTGCAAGTCAATCAGCTGTCTAGGGCAATACGATCAGACACATCTACCTTTCCAGCAAACAAGCTATACACCTCAACAGTCACAGTAAAGTCCTTGTTGCACAACTTGCTTTGATTCATGTGTCTGCAGCCTCAGGCAGGGATGCTTGAGCCTATACAAAGACAGCCGAGCAGTGTGCCACGCTTTTTGCAGGCAGATTTTAGCAACACTNGCCTGCTTGTGGTGAGCTCTGTAATGCATCTATATGTTGTTTCATGTCATGCACTAGCGAATGTGTGTCCTGAGACAGCTGGTGCTATCTTGCACCACGGTGACTCCTTCTGAGACTGCCCTGCTTCAATGCTGCATGTCTAGCAGGCTCACACGATTTGCACATGTTCATGTCATATGGTTGGGAGGCCTTCACAATCTTTGGTGCTTCAACAAATGCCTTGTGCATGCCTGTCAACCAATACAGCCCTGCCTACATGCCCCTTAGTGCTTGAAGTGTATGCAGGGGTTGCTGCGCTGTATGTACACATCATGGCAGTTAATGCAGCTGCAGCAAGATTCTATATGTTACAAGGCTTCACCTGCGAGCAAGAGGAAAGCTCTAATCAGGCACATTACAGGTAGTTGCACACGTCACACCGGTGCTCTATATGGTAGATGAGGTGAACCAAGCTACGCTTGTCCTGAACACAGGCATGACTGCCATACCACATGCAAATTTCACTCCAGCAACGCCAAAAGTTCCAGTTCCTCAGTACAAGGCAAGGGAAGGACGTACACGAGATATGTAGTTGTCTGACCTGCTGACATTTCACCAGAGCATAATAATTCCTGGCCCCCCGCAAGCTATTGACAAGTTCACTATGTGTTTCAGGGGGCACTGCTTAGATGGGATCGAGGGACGAGGCAGGACAATGCTGCTGCGANTTTAGATATATCTTGAGTATACCATGACTTGCTTTGGCGTCATGTGTTTCCTGTAAATCTGCAAGACTCTACAGCCCAAGACAACATGTCAAAAGTTGCTGACTCAACAGATCTTGACAGAGGCTTGCATGCAGACAGTTGCGCAGCTATCGTTACTGTTCTGCTGAGTAAGGTCTTGGCATGCATCTTTGCACAGGACATTGCCAAAGATGCTGCTTCACTGCATGCTCATGAGTANAGCACTTGTACTCTCTCTCTCTCTGCACACTAGACACCTCCCCCAGGAGACACCCCGCTTGGTACAGATCGCCACTCTTGTGAACAAGGCTGCAACATGATGCGCGTTTGGTCACGTCCTGCCAACATCATTGGCTGCTGGCTCAAAGCACCTACTCATAAACAACTGCTCCTGCCTAGCACTGGTGACTTCACTGTGATACATGGTGTAACCACAAAGATGTGGAATATTATGCAGCAACATAGCCATGAACAAAGGGTGTTGCTTTTTGTCCTGACTTGCCATGCAAGCTTCATTAGCAGTGCTCTTACTGGCAGTGATTGCTTCCAACAACACCCACTTGCTCCCTGATCAAAGGTACGGCTACTGCCATAGCAAGTGTGGAACTGCAAGACAAGCAATACCACAGTCATCACCAGTCCATGATGCATGTGCACATGTTTTGCTGCAGCACTGCCACTATGGAGCAGCAGCAGATGGGCAAACAACAATGCTGATCTGATAAGCAGTGCATGTGTTGCTGAGCCCCTCATGCTGAGCCCTGCACCTTGGTTGCAAGCAGCATCATGTGGCTGTGACGCGGCCTGCATCTTGTGCCTGCCAAGTGCCCTGCAAATTGTCTTTAGCTCCTGTCACTGAAGGTGCACACTTGCTCCCAGGAGCTGCACACATGTTGTCATGCCATTGCTTGCAGGGTCTGACAATGCAGCAAGCTGCACTGCAGCATGCCTGGCCCTTGATGCAGCCACATCAGCTTGCTGCACTTCATGCAAATGGCTGACCGCCAGTGTGCTTACAAGAGCCTTACTCGCTGCCTTCAGCCAAACCAGATGCAGTCACATTTCAAGCTCAGACAACATATGAGCAGACTGTGATGTGCAGGAGCTGTGCATTACTGGCGAGGTGACACATGCTGTTGAAGCGCATCTCAGTACGGTGACATGTTAGCAGCAGCACAAAGTGCGCTGGTGGCAACGGATGTGGCCATGTTGATCAAGTCAGCCATGCCTGTAGCCTGAAAGTGGTAGCACTGTATAGCATGCAAGTGCTGAGGTTTAGATGAACATCACAAACATATAGGTTCGCAGTCAGGGCAACTTCAGCTATAAAAGTTGTTGTGCAGGGCAGGTTGTGAGTGGCAGCAGGAGCCGCTTGTGCTGGTGCATCAAGGCTCCAGCATGCATCAGCATCAAGACACATACGCAAGGGGCTCAGCCTCCAGTGTGCTACAAAGGCAGCACCTACGGGCCTCAGGANACCTCCATCCCATTCTGCATCCTCGCATGTCAAACCCACTGCAGTTGGATATAAGCTTTGGTGATCAGCACCTTCAGCCCAGGTTCTGTCCATCACCAACAACTACTTCAACATGTGACAACCTTTGCCATTTGCTGCAACATACCAGATGGCACAACACTCTCAGGTGTTTTCAACTGGCAGCTCCTGACAGCCAAGCACCAGCTGCTCCCTGCCGGCCCTGATGCTAGCCTTGACAGAGCACATCACTTGCGCTGCGCATTACAGCACACATAGGCTTGTGCCGGCCTTGCCAAGACAGGCATCCATGATTGTCTCCCTGCAAGCCGTAGCTTGAGTCGCTTCCTTTTCCAGAGCACGTGCAATGGTACGACATCAGAGATACATGTCACTCCTATCGACAGCCATCAGACTGCAGCTTCCATAACCACTCAGCCAAAGTCAAGCATAAGGTGAGCCCATCAGCATACCTGCAAACTAGCCTTTGGCAGCTATGTGCTGAGCCAAAGTCATGTACAGCTGACGGTATATTCATCAGTTGCTTGGAAACTGTTCAATCCAGTGTGCTTGTGGGCTGCCCCTATCCTGTAGGTCGTGATTTGCTTCAACAAGCCAACAACTAACCTGATCAGAGCAGTTGTTTCCAGATACTTGATTACATGCAGCCGTGCATTGACTTTGCAGTTGCTGTGGGTTGCTGCAGGCAATTGATCTGTGTCCTCAAATGGATGTGCTGTCAGCCAAGCTATAGCAGCTGTGTGCCAGAGCACACAGTAGACATGAGCTGGAGGTGGTAACAGTGCGTCACGCTCAGTCCTGTAGCCAAAATGCCAGATGGAGTGTCTACCGCAAGCGGCACTGCCTGTGCAGGGCCCTTTTACAACCTCTGCAGGTGAAGCTATGGCTAGTGGTTACAGTGCTTCTACTCATGCCATATCCTGTGACACTTACCCATTGCTGCAGGATGTTTTGTGTCGTGTGTTCAGGTATAATGGCAAAAGCTTGGACATGTCGCAGTACTAGGANTGCAATACTCTGTGGCAGATGCTTGGACAAGACATGCGTTTAGCTCTAGTTCCAGCAGACAAACTTAGGTCAGCAAGCATTTATGCCTCTCGTCTGTGCATGACAGCAGCACTTATGACTCTGCTAACGGGTGCATCCTGTCAGGTAGAAGGATGAGCATGCAAATTCAGCTCATGCATGGGGCTGCTGATTCATCAAGAATCCAAACAGACAGCCTGGACAAAGTTCAGGGAAGTACTTCAGCCATTGCCAGCAGCTCTTTTGGCTTCCAAGCAGCTTCTGCTCGTCCTACATACAAATATGCCAACTATGTGGGTACCCAACATTGCTTTTAGCAGTGATTGCTGACCTGCTGCAGGTGGAATTTGCTGGCTGCAGACAAGACAGGCATTACTCTGCAACTTCTGCCGATGCTCCTGGGCTTCTTCACCTACAAAGCAGCAGTTATTGCGCAGACAGGGCTGTCAGTGCTGGAAGGCTTGTCATCAAATCAACGCACATCGTCAACCGAGGATGCATCGACAAATGCAATGAATGCTGAGACCAATGCCACATATGTCCAACGGATATTGACAAAATAAGTGTCTGCGTCATCATGTACAAGTGTGTATACTACTTGTACCATGAATGCTGTGAGGTTTGCAGCAGAACATTTGATTTCATATGAGCTTCACTAGTGTAGATGCTACAGTCATTTGAGTTGCAACATGATTGTGCCAGGTTGTGCAAGTGGTGTTGTCGCTGCTCACAGCTGTGGGAACAGCTTGAAAACTTGCCTGCGAGGTCAAGTCGCCGCCGTGTGACCCTATTTTCTACACCTTGTACATGTTGCACTGACTGTCATGCGGAACACGTCAGCCACAATCTTCAAGCAAAACAGCCATTGTTATTGTCGCACGAGTCTACTGGTCGGTGCTGCAGTGAAGCTTACCATTGATATTACTGTCGATCAAAAGGTGCATCATTTCTGTGAAAAAAGTCATGTGCAATGTTGCTAACTGCCAGTATGCACTGTGATTGTGATAATGAATAATGTCATGTACACTATTCANTGAGTCTGAAATTTGTGCATGCCACACACGAAATCTCTGATGCATATTCAAACAGTGCTAGGCGCTTTTCCTGCATGCAATTGGGTTCAGTTAATTAAGGTGACATTCAGCAAGGTAAAACTGCAAGAAGAGGATGGGCCTGGGACTTCTGACTGAACGTAAAGCTCCGCCGCTGCAGTACTTTATTGGTGCGTGTAAACATCGCAAAACGCCTACCCTACGAGCGAAGCATCGGTGGAAAGAGCGAACAGTTGCGCTTCTGCAGCTGAGGCACCTTCCGGTGGAGCACGATTGCCTCCGACGTCCGCAATCGAAGACTTGACATCGCGATAATACCAGCATCTTGTTATGCACACGCGTCTGGTATCATCCGGACGTCGAGCACGGTGAAGCTGTACAGGGCATAAACGAGCGACAGTGCACGCCCTCGCGTGCGTGATTCCAACAACATACAGGCACACGTTTGCCTCAAACACAAGCTGTGCAGCCGCTTTTGCTATTGATCCGCGACCTGTAACATAAGCGGGCACGAGGCATGTGGCAGTGTCAACGATGGAGTGCGCCCCGTGCAGATGGTGAGCACCACCCTCGTTATCGAACGCATTGCTTGCGTTAAATGTGGTACACCGAGCTGAAAGAGGTCGCAACGTCAGCAGCGACGTGCGCACTCACGTACATACACAATGTTGACTGCAGGGCCAAAGTTTACACAGCCTAGCTTGCTACAAGCAGTTCCGCTCAGACGTCAACGTTCACAGGTACTCAGCGTTGTCAGCGTTGTGACACAACCATTGCTCGCCAGTTGTCCTTACAAAAGTTGCTTGCGCACTGTAGCACCAGACATATGTGCGTGCGTCATCAGAGCAGGCGCCAGCAGCTCAGCACTCTCCAGATATGTCTAAGCGGCGAGTGGTAGTCACAGGCATGGGATGTATCACAGCACTGGGACATGAACCAGAAGAGTTCTACAACAANTCAGACAGATGCTCAGCAATCAGTCACAGAGTGCTGTGATGCTCCTCAGGGGGAGCTGTGCCATCTGCTGCTACGTTGCCAGGTTGTGGGTCTGCAGCCAAACTTTATGGTCAGAGGGGAGGCTCAGCAATCAGGGCTTTGACACTTTAGCCTCATTTATTAGGTATAACAAGTTCAGAGGGTATATATTGCAACAGTCAAGGTATATGAGGCAGGCATGTGCTGTGCTGCCTGATGTTATGTTGCCTGGGTGTGAATCTGCCGTCCAAGTTTGCGGACAGAGAGGCGCTTTGCTGGTGGACACCAGTAATTTGGATCAAATCTAAGCAATGCACAAGCTGTAGCACGCAAGGCAGCTGTTTCCTGTGTTCTTCAATGCTATGTTGTCAGGATGTGTATTCATAGCCAGGTTGCTTGGTTACTGCAGAATCACGCTACAAGTCTGTCAACTGTAACCAGTGTGGTAATTGCAAGCCAGTGTCACAGTATACAAAATGACAGCCATCTGTATCACTCATGCCATGTGACCAGATTGAGACTCTGCGGCTGGCATGTACTGAAAGACCGAGGCTGTGCCAGCCGGGAACCAATCAAGATTCTGATGGGCTTGAGAGTCTTTGCGCCAGCACACTAGCAAGTGAGATACTCATTGCGACATGACATCCTCTTTTTCAGTCAAAGCACATCTTACAGTGAGTTAGTGACCTGTGTGATAGACTCTGGCATGTTCAGCATACCAGCAGGCGTCCATCAAATGACATGAGCCCTGCAAGAAATCGGCATNCTCCGGTGGTCACATGCTGAAGCAGTAGGGTATGGTTTTGCCACATCTGGGTGAGGTTCTGCATGCCTTGTAGGGGGCACCATACTTTGACAGCACAGAGCTGCGTACCAACTTCAGGATCCTGCCATCTCGCTTTAGACGCCAAGTGCTATGTTCGCGTACGGCAAGTGTCTGGCCTCTTGGAAATCGGCACAACTCAGGGTGGGCGTCACGCGTCAGCAGTTGTGATATGTGAAGTTGATGCCATTGAACATTGGAGCATATCACACGGTAAGCTGGCTTTACCAGCATCTCTGCGTGCTTGTTTGATTGCTAACCAGCTGCAATTGCAATTGCAGCCCAATTTGATATCTCACCCACTAATACAAGCTCTTCCTATGTGTTCAAATGCTGCTGGTGCAACTGACGGCACAAGCTGTGCATTCAAGCTTGTCTGCCGAGCCCACATACAAGGAAGGCAGGTTATTGTGTTGGCATACTTGCAACATGGTGAATGTATGTCCCATCGGCCATTATTGGGGCATGCTCATATTCAATTTTTTAGCACATCTAGTTTTGTACAGCACCCATGTGTCAGTTGTGGTTTGCCAGGTGCCCTTGAATGCCAGCACCGTCAAGAACCCCTTTGCCAACCCATACATGTCACGCTACTTTTTCAAAGTCTGGGTCTGGAACCTTGTGCTGTGGAGTTGGGCCGACACACGTCGCGACAGCCACAGGCACACCTCAGCTGCTATCCAGTAAATACCTTTTGCTCACCTAAAGGCAGAGTTGGAGAAGGCAGCAGGACGCAACTACAGCCAGATCAGTATACAGGAGCTGTCAGTGCACCTTGTTGGACAAGCATATGTGCCGCCTGATCAAGCTCAGACAGTACNGCTGCAGAGTACCCATATATGTCGTACTCACTACAGCAGGCGCAGCAGACGGCAGCAGGGCAGGCAAGTCTCTGGCAGCCTCAGCCTGACCAGGCAGGGTCATCAATTCCTGCACTTGGTGCAGCACAGCCCCACAAGCCAGTAACAAACACATTTGCACCAGGTGGCCCCACGATTGTCCCGCCCGATTTTGAGCCTCAAACACAGCACGACAGCTTAAACCGACAGCTTCTACAGCAGCCAATGATACTTGCAAGGCAGCCTCCAAAGCTGCAGCAGGTCTTTGCTGCCGACTGTACAATGGTCATTGAGTCTACAAAGTCCATGAGCAGCGAGCACGTGGTACTGGCTGCCTGNGCGAGAGGCCAGATTTGATGCATGGAGGCTGAGCCTGCAGCCACAATATCAGAAAATCACGAAGGTTAGCACTACAGCCTGTGAATTCCCTTGAATTGGCTGTCTGTGCATATGACTGGGCGCTATTGATGTTGATATTACTGGCCTTTTGTGCAACTGCAGCGCATTGGATGTTGTGACATATATGGAGCAATGTCTACAACTCTTCACAGTATGCTGCACTCCTCAGATTTTGATTGTTGCTTCTGTGAGTGGCTTTCTGCAACATGCAATGTCGGGAATTGCATGCACGAATCAAGTGCATTCAGTTGCGCTGTGCATACCAAGTCATATGGGTTACATCAGATTTAGAGTAAAGCTAGTCTAGTCAAGCNTTGCTGCATGTGCTGGAGGGCCCAGCAGCATGTGCATGCAGGCAACACTAAACGCATTGTGATTTTGTACACCATCCGCATCAGGAAAGTTAGTGAAAAGGACAGGCAGCTGCCTGCTTACGCTACTGTGTACTCGTCTGGTTTTTTTAGCCACTCTACTGCGTTGCACGGTATTGCATATGGTGTCCCCGTTGTTCGGTGCGTCCAGTCAGCTCTGAAGGCGCTTAATTCTGTCCATGACTGGCTGCTCATGCTGTAGCCAAGCTGTCGTATCAGTACCGACACCGACGACCTGGTGGCTAGACTCTGACAGGCGGAAGCTACTTTCCGCGAACAGGATATAACACCAGGAGTGTGGACTTGCAACGTAAAGCACAGCAGGCCTGTTAGTTTCCTGTACCATGTGGTGTGCAGTGTCTACAGCGCTCAAGAGTCTACAGCGTGTGTTGATCATATTAGTAAGGTCTAGTGGAGTGTAATTTGATGTTGCAAAGGGCACAGGCTTTATGATCACTATTCAAGACAGCCTTATACTTGCTGGGGCCCAGGCATGTGACATAGAAGCAATTCTTGAAGTTCTTGAAAACGACAGTATAGGTTACCGGCGAGACGAGGAAGCTTCAGGCATTTTCACTGAGCTGGACCCTGCTGTCTTGGGGCAATCACCACTTTGGCTCAATGTCAGGAGATGCAACATCGTTCAGAGAGCAATCAGAGAGGCAAAAGATGCCACACAAACTGTGCTGGAGCTTGATGTTTGCTGGTCTAATTTCGCACGTTTGAAGATCTGCACATGCGTTTTCGCCTGGGTGTGGACAATGATGAATTTCAAACTGGCAGGGTGGCACCGTATACTGCACAGCTGCAGCACAGCAGACTTGTGTCAGCTAGCCTTTGACGTATGTATGCACAAGTTGCATGCTATAGCTGCATAGGCCTACAACATTTTTACTTTTGCAGGCACATCAAAGCCACCTGATGAGCAGGATGGAGCTGCTTGTAATGCAGGTAAAGCGTGTGCATACTTTATGATATGTTAAGCAAACATTTGATTCACTAGGAATAAGCTGACTTCATGCTAACACACGGCTGTTCTTCTTGCAGATCGCAAAATCATGAAGGGCAAGGTGGTGCTGATCAAGCTAAAGGGAGATCCTGAGACAGCAATAGAGCCAATGCAAAGGCATCTGTATCGGAGAGCTGATGAAAGTGAGACCCTGTTCATGCCTGATGGGACACCTGCTGGACGGTTGTGGATGGTTGATTTAGACTCCTTNCGCCAAAGATCATCCACAGAAGCATCGGATCCCGAAACAGCCTCTCCATAGGGCGCCGCAACCAGTGCTGTGACATTGTGCGAGGCATTGAGGGGGTTGGTGTTGAGCCCACTTGTCAAAGGGGGGGCAGGGGCCGGGTGCAGGGGTGAGGTGAGGCTGTGGGGGCGCATGGCCATGGTGATGGGCACAGCCACACTGAAGATGAGAGCCGCAAAGAAGCCCAATGCCAGAAGAATGCACAGCATTGTCTGCTTCCATGAAATCTCATCCCCTGCATCAATATGAGTAGAGCTCAGTATGCTGTTTTGCAACTCACGTCTCATGAAATTGCTGATGCATCAGGAAGCAAGCTGGGCCTGTGTACAACATGTGCCACATAACCATGTCCCTCATGACCTGACAACATGGTGCTCAGCATGCAGCTTCAACAAATAGTCACCAGTACCTTGCTGCTGCAGAGCCTGTGCCTAATGAAGCCCCGACACTTCTTGCTCCTTGACAGCCTGCTGCGCATCATGTTCCTCCATTCGAGGCTGCTGATTCTCTGCTACTGGTTCTCTGCTGCGCAGGCCTCCCCCACTAACACTAATATGCGCATGTTGCGNGAGGCAGGAAGAGGAGCAGGAAGAGGAGCAGGGAGAGGGGCAGGGCTGAGGCAGATGCAGGGAGGCATCTGTAGCGGGGATGCAGGGGCGTAGTCACTGTGGAGGAAGCCAGATAGATGGGGAATGTTGGCCTCCTGAAGCTGTTCCATAATCTGCAGGAAGCGCTGGCATTAGCCAGAAGTGCTTCACAAGCAAGCATGATTTTGATGCCAAATCCGCAACTTGAAAGATTGAGCTGCAGTTACAGGTGTGCTGCTGCATGCCGTCAGCACGTTGTGCCTCTGAGCATGCATGCTATCCAGCATGGCACCATGCATGAGTTGGTGTGTGAGGTATTTGATGATACATGTTAGACAGTGTCCTGAGGAAGCACTCACATTGCACAAAAGCACTGAAGCTGCATGCAATGCAACAGTCTGTCAAGAGCTCAAGCAACAGACTTGAATTTGACACAGATCATTATGACAGCCTTGGCTGCGTGAACAGCCTTACCTGGCTGTGAAAGGAGAGCTCCACCCATCTTGTTTCAAGACACTTGCTGAAGCAGCATGAGGGAGCAAATCTCCACCTTGTGTGCTGGTCCCAAGTTGCCAGCATGTCACAGTGACTTTGACTGAGGAGACTGGCTTGTTGCAGCATGCTGGCTGGCTGCTTCAATGCCAGGCCACAATGACATCGANTATTCTTGTATGCACTGCAACAGCAGCACCCAGTTGTGTGATGAGGTAACTGGTCTTGTCCTACCATCATACATGGAAACTTGCTTTGCGGACAGTCTTGAATGTGTGCAACCGCCCATGAGGAAAAAGGTGCTGGTTGAGAAGTTACTGTTGCCACTGTCACACCTGAATTCAGTCAATCAACCAACGCATGATCACATGAACATGGATACAGACATGCAGAGATGCGGCCACATGCAAGCTGTCACTGCTGGCCCTGTTTAATGGCCCACTCCGCTAATGTTGAAGCTCCAAAGCCTGTGGCCAACTTCTTGTTGAAATCCCAGGCTGCTCCCGCTATGTCCAGATGCGCCCATGCAGTCTGCACACATGTCTCACATGTTGAATACCTGGGGCAATGCTTGGTACAACACTCAAACGTTGCCAGGATAGTCCACAGNAGCTTGCTGACAGTCCTGCTCTGACAGCAAGCAACAGCAGCACCTGCACACCATTGCAACAACCACAGCTAGGCGTGCATGGGGGTCCAGATGCATCTGTATTTGATTTGGCTCTCGACAAGACAGCTAGTGAAGCATGCCCGAGACACAGCCNTGAGTCATCTCCTATGTGTGACAGCATGCGCAGTGCAAGTCGCAAAACGCAATCCTCTGGCTGCCATCCAGACAGATGGCAGGGACTACTACAGGGAGACTAACCTTCTAGCACGTCTGCCGGAGCAGTCCCCTGCATGAAAAGTGCATAGCCTGGCTGAGCGTAAGGCTTTGGACGTGCAATAAAGTCAGCTAGGGGCATAGGTTGACTGCTCTGCAACGCCTTGAGAATGGGCTCATATGCAAAGAAGCTGCCGCTAGACTGTAGCATGACAGCCTTTCCTGGCAGTGTGCCTCCGAGAGCAGCCATCAAAACGCTGTCATTTGCGGAGCAGCCCTGGCATAGCCTGTACAAGACTTTGTACGTGAACAGCTGAGCTGCAAATATCAGATACGATGGCTTTCTTTTTGCTGTCAGACACTTCACAGTTCCACAACTCTGCCTCAATGCCAATGTTCAAGCATGCTTCTACTTGATCTCGAGCCAGGGCTATCAGGGGAGCAATAACAACTGTGAAGCCGTAGGTTCTGGTCAGACAAGGAAGCTGGAAAGTCAGGGATTTGCCAGCTCCTACAACATTCAGCGCAAATCTCATGCTGTGTTGTGGTGTCCCAAGTTACCAGGAGTAATTGGTGCATCAGACACAGGCCAGGCAAGGTGTGTGCATNGCACCCCGCAGCGCTGCGCAGTACACTTGAACATCACGCGCATGCCGTGCAGAAGTTGCGATCAAGATGTGTCAGCCTTGAACGAGCTGTCAGCTGGTTGTACGTTGATGCGCATACGCAACTTGCCTGACAAACGAGGACTGCTGTAGCCTTAGTTTTGCTCAAATGAGGTGCTCAGCACAAGACTACCGTCGTCCCAAAGCTGAGTTGAATGCACGCAGCGAGCAACGATCAAAGTCCAACCTTGTCAGACGGCATAGCTCGGCGAGCTTCTGCCCAGCGTTGCGGCAACGCAGGTATTGGTCTTTGGCAGGTTGCGGCACATTCTGGCAGAGTCACAGTATCAGCCACGCTGGATACAGGCGTGGTGCAAGGTTGGCAGCCCGAGCGATGCAACAGCAACCTCAACATCAGGCAGTAGACCCTGGTATGGCTCAGCCCTTAAGCAGAGCGCCAGGACGGCCCAGTGTGCCAATTGTGACTTTTCTCATTTTCCTGCAGGTGAGGAATTATGCCTAGCATCTACATAGGCAGACCAGTATATACTCTCACCTTGCTCCCACACTGAGGACTTGATGTTTGACTTTGTCCAAATTGCACCTTATGTCATGCACAGTATAAAAATCTGCGACTGACATGGTTGGCCTGCACACAACATACCTGCAAGCAGCTTGCTCAGAGGTACTGGCAATCCAACACCATCAGGTCGCATATCACATTTATGTTGGAAAGCATTCTGTCAGCTACAAATGACATTACAGGCATTGGCTGTTGTTGGAGCNCAGCAGTCTCAAATTGTGCACGCTGATGCTCTGCCAGCTCACAGGGCCGTGCACATTTGTGATGTCAGTGTCTGCGACAGTCACTTTGAGTATGCATGCATCTTGATGTCAATGTACTGTGCAGGTAATAGACTGGCATCCTGGCACTCCATCAGGTAATCAGGAACTTCTGGATGCTGACACCTGGGTGAAAAACATGGCCAACATGTACAAGCAGCTCATCAACACCTACCCGAGTGTGGTGGGCAAGCTCATCGTTGATCTCATCAATGTGAGTTTGTCTTTGACTGTATAGTACTTCGTGATACATGCTGTGAACAATGCATGCTGTACAGTGCTGTACATTGCACATAAGAAAGCATGCATCTTGTCAATGTGAGAACAGCATGTGCACACGCCCATGTTGCATCATGCTTGTTGCCCAGCTGCCCAATGACTTGCACAACAGAGCAATGTGAAGTACAAGATAGCCTGACAGTGGCATCTTTGCAGGAACCCGACACATATGGGATCAAATGGGAAAAGGCTGGCACAAAGCCAGGTCTGCATGATCTGTACGTGAGTGTGATAGAGGCCTTATTTGAGATCAACACTGGGGTTCCTTTCATGATCCAAGGCACTGGCCAGGCGGCCGTGACTAACTGGGGTGATGGCTTCATCACTGACAATCAGACTCTATCTGACAATCCAGGCATGAGTGATCCCAACCTCTTCTTCCAGGCTCTTGTGACCAAAGACTATGTCAACCAGGTGGGTGGCAGTCTCTTATCTTTAAGGTGATGTTACATAGACCTTGTGCATTGAACTGATCAACAGGCTATACGAGACCTTTCGTGAAGCACAAGATTAATTGACTATGCTTGCGTGCCTGCTTTGTACCATGCAAACATGCAAGCTGTGCCTGCATTCAGCACACAACCCTTACACTGCATGCAATGCTCACCGCAGTCATCATCTGGGGCTCAACACCAAAGTCTGTTTGCCTTCACACATGATGTGGCTGTATCTTGTAGCAAAGAGTGTATGACTGTCGTTTTCACACCGNCCAAGGTTGTATGGTGGCACAATGACCTCCAAGGTAGCTTCCGAGCCAAGGTTGCTACTCGGACTTATGTGCGGAAGGTGAAGCTGAGCAGCTAGCCAGCGTGGTGAGTCAGGTGCACCTCCACCGCCAGCACATGCTTGTTCATTTGCCACACCGCACTGACCTAGCCTCATGAGAAGGAAACACTGCATTGGTTTGTCGCAAAATCTGCATGCATGAGGCAGGCTGATGTTCCTCTGCTCTCATGTGTAGCACTCTGTGCTTTGTTGCTCTGTAGCAGTCACACGTGATGTTGCACTCACATGCCAGCAACGGCTGTACACGCAGCTTCCTTGCCTGCTGCACTAGCGCTCTTGACAGCCACCTTGCAGGCAGCAGCACTGCACCAGGTGTAGTCGCAGGTGCACTTTTACTAAACTTCAGCAAGGCTTGCCTGCCTGGTGACAACACAAAACCTGTTGTAGTCCAACTGGGTTTGGAAAGCAAGCTTAGGAACACTGTCGTTGCAAGACGCAGTCCAGCACATATCGTGTATCAACAACGAGTTACTTCACACCTGCAGTGTATCTCAAAACACCTTTCCATGCCGGACAGCGCACAGCTCCCAAACCTCCAAACCTTGCCCACTTGACACCTTTTCACCCTCACTATAGCCTATATTGTGTCGCAACACATCTTGTGTGACATTGGCACACCTTTTGTTGCTGAGGAATGCGCCTTCTAGTGTATTGCAGCATCCCTAACAGCTTTGTGTTCATGTGGCAGGGCTTCATCAAGGTAATGGCAGGGTGCGGGGAATTCAGGGCCCCTTTAGCACATTGAGAGGCAATGCCCGTAAGAAGGCATCATTGCNTCACCTCCTGCAACAACAAGCAGTGTATGATTCGCCTGGGCATGTGTGCTGATGTACAATTATATTGAGCAGTGATCAGGATGTGCTTTGTTGAAAATCAAACCATGACTACGACATCAGCCAACATATGATGCAGTACCTGCTGCACACTTTCAGCATGCTCCTGCTTGTNCTCTTGCAGCAAGCAGCAACACCACACAATGCAGCACACAGTCAAGTCATGGTAACCATACACTCCCAGACAGACTCCAGCCACAGCACCATGCATCTGATACAGCCAACTGCTGCGCATACTGATCAATGCTGGGACCCACATGCAACCAATGTTGCACATTGAAAATGCTCGGGCAACACACACGTCAACTACACTTGGCATGAAGACCAGCAGAGAGATCAGTCACAGCTAGAGGGCTGAACAGCCTTGTAGCGGGGCTTACCACAGGAGTCTCCACCAGTCCTGCAACAACTGATGCAAGGGCTCCATCAGTGCCTGACACCACCACAATGACATCAGCGGCCCGTACAGCNCGTCCTCCATGCAGCAGCTTCTGCAGCCTCAATGAGCTTACCATGGGTAAGTTGCAAGCGTCTCTCCTGCCAGGATTGTCCGGATGTACTTCTGCCACATTTTGCCATTTTTACTATGCGTGACTATACTGCCTTCAACACCAAAGCATGTGCATGTACTGGCTTTGATTGACAGATAAGGTTTGGCTCATGACTGGCCAGCATGGAGTACAGCATCCTACATTGGACTGCACATTTGCTGCAAGTCCTCTGGCTTTACTTTACAATATTGGAGAGTTTGCTATCTTCCTGGGCCTGGCCATCTGTCTGAGGTCATGTCAAGAAGGGCCTTGTCTGTCACCATGGCAGCAGGACTATGCTGCAGGGCCTGTAGACTTTCAACCAGACGGCGCTTCCTTGCATGAGCACAGCATGCACTCTGCTGTTGTGACAGCACAGCACAGCACATAAGCACAGCACAGCTCAGCGCACAGCACAGCACAGTTTAGACAGCACAGCACAGCGCCGCACAGCACAGTCATTCTGTAAGATTGTTGTGGCAACTTGAAGAGGAGGGATAGCAGCTCAGCCCAGGACAGCGCAGCACACATGAGCTGCTTGTGCAGAGAGGCATGGCATGACCTGCAGTAGCTTCCAGCCAGGCTGATGAGGATGTTCTATTTCAAGAGCAAGGAAGCCCGGCTGAGGCTTGGTAGGCTCAACATGCTTGCCAAACTTCTTTAGGATCTTTCTCAAGCCTTGAGTGTTCAGGCTGACGTACTGCAGGATGTTGGTTATCCGCTTTGCTACTGCCTTGAGCTCTGTGACTTTGTCATCAATTTGGTCGATTTTGCTGTCTGTGCTGAGCTCCTCAGATTCAATAACAGCTTGCTGAAAGTTGTTGAATGATGCTTCGCTGCTGTGAACATCATCGCGTATGTCTGTAGCGATGTCAGTATAGAAGGACAAGACTTTCTCAATCTCACCATCCAACGTCCCTGTAGGTATGGCAGCACAACACAGTGAAGTGTGACTGAATGGGCTGTACAATGTCTACAGACGTAGATGCCAGTCTGGCTGTACCCTGAAAGATTGATTGTCGGGCTTGGCACACTTGCTCCAAATCAGGATTGCTTTTGACAGCAATGATGTCCTTGAGCTTGAGTTTCAACAAGCTGTAGTTCAAGTACTGAGGTGCCCATTCGGGCAGCCTTGCATTCTCTAAGTTGTTCTGGAAATGCACCATGCTGGTACGTCAGGCGTCTCTGCCAAGCTGGCAATGTGTGCAAAGGTGAAACCTTGCTTGCAGCGCGGACTCCTTGCCAAGTTTTACAGGAACTGCCGTCACTCGGTACGCGGGTGTTACANTCTAGCAGCAGTTTGGCACACTGCACATGCCAATCACAAGTATTTTTGTACACACAACAGATCTACATTTGCGGGTGCGGATGTGCCATTCCGTGGCCAATAGGCTCACTTGTTCCATAAAGTATAGCAAGTGCCTGTTGCCAGATTGGACAGGTCTAGCTGTCGTACGTGAGGACTCAGGAAAACTCACGTTGAGGTAAGCCAGTGGTGCCAGCAACATATCTTGACTGACTTTTCTGTTTTCTGGATTTCTACTGCTATCTTTATTGCAGAGTGGAGGGCACTGGGTTGTAGGCATAGTCGCCGTTGCTGCCAGAGCCTGACTAGATGAAGACTGTCTGAGAAGTTGTGCGGCTATCTTGACACAAGGCACAGGTTCGGAGCCTGCCAAGCTGGAGAAAACCCGCAACCCTAGCGCAAGAGGTCCTGCTGGCTCAGCCATCACTTTTCAAAGTCAGGTCGGTCGCTGCGACGGCTGGCCGATTCCCGAACAAGACGCTACCGCACGCACGTCTGGCATCACAATCGCTTTGTGCACATTGAAGCTGAAGCAACGTCCCTGTTGCTAGATCTAGTAATACTGAAGCTGCAAAGTTTTTTTGAAGTTTGACTGACATGGCTTGACCAAGGGGATCAACGCGAACCCCATGGGACTGCAAGCCATTCTTACGGCTCCGAGGCCAATATGGCAGCACCCAGCTCCTCAGGCTCCCGCATGTATACATGGTCACTGCTGGTAGCGCCGCCGTGTCCTGTGCCAGGTTTGACTGATCGGCATGGAACATTCTGTCGCCGGTGTAGAGCCTGCAGCGCCTGTAGTGAGCTTGTCATAGTATGGTCTAGTGGTATTTAGGTTCACGTTGTCGTGTCTGTTTCGAAGTTGTTGCCGCATACTATGGCGAGTTGAAGTCAGCGGTGCGTGATCAATGCGCGCAGCCTGTTTGTTGCATCGATCAACAACCTACAGGGCTGTTGGCGAAGCGGCTTTGCAACCTNTCAGAATTTGGCAGGCATAGCAGCAAGCCAGAAGTGCAGCGTGCTAAGCCTGACAGCAACTCTAGATATGTTGAGAGCCATGGCAAACACAGAAAATCCTCGCCAGACTGCAGAAGAAGCAGTCACAGCAGACATGGGGAAGACAGACGCAGGCTGAAGTTGTCGCAGTCACAGTGCAGCAAGGACAGGCATAGTGCGAGTGACAGTGATGTTGATAGGAAGTATTCTGGTGNCCTGAGCCTCAGTGCTGACTTGCTGGCTACTGCATGTAGTCATGGTTTCTTGTTTGTTCACAAATGACTGTGCATTAATGGTCAAGGATCGTTTCTTNTGTATCAGCAAAGGTGATTGCTATCAGCCAATGTCATATACTATTCCTTGGCAATTTGTCACTCTGTATCATCAGCTGCTGTCATGTAGCAATCTATATTCAATGAGGCCTTAATGAAGCTTGCGCCCACTCTGCCTCACTACTCTAACAGAAGTGCACAGCTTTGAGNTACAGGCTGGGCATCTGAGCGAGGAACTTCAAGACAAGCGTGCAGCTCGAGCAGTTGCCAGAGCAACAGCCAATGCTTATCAAGAGGTGACTGTTTGTGACACTTTGACCAATGCATACACCCTGCTGATAGCCTCTGTTGATGACAATACCCTGCATGCTATGTGAGCCTGTGCCTCATGACAAGCTGAAGTGCACAGCAGCTCCACGCAATGCATGTGCGGTGTGCATCAGACGATCTTCACCAAAATATAATTATAAGTGGATTTGTAGCCAGCATTTGCATTTGCTCCGTACAGTGTCTGTGCAGGGCCTTATAATGTGACTCAGCTGTGCTGTACTGCTTGGATAGTATAGTCACTGTGCTGGCTTTTATCTTAGATGAAGCTTCAGCCTATCATGGGTTTTGGCCTCTTCCGATAACCACTGACTTGTGGACATGTGTGCAGCTCAATGACTATAACATGTGCTTGAGATCCCTGAATTACAGCTTGGAACTCTCAGCGCAGCTACAGGACACAAGCAGAGATTCAGATGTGCTTGGGGAGATGGCAGACATATACACAGAACTGGGTGATCTAGAAAAAGCTGGACAGGTAGGTCTGTGCATTCAGGCTCATGACATCATGCGTATGTGCTGTTTGCTTGTGCTGCCGTACCACACTCATGAGTCCCTACGTCATTTGTTTGTATTTGCCTGACTGTCCTGCATGTGGTGCAGTTCTATGACCGCTGCATCGCAGCAATGGTAGCTGACAACGCAGATGCGACAAAGTCCACTGATGACTGATAACCTAATGCAGCAAGTTTACAGCAGTCTTCGCATGTTGGTCTGACATGCTGAGCAGCTACTGCAGTGACAAACAGCTCTTGCCGTAGGGCACTTGTGTTAAAATCTTTCTCTGTAAACCTCGTCATTCTAGAAGTGCAACTTTGGCTGTAACAGCTGTATGCCCGCAATTGCTTCGTACAGTTGTGACCTTTATGCTTCCAATGTATGATGCGCCAGGTACCATAGCACCAAGCGACATACTTGTGACAACTGTGGATCGGGATGACATGATATAGAGATTCCCGCAAGCAGCATGCCCACACAAACACCAAGTCATATCGATAGCTATAGTAACATAACAGAGATCAAACTCAATACAGTGGATCGTAACGGTTGCACGTTCTCAAGCTTACATACCAGCATGTCCGCAGCACTTGCCTGACACACAGAAAGTTGTTGAGAGATGACAACAACCAAAATGAAATACTTCAAACACACAACTAGAACTGTCACAGAAAGCAAAACAGACGTGCAGCAAACAACAAGACTACACATGTTGGGCAGTTGTGCATCTGCCTTACATAGGTTGTTCACTCTTCTTCGCCCTTGTCACCAACATACTGTGAAACATCATCAAAAGGCAGCTTGGCGACTTGTGACAGGTCTGACATGAACTGCACAACCGCTATTTGGGCATCTCTGCTACGCCTCAAGAGTCTAGCTCTCTGACCTTTGTGCTTGCCACTCACTACAAGCAACCTTGAGCCCTCTTCCTGAGGTACAACAGTCTCTAGCAAGTTCTGGTGAACATCAGACACATACTTGCGCAGGTCCCTACTGTACAATGTACACCTTGTGGGTTGCGTCACCTCTATGACTTCTGCCTTTTTCAGGTACAACTTGCCACCCTGCAAATGCTTATCTACAATTTTGACCATCACATGTGGAGCAAGCCAAGGCTTATCCGAAGATGCTGCTGATGCTTGTGCAACATCTTCATCATCGTCACTGTGCACAGACTTTTGCTTTTTGCTGCTATTGGATTTGTACCGGGTGTCAGACAAGTCGCTGTCGGATTGAGCATGGGATCGCTTTTTGTCTGCTTGCTTTGCGCTAGAATGCTTACTGTACGCATTGACAGGGACTGCGGGTACTGCTGCACCCTTTTCAGCAAGCTCCTTGCATCGCACTGTAGCAGTTGTTTCACTTGGCAGGAGCCTGACTGTTGCCTTGTCTGATCTACCTTCTATGTGAGGCTCCAGAGCTAGCACAATACAAGACAGCCCGCTGTGTCTCCCCTCAATAATGCACATTGCCTTGCCAGGTTTTGGACCAAGAGAGCTTCTCTCAACCAGCTTGTCATCAAGGCCTCTGACGTTCTTGATGTTGCCATTGGCGTCAAGCGCAACAAGATCAGGCTTTTGCTGACGCGACTCGCCAGGCTTGATGTACTTCTTCTCCCTCTTGGGGGCTGCCGGGGCTGGATCTGCCCCCAAGCCAAGCCCTGAGGGTCTGGGGACAAACTCAATGGCTTGTGGGACCACACCACGGATGTTGCGGCGGCCGACTGCTTTGCCTTCAGCCCATCCCATGCCACGAAGAAGAGCTGCGCCAAACTCCTCAATGGGGGTGTTGGTGTAGTCATCTAGGGTAGCTTCCTCTGCTGCTGCATCTAGTTGCTGCTGGTAGCGAGCAAGATCTTGTTCTGCCGTGACGATAGGTGGAGCTGAGTCTGTGGGGACTGCAGTGACACTTGTGACAGTTGTGGTCTGGGTGTCATTGCCTACTGTGCCTGCTGTGCTGTGAAGGGTAAGGCCATATGTTATGCTTGTATCTGCCTCTTCAGGAGCTGCTGTCTCAAAGCGCTCTGAAGTGTCGACTAATGCTTCACCTGGCATGGGGAGGAAGCGTTGAGGCTTGGATTTGCTGGGACCTTGAAAAGTGTCTGCCTGCTTTGGTATGATGCGCTGACTGGCAGCTGTAGGTGCCTGATCAGGGTCAAAACTGGCAACATAATGCTGTGGAGCAGCCTCCTGCTTTTCCCGTACTTGGTGTCTTGCTCTGCCGACTTTTGCACCAAGCGATAGACTGAACTTGGCGGGTGCTGTGTCAGGTGAGGCTGCTGCCTGAGTTGACACCATACTGGAACTGCAAGCCTTGTTTGAAGCTGCTGACCTAGCCGATGCTTCTGGTGCTTTTACGTTACAACCTGCATGTTCAAGAACGATATGTGGTTGTGCTTTGCCACCGCTATCAACGCAGCGAGTGCGAAGGAGCCTGCCTACCTAGCTTTCGGAGCTGCTGAGTCACTGCTTTTTGGGCCACGGCAACAGCTATCAGATGATGTGTGAGGTCTTGCACTAAGGTAACGCGGTCGCAAGGTAAGCTGCGATTGTTGCTCGACGCTAGGTTAAGTCACGCTTGGCACGCTGGTACCTTGCATTTGCACACGGCAATTGCAGTGAAGAAGAAGAGGGCTTCTCTACTGGTCACGCACACCGCTGTTTTCACGTACAGCCGTTGAGCGTGAGCAAAACTCTCGACGCAAAGCGACCAGTTACAGTGGCGAAGGGGTTCTGCACACAAAACGAACACGAGTTGCATGACAATGCAGCAGCGTGTGCATGGCCATGCTGAATCAAGCGTCACTTGTCAATCAAGCTGATAGTGATGCTGAGTCAACGTGTCACTTGCTAGCTTCATAGCTGTGGTTGTTCATAGGGCTGGCATAAGGCAGCAAACGCGGCTGGCAACGGCCTGGCAATGAACTTGCTGCATCCTGACATCCATACTGCTGAGACGGTTTCACTACCCGTCAGCTTGATGCTTCTTGCACTTGACGTCTAGAGGTCTTCGGCTGAGCTTGTCTCTTATCAAACATTCCGGTACAGCACTTTACATGGTCCCTTAGCAATGCCTTTGCCGTGCAGATCATGCCTGCGCATGCCCATCTGGTTCACCACGATCCATCCACATGCGTTATCAGCTGTCAGTGTCAAGCATGGTCCTGAGCACATGACAGGAAACATCCGGCCACACTGCAGGGTATCTGCAACATTCCTAGCCAACAGTACATGATCCAAAGAGAAGCTGCATTGATTTGCTTTTGGTGACGATAGTGAATAGACTCATCACGTGCGCAAAAGGATAGCTCCAGATGTGGCAATGCATGGGCCATGTCAGCAAGCCTACATGCAGAGCTTTTGCGCAGGCAGTGCAAACATTACAAGCAGCTTCAGGCTGTTACAGCACTATGCCTGTTGCTGCTTGCAACTTTTGCGCTGCCTGCGCATTACCTTTTGCACAAGTAAACTCTTTTCAGGTTGCACTCAGAAGCTGCTGCTCTAGCTTGCAGAAAACACAACGGCAGTGTCGAGCATGGCATCATGATCAAACATTACTGCATGTTGACTCCTGTGCACGACTGCAGTGATCTGGTAGATCATCGATGGATGAGTTGCAGTGCATCCACTGCCGACTCGGAGTTGCTGATGTAAGCATTCGTGTACCCTGTATCATCACTACTCTTCCGTGGCTGCTTGCCAAACGAGGCAGTACGCAGCATGCTGTGAGCCTTTGCTGCATGCTAACCTCCGAGACTCTATGCACCACTCTGGCCATGGCCCAGGTTTGCAAGTTATGGTGCATCTTAATCATTCTGTTTACGCAGCATGACCTACATTATGACCTAGAGCATCATTACTGTTGAATCACAAATGGTGTGCACACAACATCACACTGCTGAAGGAGTCAGTAAACATGATATAGTGTATGACCTAACCCTCAGGGTGGGCAACCAAATAGAGTCTGGCGAGCTCAGCATAAAGCACCCTTCAGTGACTGTTCTCAGCCACAACCAGAGACATTTGGTGCTGCAAGGATACTAGCTGAGTCTGCATGGCAGCAACCTGTACTTGCAGGTCTACCATGGTTGGCTCAGCTGGATGGTGACTGCCTTGTACAGTTTCACTTCTTCTTGGTAAGTCATTTCCATCCACAATGCTGCTGTGCTGGACTGCTGCTGGCATTGAGGGAGCTGAGTCAATGTTCAGATAAGAGCAGGTGCTGGTGTCAATCAACACTGCTGTGCAGGATAGCAAATTTGAAGGCTGTAGCCTTAGGGTAGCGCTGATCTCAGCTGCGATGAGTATGTTTTGCTTTGCGTTTGAAGAGAAAGGTGATGCAATGTTCATTGTCACTTGCATTGGGGCTGTTGGAGCATTCTGCTGCTTCTGCAGAAGGCTTGATGGTAATAATGCCTCAGCGTTGTTGGTGAACATGGATACAACTGATGTAGGTGGCACATCTATTGTGTCAGCTGTGTCAGGCATTGTCTTTAGCTTCTGGACTGAGATACCATCTGCATTGTCACACAAGCTGTCAGTTGCCTGCAGCTGGTCTGTTGATCCAAGCTGTTGTGCAGATGCACAACCACAGAACAACAAGTCCATACACAGTCAGTGCAAGAGCATAAGCCAATCTGTCGGTCACGCGATAGGTGTTTGCATAGATCTGATGACATGTGTCTGAATGCATACGTGTTGATGATCATCAACTTGAGCTTGCAATATACAATACTGAGCAGTGCGTGCACAATGGCCCAAAGCAATGGGGCTGCTTGTAACAAAAGATACATGCAGCACAGCACAGCACAGCACAGAAGGATGCAGTGCATTGCATCACAGCATCATGCGTCGCACCTGACACTGAATGCTTGAGGAGCCTGCCTGATTGTCTCTGCTGCCAACAGCAGTCGGTGGCAAGCACATCAGTGTGGCAGCGGGCACATGCCAGAAGTTTATCACTCCCACTTCTGGATGTATGACCTGCATCATTGCCGCTGTCTCGACGGCAGGTGCATGTGCAACTGTTGCATGTGAAATATCATTGAGTGGGCTGGGTGGGCTGAACATGACATGTTGTACGACAAGTGCAGAGCTCATCTGTGCTGGACCTTGCACAGTTGATAGACATCATATGTCACTTGGACTCATCACAAGGCAGAGGTTTTTGGCTGCCAGCATGCTTTTGCATGTACGGAGCCTGAAGCACCAAATGACAGCTTACCAGCTCAAGCATTGCATCAGGATCAGGGAAGATCACGACACTGGGGGTGTCTGAAAGTGCCGCATGCCAGATGGCAATTTCTGTTGAGAGCGCTGGGCTGTCTGCGCTGCTGCAGATGGCTGAGGTCCCTTGCACCAGCACCAGCTAGGCCTACATCATGGTTAACTTGTAAATGCATCAAGTTCAAGTCAGCGGAATGTCTCTAGCAAAGAATGGCTGTCACAATAGATAATAAATGATATGACATGACTGCAATCGATTTGTGACAATCAGATGGTGTAACCAGCAGGATACTGTGCATGTACAACATACTGCATACATGTACATTGCACCGTAGTGACACATACATGGGCAACAAAGCTGTTCCAAAAACATTACTGGCTCCTCAGAGATTTGCATATAGCCTAACAGCCCATGACAGCAGCTCAAGCCAGCTTTCACAGACTGTGACTTGCTGGGGGACGTAATGCATACCTTTCAGCAGATTGACAGGAGCCACTGATTCCACAGCTGGGGCCACAGTGCCATAGCTGTGGCTCAGCGCCACAGTCCTGCCTGGGACAGTACGCCAGCCACGGCCAGCAAAATCTGTGTACACCACCACAGCAGTGGTGTACTGTGGGCCATGCACTGCCTTCTGTACTGCAGCCCATTGACTGCTGCTGCCAGGACAAGCACTGCTGACAAAAGCTGCCAGTGACTCGTATTTGCTGTCAATGTCAACCAGCATGGAGCTTGCTGTGCTGACTCGTCTGGCAGCTGGTGTGGAGGTGGCAGCAACAGCTACAGTTGGAGGCTTGCACATCATCAGTGCTTTGCATGGCAGTGTGGGGAGGGATAGGGCACAGATCAATGGGGAGGGATAAGGCACAGACCATCTGCTGTGGCAGAGCGTACCACTGCAGATGCAAGCTGGCAGACGGAAGTGCACAAGAGATTGTACAAGACCCAGCTTGCTTTCAACTGCATCTGCCTTCCATGTCCCTGACCACCTGACGATATGGTGCTCAGCATGCAGCTTCAACAAATAGTCACCAGTACCTTGCTGCTGCAGAGCCTGTGCCTAATGAAGCCCCGACACTTCTTGCTCCTTGACAGCCTGCTGCGCATCATGTTCCTCCATTCGAGGCTGCTGATTCTCTGCTACTGGTTCTCTGCTGCGCAGGCCTCCCCCACTAACACTAATATGCGCATGTTGCGGCTGGTGGCGGTGCCAAGGTCAGCTCTCTCCAGGGTGTATCCTTTGCCCAACTCATCCATGGGCCAAGGACACACTTCAGAAAAAGCTGACCTTGGCACCGCCACCAGCTCCAGCAAGTGCATGTCAGTGTCAGTACATGTATTGACTCACAATGTGCAGGTGCCAAGCATATGTGCCATTGTGCCTTGACTTTGCACAGACCAAGCAATATGCAAAGACGCTTACGTTATCTGCCGTGCAACAAGACATAGGCAAGCTGCTGATGCTCATGACCAAGTGTCAGAGAACTAGTGATGTACCACATTGATAGGAACCTTTTACTGTCGTGGATTCAGCAATGTTGACAATTATGGTGTACAGCTGATTGCTGGCAGGCCTTTGTGTCGCCGTCAGATGCAAATGCTCTCTTTTTTCAGGTGCAACGGTGCTATCAGTATGATACATATGATGACTAAGTTGAGCTCACTATGCATGGGTCTTTTGCCACTTGACAGTGGTGGCAATGTCAGGCTGCAGCTCCACTTTTTTGTTGATCCAGCAGGAATGAGGTCAGTAGCAGAGGGCTCACGTCCAATACCCAGGCTGATCTGGCCTCTTGCTGCAATGCAAACATCCAGAGCTGCAGCGTTTGCTATGAGTTGTTGCTTAATGTTTGCCTTGTGTGGCAAACACGGATTCTGTTCCCAAAGCAGACATCAAGGAGTGTCTGCTTTGTTGACAGCATCAATGCCTGCCACACAAGCTGTAGCCTGCTGCATTGTGCTTGCTGGATAGCTGAGTTTGGTCACAGAGGCAGGGGGAAGGGCAGGACTGAGGCAGGACTAGGGAGGCAGTGCGGCCTCCTTGTTCTTGCCTCAGCCCTGCCCACGCTTCTAGGCCCAACTCAGCTTTCCAGTGAAAGCAGCGCAGCAAGCTACATGCTTTGTGGCAGCCGCGGCCGCTGTCAACAACGCAGACATCAAAGCAGACATCAAGCAGCATTTCATAGCAAACGTGGGCTCTAGACATCTCCATTGCAGCAGGCAGCAAGTTAAGCCTGGGCATTGAGCGAGAGCCCTCTCCCACTGATCTGATAACAACCAAGCAGTGGAGCCTGGCTGTGCCGATGATGATACCAGCAACAACAATGCCGGGCATACAAATGTAGGGGGGGCATCTGTTTTATAGCAGGGACGTAGTTGCTGTAAGAACAGATTATGTGGAACTGTTGACGCNTCAGGGGAGGTGTATGCAAGGTGCTGCTGTGCTGTGGCTCAGCGCTGTGCAGCAATCTCTGTTGCTTAGGGGATTGAAGGCTGTGATGGGAAGGTGTCCGTCCAGCGACGTGCAACAAAAGTGATCAGGGCAGCCTTAGTCAGGCGCTCACTGATAGTGCTGCGTCTGAAAGACCACAAGCAAGCACAGTTTTGACGTGGCACTGATGGTGCAGATGCACAGGAGGGAAGCAAGCTTCAGCAGACTTAACCGCTTGCAGCAGTACTATCAACAGACGTATGTACTCACGCAAAAGTAGACCGTGCACAATGCTTGCGCTACAGCCGGTGCAGTCCTGCCTTGACCAAGCAGCAGCATCACTGCCGTTACGGGCGGCTTCCATCGTCATCGCAGAAACGCCTGCTTTGTGCATGCCTTCGGGCCGGCAAGGAACTGACGCTGCATCGCGATCGCGATATTGGTTAATTTGCACGGGGGTCCGCCGTCCAGGAGCACGGCAACAGCGTGCACTGCCCCTCCAAGTATAAGGCAGCGGTTTCACAGCATGCACATCACCGGGCGCTAACTTGGCGTTTACGGTGTTGTGAAGCTGCGCCAGCAGAGTCAAAAGGCTGATAGCTAATCTGCAAGATGGCTTCACGACGACAAGGCGTACAGATCTTTAGCTACTTGTTCAAGATCGTTAGGTCNTTAGGGTTTACAGAGCAAACAGCATTGCATAGGGTGCTTAGGTGGCAACCTGGGTTCTGCTGAGTTGAGGAAGTTGCAACTGACCATGCGTATTGCATTGTAGACCAGGGTGTAGAAGTCATCCCGCTGCTTCTCAGTAGCAGTTGTGTCCTGCTTCACCCACTTGCCAAACTCCTCGAGCAGCAGCTGCACAGCACATTGAACACCTCTCAGTGCTATCTCATCCTGATTGTACTGAAATAGGTTGTAGGGTTTTTTTTGAGGAAATTGGCTATCTCAGTCTGAACAAATTGTAGCATGTCCTGCCATCTCCATAAGGCTGTCTGGCAGATGTGTCTTCACGCTGGACACACAGTGTTTGCAAAGCACAGCAAAGTACAGTTGAACAGCATTCTGCCTGGCGGAAGCAAAGGAAGATTGGTCTGCTATAGCCATTCATGGCGGCTATTACATTGCAGATACATGTTGACGGCAGCACAGTACTCAACCAGTAGTGAGCGCGCAACGAGACTTCTGGCGAAGTTACACTTTGATTGCATCATGTGCCAGGCAGCATATAGTGCTGTAAGCTTGACTGGGCAAGCATCAAGATTGCATCTTGTGGCAGAGAGCTTACTGGCTTGCCAAGGGTGGCTGCATCTGCAATGTGTTTTGCAATCCAGTCTGTTTCAAAGCTTGTGGTATTGTCCAGCCAGTTGTCAGGCCACAAATGGAAGGCTGCAAAGTCAATGTTGCTGGTGTTGTGGTCTTGTAGGAAGCTCTGCCCCTCATGAAAGGCCCATCTGTACATGAGAACCATACCCAGTCAAAGGCCAAGCACAACAGCACATTTGACCTGATAAACTTGCAGCAGCAAACAGTTTCATTTGACACCAAAGCTCTGAGTGTGTGTGACACTCTGAGCTCTGTGGTCCAGTTTTGACAGGGACTACTATGTGTCACAACATTGAGACGGTGATGAACATTTCAGGGAGCAACGGCAGTGCTTGTAACAACGGTTCCTTGTGAACGTCAAGTGAGGTTGTGATATGATGCACAATGTTGACATCAGCCACATGCAGTGGGGTTTGTCTCATGCACAAAGTTGTTTGCTGCAAACATTTGCACCATCCTCTGTGTCTACTAGAACTCCAGGCATCGTACTAGCTGTACAAAACAAGGGTGCACAGCGTACGCTGTGAGAAACGCATCTGTACATAGACACCCAGGCAGAAGACACGTGATCTAGCGTGGCAAAAGACTCATACGAGTTGGCGCCATTGGGGTTGTGTTCACCATCAGGGTAGAAGCCCTCCTCACCAACAGTCACTAAGTGGTTGCTGTNTCAGCCTGTTGCTGCAAAGCCTGAGCATGCAGGAGGGCATGGCCTGAAAACTCATTGCTTGCNCCAGTGAGAGATGGTGCTGTATCCTGAGCCTGACTGCTGGCTGCATACTGCATCTCCCTACTGGGGTTTCGCTCAGCAATGCCGGTTGGGACAGCATTGAACTGATGATCAGGTCTGTCTGGCGGTGACTCAATCCCAGCATGCTCTGCCTGCTGGCCATGCTGTGCAGCACCACTGATGCTACCTGCAAGGTACACAACAGCGTTTCATGGTGTTTATGACAGCAACNGCCTTCTTGATGACTGTTGCTGTGTTGTATACAGCCAGTACACCACCCCCACAAACAGTATATGCCCAAGAACCAGCACAACTATAAGCTCTTTATAGGCTTCATGCCCGTGCATGATCTCAGGGCCATGGTGCTGAACTGAATGCGTGTGATGAGCATGAAGCAGTACGGGGCTAGCAGAGTGGCTGCTTGATTGCATGTCCATCCTGTGCCCCACTGTAACACAGTGTCTTGGTCCGTTTGCCCAGAGCCCTGGTTGGTGCTGTTAACCACTCAATCTTGAGCCACCTTAGGCCGGCGAGCTGTGGCCCCCGTAACTTGCCACAACCAGAAAACAAAAACGCCGAGATGCACAAGCACCAGTGCCACAATCAGAGAGCCATATCCTAGGAAAGGGTCAGATTTTGCCACCGGCTCCACGGCCATCCGCTACAGCCTGCAGCTCAAACGGAGTTCAAGCTGCAAAACGCCTGCACATAGCACAACGTTGGTGAGCATGATGGACGACACACAAGCCGGAGCATGCACGATGTGGCAGTACGGCACACCTATAACCAACTTGGCGAAGTGAGGCTTTCAAGTGGTGATCACACCTTACACAGTGGGTCCAAAACGCCTTTTGTATATGGCAAAAAGCTTGTTGTGGAGTTTTGCATAGAATAAGCGATGGCACGTTAGCGTTTGCGGGACGAGATGCAGGTGTAAGCCAGTTGTAAGCGTTCTGCAGATCTACCTGTGCCAGGCGCTCAGGCCTACTGGAAACGCCTTGTGCCCTTGAGAGAGCCTGTCGAGTCTGTTCCTGACCGCTGGCATTGCAGCGGGTGTTCTCGAGCAGAATTGCATTGAACATGCGTTCATATGCTTGTTTGGCAAAGAGTGAAAAACTTAGAAATGCTTGAACGAATGGTGTGACTAGCGTTGACAAGGGCAACAACATATTTTCTGCAAAGGAGTCCAACGTCAGTGCAATTGCCGGTAACAACTTGCGTTGTGAAGCAAGCACTAGACTGTTTGGGCAATTCTGCAGTTTGTGCGGTCCTGGGTCAAACATGTATCTACATACAATATATGCATGTGGATGCTGCCGAGATGCCAGATGTGTATCATGCAGCTCGTGCCTGCTTGGACCCTGGCGAATGCAAAGCTTATGTTTGACACTCAAGGCAAAAGCATATATTTGCATGGTCCACTTGATGGTCAGGCCATAAAGCCCGTCTGATTGGATGTCAGTGGCACATTGCATTTCGAATTGCCAAATTCATTTCTGCTGACTGCAGCTGCAGGCTCAACGGTTCACATATCGACGACCTTCAGCTCTGACGCACACTGAGGCCCTGACTGTTCGAAGCACTCTTTCAGGCCGTGAGTGTCGTCGCTACAAGACCCGAAAGCCCTCGCTTACAAACTTGCNGCGCCTGTAGCACAGTGGTTATTGCCGCAGTGCCGGTACACACACTGTTGTGATTGATGTTGGTGCTTTGTCTCCTACTTCTGCTTTGAATGCTCTACCTTCATTCCCTGCATTCTCCTGCCTGCTGCTAACGGTATTCCTGCATGCAGGGATGATCCCACAATCATGGCTTGGAGCCTTGCCAACGAGCCCAGGTGTGAGGGGGATTACTCAGGCAGCAAATTGCAGGTGAGTGCTCACATCACTTGCAGTGGCACAGGTCATCATGCCTGTCTGCATTGCACAAGGCATGTCTGAATGCGTGGGAACTGCAGTGCTTGAAATGTACACGGACAACAGTGTATGCTGCTTTTGGTATCAGACTTGGTTTGTACAGTATGCTGTGATGCGCCCTGCACAGCATGCTCAAGCTGATGCCCTTGACCTGTGGGCTCTCAGGGTTTCATTGAGGTTTGTTCTTAGTATCAAGTACGAACCCATACCTGGGAAGTTAGCTTGCAAGGTTGCCGTCTAGTGTCTGCGGGGTTGTACTAGGTGCAGCTTGGCATGCCGAGATCTGACTGCCATTGCAATGCTGCCCGCTACTCAGGCAAACGTCAGTTGCAGCACACAGAAGCTNTTGCACAACATGGGTGTGCAGCAAGGCCAATCCTCACGCTATGTAGTGACAACATGCTGCAAATGCTGATGTGGACATGCTGCTACATTGAGATGTGCTTCTGAGTACATCATTGCTGACAGGGCGCCACTGGGGAACCCACAATGCATCTGGACATGTGGACTGACCTGGAACCTGGACAGGATATTGAAGTGCTTTTTCATATCAGTGCCNAGCTGCCATGGCAGTAGCTGCACTGTAGTGCCACATGCACTTCTGAAAGGGAATCACATGTCACACCGCCTCAGAACAGACTTAGGCTGGATTCAGCACACCCTTAGCAGCACTCACTGAGCTGGCTGCACTACTGCAGGAGTGACGCTGCGAGAGAACAACCTAAAGGAGCTTGATGGGGGCCTCATAATGCAGTCCCAGGGGTGCCTCGTGGCCAACAAGCGGGCTCTGCAAGACAGGGAAGGTTTGCTGGAGGTAGTGCATGAGCTCATCGAGCGCTTTGAGGCTCACTTGAAGGCCGGCAACTTCTTCNCAGCCAGCTCAGTGCCTACCTGCAGCTGGCATTTCAGCAGGGGCCCTTGCAAAGGGCAGGGTGAATTGGGCCCTCAAGCGCTTCACAGCATCTGCACCTGAATCAGCTCCCTGCGTTGCATTTCTGTCCAGTCCACTTGGCTTGCCAAACAAGCTGCTGCCACCTGCCTTGGTCTGGAGCTGAGCATGAGCTGGCCTAGGCACAGCGCGGCCTAGCATAGCAGCCATGCCGACTGGAGCCGGTGGTGCAGCTACCAGCTGACTAGCCTGTACAGAGCTTNCCTCACACTCTGTGTACATAGCACTTGCTGTTCACGGCCCTACACCAAGTATGGACCAAACTGTCTTCCACTGTTCTGTGCTGTTTTGACCCAGTGTGAGGCAGCTTGGCAGACTCCCCTCGCATGCGTTAACCTCACATCAGATCCAACTAAGATCCTGGTGCAAGCTGAGTTGTGCCATGTGTCACAGCATACAGCTAGCTTCAGATGTCATGTGCCTCATTCTCATATGCCTCAGGCTTGGCATCCACGTTCTCTCTCATCTGTGCCCTGCGAAGTTACATTGCCAGCTGCAACAGGACAACTTTTGGTCTGTCTTGATGCTGTGCTCCACAACAACAGCAACGCTTCAAGTACGTTGCACAGGGGCAACCCTACGATTGTGTGCATCACTGAGTGTTGTCTAGTCATTGCAGCCTGAATAACATTACACAGTAACCCCCTATCAAATTTGTCTTGATTGCCTCATTGGTTAAGTATGCTGTGAAGGGGGGTGAGGACCTGAAGAAAGCCGCCAAGTGCCCCCTGTGCTATAGCTGGGTGGCAGCTAGGGAGCTCAGGCTGGTGCAGGTGCAGCATGTCAATGCACCTCAGGTCAAACATCAACTGGAAGTCTGTGCTGGTGCAAGTGCAATATGCTGNTCCTATATACCAGCTGCCACCTCAACTGCAGGCAGCACCAATGCCTGCTGCCATGCAGACAGTTTCAGCTCCTAGTCAGCCCCTTTACCCAAGGCCAGTGGGTGCCTTCTCATACACAGCACCAGCAGCAGCGCTGAACGTCACCTCGCGAGATGCCTACCTCCCAGCGGTGGCATACAGTCCTGCCAGAACCCGGGTATCACGAGATGTGCCTGTCGATGCTGAGCTTGGGCACATCAGAAAGTCAAGTTTTGCCGCAAACCCACTTGAGCAGTGGTCTGCAGCGCCATCTGTTGCAGTGCAATCTAGCAGAAGCGTCGGCCCAGAATCACAGGATGCCTCACAGGGNTGCTTCAGCCAGAGCCATACTACAGCGTATATGACTCTAGCAACTGGGCCAAGGCTCGCTGGTTCCTGCTCAAGAGGCTGGGATTATCAGCAGGACAATCTCGCTACTTCACTCCAGGCTCTGGCTATGCCATCCTCAACAGCACCACAATTGCCAACAATCCTGGTGGACCAAACAGATGGCGTCTCAGTCAAGACTCCTCTGGTTGGTTTGAATGCTCTTGGCTGCATCAGCATTGTTAAGGATGACGCTTTGTGGTGACCGTGGCACAGCTGCTGTTTGGTGTTGCTTACATGTGATTGTTTGCTGTATAAAGCAAGCTGTCTGGCATAAAACAGCAACATGTATNACCTTGGGCTGCTGTTGATGCTGCATTGTGCTGCATGCTTAATGCTGCTGTGATACAAACTGCAAATTTGCAATGCGNGAGTGCAAGATGCAGGAGTCACTGCAGTTCTCCTTGAATGTTTGCTTGTTTTGGGCAGGGCCAAAACTCAGGAGTTCACCTTAGCACCACAGTAGCTTTGTGGAGGGTTGACACACGGTGTGAAGACTGTGACTTCGCTTCCAAGCTGCCGCAGCTCTTTGATTAAGTTGGAGAACCGGATTTTCATGCCAGAAACGTGGCTAAATGGGCTGGGCTCGACAAACACAGCCACCTTTGGATTCGCTGGATGGTGCAAGGGATTAGCCAGGACGCAACGAGGTTTGTGGTGCATACGAGTACGACATGACCGGGTGTGTAGTACGCACACCCTGGAGGGCCTGCGCGTATCAAGCATACTTTCCGCGTGCCTCGCTGCAGAGGCTTTGATCATCGCTAATCTTTGGTCCGGCCACTGCCAAGGATTTATGACGATGCTCGCCGCAGGGTGCCTTGGTCACCCACCGACCAATGCAGGATATGGGGCCGCATTCAGATGGCTCCTGTGACGACGGGTGCAACGAGGAATATGCTCTTTTCGGTCGAGCACTNCCACCTTGCAAAGGCTTGCATGACAGGCAAGCGGTGTACCTGCACCCAGCCTGCCTACATACACCAGTATAGTTGCATCTGGGTTACCATCTGTCATCCTTTCCCGCATGGCCTGAGACCTGTATGTGGGGTTGAAAACAGTGGTATCTACTGCTCTTGGCCACACATCAATACGCTTGTCTCTGCACTTGTTTCTTTTCAGCTCCAACTGCATGTAAACATGCTAGCTACTACTGGCAATATGGCTGTCTGTGTGATCACATACTACAAGTGAGCCTCAATACACCATGCCAATGGTGGCTGTGTGCATCGTCATCTGCACTACTGCATTTTGTTTGAATGTTGTAGCATGGAACCATAGCCTTGGTGCCAAAGTACTGAGCATCATGTAGCATGAGCCTGAATTGACAACTATCGCAGTGGTGTTGCATGTCACAGCAAAAAGCAGTTCCAATCTTTCTATAATTTAAGCATGTACATCAGCAATATAATGCCCAAGTATGCTGCAGCTCAATGCTGTCATGGCTCGGCCATGAATCACTTGCCCTGCTTGATGGTGCTGTGCAACACATTTGCTGACACAGTCCGCATGAAGCGCTGCAAGTATTACGGCAGCAAAGGCACTTGGCGACCTACACGTACAAAATTGTTCAGGAGATGCCACTTGCATCAGCTGTGATATGCATGCTTCCTTGTTTGGTAGAGCTTTGCAAGTCATACTACGTCAAGCAGTCAGGCTGCTCTCTTGATTGTTGCAGTCATTTTGAAGCATTGGTGGCCCACCAGTAGCTGCTTCATGTGCAGCAGGCAGGTATATTTGGCAATGACATGTGCAATAGGCATTGGCATGAGAGAATGGCATGTGCAGCAGGCACTGACGTATGGGGTTGGCATGTGCAGGGCAGCAGGCTAGCTAGGCTGGCGAGGACCATGATGCAGTTCAAGNTGCTACGCTATGCCATGCCACACTATGCTCTGGTTGTCAACACCCATTCTGCTGAGGAACAGGCGAGATCAGCCTTCATGAGGTATCAATTCTGTTGCCACCAGGTTGCCATAAACAATTCTNAGCTGCTGTCTGCATGACATGAGCAATAGCAGTGCTGCATGTGTGTAGGTTCGTATGCATTGTCAGCCTTTGTAGGCAGTGCGGTGCAGCCTGCCCAAGAAAGCTTAGATGTTGCTTTGCATTCTACTGCAGGGCCCCTTGATCAGTCTAGACATGGTATGGCTGTCTTACAATAGGTAGCTTTGTCACCTAGTAGCCTGCTTTATCAGACAGTTTCTGTGATCTGGATCCAGGAGGGTACTGCATCATGGTCCTGCAGCCACGTCTGCATGCTCGGCCTTGCTTTGCTTACTGCTNGTACACAAGCAGTGCAGCAAGCATGGCTGTTCAACCGCACCTCTGCAAACGTCTCAAGCTCCCTTTCTGTGTCATGCTGGAACTGTCTGAAGCTGAGAAGCTCTCCTGCACGAATTTTGTCAAGCCCTATGCCCAAGTCAAACCAGATATCAGCTGTTATGCTAGCTACGTCATCTGTGGCTTTCTGCTCTAGGGCAACAGCAATTGCATGCCGCGACCCAGAAGAGTGGCTGTAAGATAGTGCCTGGCCATAAGGCTGTTGATAGCAAGCTTCAATGAGCTGATTGCTGGCAATGGGTCCGCGAACGTTGATGGATGCCTGCCCCCTAAACATGAACCAATTGCCCTGAAGCCACACATCAATGTCAGTGCACTGCAGGCAGCAAAGTAGATGTGATGCTGTATCAGCCTGTTTTTCGCTCAATGGCTTCAACATGAGCTGGTTGGCCATAGCAGTGCATTGGCCAGGTCACCAAGTGCTACACCAAATGCAGTGCCAAAACACAGTACAGTGACCAGGTGCACAGCGTTCAACGTACCATGGCATCCTTGATCCCGTGCAAGGACTGTTCAACTCCACCAGTCTGACCGTCCGTATCATCACAGATCACCACAAAGTGAACATCAGACTTCCTCCATTTGGAATCACTGACCATGGACAGCTGACCAAACTCAAGTACAGCAACCTCCCNGAATGTAGATTACAACATTGTTCACTTTTGTTCGGACACAACCTCTGGCTCCTTTGGCGTAAGCTTGGCCAGAAGCGCTTTGTCTTCAAAGTTGTCTGCATCTAGGTAGTATACTTGACTGTGAACCTGCAGGAGGATGACATGTGACATTTGAGCTGCATTGATAGCACTGTGGCAACTTGTATCAAAACCAAGACAACAGCAACAACATTTGAGGTAGCGACAGCATTCTGGGCAAAACTATGTTAGCTGACCTGGAAGGTCGCCTGAGGTTTCAGTGTTTGCGGAGACTGAATTTCTGATTCAGCGAAGGTCCGCCGCTGATGCCTTGCAAACAGCGTGAGTGTCTCGACTTCGGCGAGGCCTGTCTTTGAGTTGTATGTAAGGGTGTGGACGTATGGCGATGTGAACCAATGCATCATTCCTGCACACTTGTACTGTTTGGCTGTATGTCCAAAGTGGTGCAGTGTCTGGTCGTAACAACATANTTGGGTCAGCTACAAGCACAGCCACAAGGCAAGCTTGCACGACGCCTGCATGTGCACCAGCCACTGAAGCGGCCAACATTGGTGAAGCACAGAGCTCTGATGCATCAGCCACACAGCAAGGGCAACAGTTTGAAAATGCCCTCCAGCTGATGCTGGCGGCACTGAGGCACTCCATTGCTGTGCGCTGCCAGTGCATAGACGACCACAGCCAGCAGCAACAGGGCTCTGGCCAGTTGCCCCTGCAAAGCCCACGCACTGCAAGCTCACCCCCTGCATGCCACAACCAGCAGCCACTGCAATCCTACGCAGCTCAAGATTCAGNTGTCCTCCTTTCGCTTACTTCCCTATGGCAAACGTGACCGCCAACACAGCATTAACCACTAAGTCATCATTGGACACAGCCTCATTGCATACCTGGACTCTCAGCATGTTGTGGACAGCATAGCTTCGCTGCACAGGCCTAGGCTGCTTGACGTAGTTAACATATACAGGGTCAGACAGGACACTTTGCAGACAAAATGCAACACTTGCTGTGATTGGCCTGCAGCTGATATGAAGGTAGCATTGCCACTGAGAGGCAAGAACTGCGTTGCAGGCAGGCTNTGAAGTCAAGGCAGGACTTGACAGCTGGAGCTTCAGACACATAATACCCGCTCGCCCTGTGTGCTGGATACTGCACTTCCAGCTTTCAATGACACTTGTAGGTTCAGTACCGGATGCATCCGGCTCTGTCTGAGTTTCCCAGCAACAGCTTCTACGAGGGGACTCTGCAGAATGGCGTGACCACCAATGAACGCATCCAGCATGGCATCAACTTCCCCTGGCCTCAGCCTGACAAGCCCATGCTGTTCTATGTGTCACTGGGCCAGGAGGAAATCAGTGTGACTGGGACCTCATATTTGAATAGAGCAGGTCTGGTCATGCTAACTTCTGCATATGTGTTATATCAAGTACTGGCCTGACCGTACTCTGGTAGCATGATTTGGTTACTTTCTGAAGCCGCTTCACCGTGTTCAGCAGGTGCAGGGAACATGTCACATAGCAATGTATGTAATGCAATTTTACACTTTCACATGCAGTCTTGTCTTTGCACTTGCAAGTGAGGCATGTTCATTCCACTCTGTTCATGTCAGATGCGACGTGCACTCTGCTGCCTCAACAGCTTGACAGTCCTGTACAGTTATTCAGTATCTTGACAGCGTACAGCCAGTCCAGGATCCTCACATCACATTGCCACCACAATCTGCTGTCCTGCGCAGAGGCTACCAATGTGGAGAAGATAGTGACGCACTTCCTGAAAGGTGGTGCCACTCCTCAGCAGATTGGGGTGATCACTCCATACGAGGGGCAGCGCGGCCACATCCTGCACACCATGCTGCGCAGCGGCACCATGCGGCAGCAGCTGTACAATGAGATCGAGGTGGCCAGCGTGGACTCCTTCCAGGGCAGGGNCTTCATCTTGACATTGCTTGAGGCACTGCTTTGGGGTTGGGCAGATCATATGATTCATCCTTGATTGTACTGTTACAAAGTGTTTGTATGATATCTGTATGGGTAAGGCTTGTGCTTCCAGNTAGCTGACACCTTCAGCTGGCCCATACCTGTGACAGTGATGCTAACTGTGACACTACTAACTGAAAGATCTGTTGGCAAGTGTCACAGGGAGCACTGGACACACCAGAGTATGGGCATGCATGAGCTGTAACGCCACACAATTCGCTAGCAGCAACTGCTGTTATGGCGTTGTGCTATATCTACAACCACTAGTGTCGCAAGCTGACACTTGCTGTGTGCTTGCTTTCTGACACATAATTATACATTGCAGTGATGCAGTATAAGCATAGACCTACCACAATGCATCATAACACCATGTCAGGGTGATGCAGTGCTACTTGTTGCAGCCACCTGACAGAGAGAAAGTTGCAGCTTTCGGTNCATTGCCTATCAAGCACAGTCCAGCCATCGCCAAGACCAATGCCCTGACTCTTGATTCACAGAAGGCTGTGACAGCAAACGGACATGCTCCAGGCGTGAGGACAGTCCCAGGCTCAAGCGAAACNGCTCGACAAGCGGCCATTTCATGCAACACTGTCCAATCGATGCTTGCAAGGTGATCAGGACTGCCATCCAGCCAAATTGTGGAACCTCATATGGGCAAGCTGCCGGGCAGCACACACCAAATGGTCTGATTGGCTACTAATCAGGAGCCTCTGTTCAATCAGCAGGGAATGATAACACTATCATGCAATGCTGCTTCGCGGTAAACCGAGTCCACAGGTCCATCCAAGTTTGCGCATGCTACAGGGTCAACTTGACGGCACACAACAGCAAGACATTGATTAAATCGGGCGCTAAACTGCCCGTCTCAGGAGCATTCTTCGCCTTTAGGCCAAGGCCATGTTGTTAGCACTATGGTTGTACACAGGCAATGTTGAAGTCTACCTCAAGGGATCAGACAGTTGCCCATCGAAACATCTGCATAGGAACATATGTGATTACTTATTGGTCATATAACACTAACCGACTACTATATGATACTTNAGCCTTTCAACGGTCGATCGATCAAATCATCCCTACAACGGCCAGCATTTCGCAGAATCAGCACTGCTTGCCGGGCAGCCGTGGATGTAACGACCGGAACCTTCTCGGTACGACTTAACCGGATGACTGAGTCGAATACGGAGCATCAGGCGGATTTGCCCAACATTATGTTGCATGCAGCCTCCGTTGGTTGGTAACGAGGCTCCAGATTTCTTGGCTCAAGCTGTCTTCGACCAAGAGTTCATCGAGGTGTCCCTTTCTCAGTACAAGGTAAGCAGCATCTGCTTTCAATATAGTCAGCTTGTTTTTGTGCCTGACAAGCTTGGTTGCCTACAGGGCAAGTACGTAGTTCTGTTCTTCTACCCGCTCGATTTCACGTTCGTCTGCCCCACTGAGATTACAGCATTCTCAGACAAGCATGACCAGTTTGAGAAGCTGAATGCCGAGGTGACCTATAGGCATCGCCGCGACTGCTCAGAGCGCTGTTGTGCAAGCTGTAATGCTAGCAGTCAAAACCATGTATCCCAATGGTGTGCATAATGCAGATTTTGGGAATCTCTGTGGACTCACAGTTCTCTCACCTGGCCTGGTGCCNATTGTTGTGAAATGCAAAATGTCAGCGGAACTGCTGGCACATGTGTGCCATACTGCAGAAACCACACTTGTCTTTGGTGACCAGCTGCTGTCAGCCCAAGCTTTGGTATGGTGCAGGCAATATCAATGCAGCATACATATGAGGCTGAAGATGATGCTGATGAGGCTGCCGAGGAAGCCGCAGAAGCTCAGGAGCAGCGCATGAAGGAGGCTCAGCAAGTTTCAAATACTCCAGAGCCACATGACGGAGGGTTGTATTTCTCACAAAGGATTGCACTTCAAGCCAAAAACTTGACAGGCCGTTTCAAGCAACCANCTCGCGCCGGAGCTTGGCCAGCCCAGACCGCCGCCCGTCATCGATTGGCCGTGGCCTCGATCCCGCATGTACTCACCAGACTGCTGCGCTTGTCCCGCAGCCAGCTGTTGCTGTGCTTGCAGCTGCTGATCAGCAACCTGCCTTGCCTGGTTCTCCTGTGCTTGCTGGAGCTGCGCCTGTGCTTGTGCCTCCAAGGCCTGCAGCTCTTGCTGTGGCTGCAGGTGTAGGCCCAAAGCCTGCTGCGGCTGCTGACGGTACGTGCCATACGGTCCAGGCGGTAGACCAAAGGATGGATGGCTTTGGCTGCGCTGCGCCAGGTGCTGTGGCAAGTATGCTGCATTTGGTGGATGGTGTTGCATAGCATGCATGCCACCATGTCCCTGCAGTTGCTGCCAGTATGGAGGAGGAGNTTGAGGCAAAAGCCTCTGTGATGATGGCTCCAGAAGCAGACCATGTGAATATCTCAATCTGACCTGGCGTATCGACAATGACATACTTGAGAGGAGGGTCACGCTTCTTTTCACACAGTGTTATGACCTGCACAGCCAGTCAACCAACACATGTCAAACAGCTGCTTGACCCTGCAAGACCCCTACAGAATGCTGTTGTACCATATTTCATATCGCGCTTTTGCAGTGAAGACCTGGCTTGTCACCGTCAGTCGTGTGATGCACTTGACTTGTTCAGTGCTGTGCAAGCTTACTTGGTCAAAGCGAGTGGCAAACAAGTTCAGGGATGTCAGGATGCCACCGTTTGGTCCCAGCCCATACTGCTTCATGACATTCTTGTAATTGACCTGCAGGAACGTGCTATGGTGCTGATCTGGAGGAAGCATACAGCTGCAGCAGTGCGGCTATGTGTTACTGTGTCTCTGATGTCTATGTTTGCGCCATATGGAACTTCAGCCACAGCTGGGTCCAAGTTGATGATGTAGCCAGGGGTGTTCGATGTGTGAAGATGCGAGTTGAGCCTTTGCAGTAGAGTTGTTTTGCCGNCAATAATTGGCTCTGCAGCCTGCGTCCAGAGGCGATTGTTGATCAGCATTGCGATCATGCACTGTCAGCTAAAGAACAGTACAAGGGGTCATACTGGAGAGTATGCATAACATACCAGTGCAGAANTCTGCAGTGACAAGACAGGAACCCTGACCACCAACCAGATGGCAGTTGCTAGAATAGCAGTTGTGCAGTCCCCCAAGCAGGGCTTGACCACCTTTGAAGTCACAGGTATGCCTCTGCATCTTCTGTGTTGTTGATGTTTATCGGCGTGTTGGTTGTGATCAGCTGAGCTTGTCAGGGCTGTAACTGTGTGTCGGGTTATCATAAATGGTTCTGGGCAAGCACGCCAATTGGAAAGCAGATGACTGTTTGGCTGAACAAGTTTATTTCCAACACCCATAAAACATAGTCTGCCACCACTGTGCAGTATAGCAGGCCTGCTGTTTGCGTCAGCTGCAGAGCCATGCCTGCTGTGACTGGGTGTGTCATGTTGTAGGCCGCTAGCACTTCTGGTGGGCTGCAATCAAGGACGGCACTACATTGAACAGCTGCAGTCAACCANAGCATACCATGAAAGGCAAAGCTGCTGCCCAGGTCAATGCAGGGCAGCTGGTCTAGACTCAACCCTGGTGTCGAGCCAACCGAGGNCCACTGTCCATGTGTGACATGTTGTTGCTTCACAAAGCTAGGTGTACTCGCATGGAATCCTTAGCAACTTCAGCTGCTGGCAGCAGGCAATCACGAACCAACACGAGTTCCCTGTATGTACTTACGAAGTCACGTCNCCGCAGTCCTAATTGTGCACTTTGCAGCGCGCTACGTGTTGCGCTAGGTCGACTGAGGAGTGTGCAATGTTTCATGATCTTCCGGACGGCTGTGTTGCATACGTAGTCAGGCAGCTGCACTGTGTTCAGGACGTATGCAACTTCGCACGGACTTGCAAACGACACGCAAAACTAGCTCAACACGACCAGGCTGCATGGTCCGGCTTGCTGCGCAAAGATTATGACATCCGTTTGCAGGCATGACGATAATGTAACGAAAGTATTCGTCAGTGTTCCTGCGCTCAAGTTTCAGCTTTGCTTTGGTGTTCGATCACACAGGAACCCGGTCATGACGCTAGAGATTTGTACCACAACGTACTTCAGTCCAAGGCGTGCGACATCAGGTTCAAAGGATGTTTTACCAGTGGCGGGGTTGACAANCAGCCCTGATGTGCTTGCTTGCAACATGTTGCACGTAAATCAGCATCTTGGAAACCCACATACATGTTGTGAGGGAGAAAAAGCCCTGAAGTGCATAGCATTTCAGCGGTGACAAGCAGGCTCAGCGGGTACATGCTTCTCAATGCAGGTTGTCTTATGAAGACGCAATGGCTTCCAAAATGGCCAGTCTTGATTCAAGCAAACACCATGATTTGAAGCACCAGACAAACTNAGGGCACACCTGTGCTGCCATGTCAGGTCTTGCCAACCCGAGATGACACAGGTTAGTAGTACCCACACATCACTGCAAATGCCCAGTGGTCAAGACCTGAAATAGAGGCTTCTGCTGTTGCCTTTGCCCAAATGTGGAGACACTGTTGCANGCACAGTGCAACTGTGTCATGCAGTGCATCAGGTTGCTAAGGCAGTCACTGTGACCAGCAAACAGGATCTGGTAATATTGGGCAATAGATTGGCACAACCTATCCATAATCTCAGGTCACAGTGACTATGATGAATGGGACAAAGAACTTGCTGAGTTTAACAACAGCCNGCAAGCGCTTGCTGCATGGCCTACAGACTGCTGCAACATGAGCCTGGAAATTCCGCTTGCCTGGTGTCTAGTGCTTCGGATGGGGTTGCCTGCAGAGCAAGCCTGGCATCAGGGCCCTTGCTGGCAGGTGTGGCCTCCTCCTGGGCACTGGGGTCGTACACTGATGCCAAGCCATGTGCCAGCAGGGACTGCTCTGCAGTTGAGCTGGCTGCACTCAGCTGCAGTACTTGTGTTGATGCGGGCCGCATGGTCTGTGTTGTGTTGAAGGGCACCAACTGCGTAATCACACGAGCGCTGAGCCCAATGCCATTGGGTCAGTCATAGCTGTTGTGCTGCACAAGGCTTCAGCAGCCTGTGCTCAGATCAGCCACTTGGTTTGCAGATCTTGTACTGAGCATCGGCACTCGCGACCCGTTTGACTGGGAAGACGATGGTGCATTGGGGCAGCCACTGCTGAACCCTGTGCCTTACTTCAAGATGTTCAGTACGTCTNTGACATCCCAAACAGTTACTGAGTCGTAGTCAGGGTGACTGAATGCCTGTACTTGTCAATGACGTATTGAGCGACAACAGGTGCATGCCCAAGACAGTTCAGCGCAGTGCTCAGTAGTGATTCCATTGACATGTTGACTCCAGTGTTGACACTGGTGATGCGTGGGGATCTGTATTTGGTATCCCGGTGCGAGTACTAGGCAACGGACAATGTGAGTAAGTCGTAACTCGATCACATAGCAAAAGCAACGCCGCACAAAAGAGCGAGATTCGTTAGCTGGCCACACTGCCCAAGGAAGCAGACAGGCAGTCGGAGTCTGCTCTTACGTACAAGGAGCCAATAGTGACAGCGCGCGTTCAATAAACCACTATCCGACCTAGTTTGGCGCTAGCACGCACCATATGCTAGTCGACCCCTACACCCCTGCATCTTTGTACTTGGTATCGGAGTCCACACGCGCTGATATTTTCACCTCGGCCCAACAGCCAGCACTCGATATTCAGGCTCAAGAACTTTGGCCAGATGATTGGCTGCAGGACACCGACCTGTGGGATCCNCGCCAGACTACTATCATACATGCTATTGTCTTAGTGGATTGTCATCGTCGCAGCACTTTGGGAGTTGTGTTNAACACTTTTCGAACAGTTTCTATATCTGTAAAATTGACACGTCTGTTTTATGCATTCTGCTCTGAGACATTGAGCAACAGGGGGCCATATAGATGAACGCTATCACTGCATCATCTTGTGCCCGGTGCTATATATTGCAGCTTCCTGGCTACATTTTGCTTTACACTGTGCCTACTTACATATTGCCATATAAGTTGATTGACACATACCATTGTGTCAAGCCAGTAGGCAAATGCTGGACTGGCTTGCAGGCTCAGAAGAGGCAGCTACAGTCGGTGGCACAACAAATGCTGCGCCCTGTGCAGTATGCTCTACAGGTCTTCGTGCTCGAAGCTCAAGAGGTATGATGGCACTACTNTCTTGTGAGCTGTGCTGCCTGTGCTTGCATGATGCCAGTTTGGCAAGAGTCAAGGCTGCTGTTGTCCAGAAGCTGCTTGAGCTTTTCGCACCTGGATTTGATGCCCTGCAAGGATGCTGCTGATGCCTTTTGGGCTAGCAGTGCAGGCGGCTGTGTAAGGGNGTGCAGGTAGGTGCCCGCTGCCTGTGGCCCCTCCATACTGCCTGGATGATGCTCATTGCTGCGTGTTGCTTCTGGCCTTGGGGCATTGCCAGCATTTATTGCTGTTTCCACCTGGACTGGATAATTCAAGACAAGGGCAATTCCAGTTACCATTTCACNCTCCCCACCCCTTGCTCCCGCCCCCCTCTTCATCTTCCCGTACCTCGCGTAAGCCCCACCCATCATGACCCACTCTCTTGGTGGTTCTGGATTTGCCTTCCTGCATTAGGCTTCCTGTCCAACCCTGGATAGTCTCCCCTTGATGTGCAACTTTACAAACACATTGGAGAAACGCCCTGTGCGGCAACAGAGGGTCCAAAGGGAAACATCTCATGGCGCATACTGCAAGCCAAATGTTGTTCTCCCACCAGACGCATCGTGCATACGTCAAGCAAGGTGCAACTTGGCTATCTGCCAATGCCAGAGTACAGGTGAAGTGTGCCTTGTAACAGGATCTATGCTACAACTCTTAACACCCACACTACAACTTTTAACACGCCCTGAAAACTTGGTTAGAAAGCAAGCTTGGCAGGGGATGACAGGCACCTGGTCAGCTGATGCTTGCTCTGCTTGTGACTGCAAGTGAGCACTGCTGGTGCCATTGCAGCGGGCCGTGAAGGTCTTGAGCAGGACCTGCAGGCCCGCAAACTCTGTCTCATGGCTGGCAGTTGTGGCCAGAGCCATGGCTGCCTCCTGCCTCACTCTGCAGCAGCCACCACTTGTATGTCACAAAGAAATGGCAGGTGTGAGGGTAGTCGTGCTGAGACAGCACATGCATAGACTGCCGGTCAGCTGTTTGCCATGAGTGTTGTGAGCAAAGCTCATGGGCTTGGCTCAGCTGATGCTTATGGCGAGTGGCACTCGCCTTTTCTGTCTCATGGACAGACCTGTTGTGGCATGCAAAGAGCATACTCTTGTCTCATGGTACTGTTTGACTGCTCTGTCTGCTGGGCAGGCACATCACTGCACCAGTGGCATGGACTTAGCATGCAGAACCTAGATAAAATCTGCAGCATCATGAGCCCATGGCAGACATGAGGTCCTTAGTGTGGGGATGGGGTTCATGTTGCACTGGGTTGGCCATGGGTCATTGTAGATGGCTGCTATGGCAACTGCATAACATAGAAGGTGATGCCAGTTGATATAACAATGTCCTAGCGCTGAGCAATCCAGCAGGGGTGTTTTATGAAACACCTGACACGTGTATAGAGTATGATCTGGAACCTCACCTCTAGAAACTTGAAAACATTGGGTAGTCAATATACAGATATGTTCCTGGCACCAAACTGTGACTGCATCAATGCAAGGAAGCAAGTTTGCACGTACACGTATTGCGTCAAGACAACCCTGAGCAAACAGCTCACACAAGTTCTCNGTGCATAGCAGACTACAAGGGTGCATGAGCAACATGAAAGCACAGCTGTCATGGCCAAGTGAAGCACACACCTGAGCTGAAGGAAACTGCAATGCTGGTGGCAGCAGGCGGCATGGCCTCACCAGCTGCTGACACACCTGTACTGTCAGCAACAGCTGTTGGTGGGGCATCACAGGGGTCGCTGGGCTGGCTATGGGGTGCCTTGGTGACCGCTGCAGTCTCAGCAGGTGGGCTGGCAGGTACACTCACGGTCTCTTGCTTGCCATCTGCACTACCTGCATGACTCGCTGCAGCAGGTCAGTTGCCAGCAAGGAGCTGTAAGTTGTGCTGGTACCATATATTTGCGGCTAGAAAGAGCAGAACATGAAGCCNGACTGCTGTTACCACTGCTGCTGCCACAAAAGATTCATTGCATAATTGAGCATATTGCCCATTAGATCATGACTTGACAAGTCTCCCAGCAGTGAGGCAAAACTGGCAGTTACATGCTTTGAGAGCTGTGTATGTCATGATGGCAAGTCATGAGTGGCAACTTGGCAGGAAGCTCACCAGAAGGCGCCAATGCTGAGGCCCGGCTTGTGAGCCAGCAGCAGCGGTATGGACCCGTACAACCCAAATGGCGAGTCTGCCTTATACTCGAACACATCCAGGTTGTACAGCCGGTACGGATCCGATATTGTGCCANCAAACATGCTGTTGGGCACCCCCAACATAAAACATCAAGACAGCACAAGGCAGCTGCACGCAAGGATGTTGTATCAAGGAGGACACACACCTGCCGCATCCTGCACCGCAGAGCTGCTGGATGCTGCCTGTTCTGCATCTATCCACCATTNGCCACCAAACCTGCAGCTGCCAGCAGGTGTGAAGCTGCCGCCAATGCCTGCTGGCTGGAAACCAGGGATGCCTATTCCAGGTAAGCTACTCTGTCCTGTCATGTGATGTGTCATTGGCTCCTACCATGCAAGGTGTCCTGCGCTGNCATCGCCCACTCGCTGGCACTGCAGGTTGCGATAGAGAATTTGCAGTCAAGCATCAACCAGCACCAGCATAAGCTCAACTCTGCATACTCTGTTGATGGCCCAACCTTACTGAAGTATGCACACAAGTTAGCCTATACAAGCTTCGCGCCGCTCAAGCATGAAGCAGGGCAGCCTCTCCCACCAAACATTAGACCCCCAAATCCGCAAGATTGGCAATTCAGAGCCAGTCAGCTGCACCAGTTTCAAGGTGTCAAGCAATTGCTGTCTGNTGTATTACTTAGTCCCAACCCGGCTCAGGCCTCACCAGCAGTCCAAACCACAGGACAGGTGATGCTGGCATAAAAGACGACTTCCAATGCTCTGGAAACAACAGTAAATGACGTCACGTTAGCCTTGTAACAGTAAACATCATAAGCCCATGTTTACTCTGAACAGGGTGAATTGTTGAGTCAGCTGCTGGAGCAGAACGCCGGCAAGGGTATCAAAGCTTTGGGACCAGGCAAACAAACAGGTGCCTTTCAGGTATATCTTACCATTACCACTGTAGCTTTCCCTGCAAGGCAACAAGTCTTATGTACATGTATTGAATGTCACACTGAGGATGAAATCGACAAGTGCTGCAGGACTTCGCTCCTCAACGACTTGTGAGTGATGCTGGCAGCGGGATTGCACTGCCAAGTTCAGCAATACAGACAGACAACCCTGTCGAAAAAGCTGCTGNGCAGGTGGGTTACAGGCACAGCAACAGTGACCGGGCAAGCATGCTGACAAACAGCACCAGAAGTGGGCAGGCAAGAAAATAAAAGTCTACGCGNGCATGCACAGAGAAAGACCATGTAGGGTAGTAAATGCATGCACAGAGACAGACCATGTAGGGTAGTAAATGCATGCACAGAGACAGACCAGTGAGCTTCATGCCCATCATGACCATGCGGGCCACCCAGAAGAACAGGATGTCGTGCCCAGTCTCCAGCAGGGAGCCCGGGTAGAACTTGGCCATGNCATGTTGCTGCTTGCATTGCAGCTTGGCTATCTTGAGCTGGTCTTTCAACTGATTGTAGGACTCTTGCAGAAGTTGAGCCGCTGCAGACACTTCATTGACTTGCGCAACTCTTGCTTGAGCAGCAAGCAGTTCGCTCTGCAACTCCTGCTGCTGAGCCTTGGATGTCAGCAGCTGCTCCTGCAAGTCAGCTCGTTCTATGAGGATATGCATTGGAAGTCTCGGCATGGGGCACCATCTGCTATATGTGTATGTGACTTGGCACAAGCAACATGACATGCAATGCAACAACAATCAGCTACACTGCACACACAGCCTCTGCAGCCTTCAAATGTTTTCTGTGCATTAATGACTGCATTGAGTGCTCATATGGCGTAGTCCTTTCATCAGGGGCGGTGCAGTCCAAGCG
>KN805312.1:0-208125 GCA_000818905.1 Trebouxia gelatinosa | reverse complement strand
CCACATACACATTGCAGCTTAACCTGGAGCATCTGGCTATGATGATTGCGGTTGCTGAGCACAATGCACATGACCAACAGAGCAATGCTTGCTGCAGAGTCATGATGCAGTGTATCATCTAATACACATGGTATGCCTATAAAGGCTGCGCCTACCGCCTGTCTTGCATGTATCCATCATGAGGCAAAGCAGCAACCAAATGTGGGGCCATGACCACAGTATATCATCAGCAAGATATGCTTTTGTCAATTGCCCAAGAGGTAGAGTAGCACAAGCACGCTGCCCACTTGACAAGTATCTGGCATACAGAAGCAATGATTGTGCTGGAAGCAGGATTATGTAATTGGCTGCCAGATACCTTTTTCTGCTGCAGCATGCGAGCTGCATGCTGTTCAGCGTCAGCGGCCTTCTGGCGNCCCTCGACCTGGACAGGCTTGTTGCAAGCAGCCCGTCAGCTGGACTAACTGGACCTCAGAACGCTGCTTTCACACAGCAGCGGGCATGACTGCATTTCAAGGTGAGCTACCAGAAAGTTGCCAGGGGTCCTTGTGTGTGTCGCGCTCTGCAGCTTGCATGAGCACTGCACCGCTTCAGACCACACACCATACAATACGTTAGCACCTACCTGTGAACTGTTGTGGTCACATCTGCGCTAGACATGACATGNGTGCTTCCTTTTATATGCCTTGTCCACTTGCGCTGCATTGCCACGCAGAATGGAAGCCAACCACAACGCTACACCCGATTGACACCCCTGGGCGAAGCACCAGAATAGCCTTCGCTGGCACCAAATCTAGACATGCCAGTGCCTGAGTCTGACCCATCAAAGGAGGGCCTTCGCCACGGCCCTGTGGAGTCTTGTTCTCCACCACCAGACTGCCCCTTCATTGCCCGGAGTTCCTCCATGGTCGTGGGCAAGCGCTTCATCCTGATGCCCCGCCCAAAAGGCCATCTGTACCCAAAGCGAATGCTTAGTCAATGCAGGGCGGTGCATGTGCGAGCTGTGCAGAACAGCATAGGTGCAAGAACGGCATAGGTGCAAGAACGGCATAGGTGCAAGGACAGCCGTAACAGCAGTGTTTGCATGCTTGCAAGGCTTGGGCAATAAGCAACAGCTCTAGATCAGATGGAGACTACTGCTGTGAGCTGCCTTTGCCATGCATGCATCCCACTGCAGCATGAGGGATGCTGAAGATGCTCCAGATCAGCAGTGATGGTGAGCAGCTGATCAGTGTCACCAGGTCTGTATCTGCTGAGTATGTGTTTGCGCATGAGGCATGCATACAGAGCATTTGACTTACTATGTTGCAGCATGACCAAGCTCAAGAAAGCATGCAATACAGTAATCTGGGTGGTGAACAGCAGGTAGGTTCCAGGGGTATTGCAATGCAATAAAGCTCAGATGGCTCACAGTGGATGCAGATGCATGTGCACTGCATCAGCATTGGCCAGCCGTTTGTGTCAGGCATGAAGCATCATGTAGCATTTTCGTAGAGTACTCCACAGGCTGATTCTACCATGCAGCACAAAGCATACCAAAGTGTTCAAGTACTTACAGCGCAAACAGCGACAGCTCCACCATCTGCAGCGCCGTCCCTATCCCAACCACAGTCAGTGCTTGAATGAGAGCTGTCAGCCAAAAAAGAGCCACGATCTCCCAGCCAAAAAAGACAAGCCAAATGACATTAGCAATGCAGGTCAGGGGGTGTATGGGGTTGGTCCAGGGTGATGTTTTCAGGTCGAAAGCCCATTGCTCTGCATAAGTTTCACGTGGAATGGGATCTAAGCAGAATCTGCAGCACCACACATCTGTGACAGGATTGCCTCTGCAGCTTGACAGTGTGTGTCTGTTCAAATACACTGCAAAGATATGCAAATNCATGGCCTACACTCTCATCAGCTCCACTTACCTCACAGTGGCCATTTCTGGCTATTGGGCATTTGGAAATGGTGTGCAAGCCTACCTGATCAATTCTTTGAGCACGCCCACATGGCCTGTCACCGTTGCCAACATCTGTGCCATTGTGCAGATCACTGGCTGCTACCAGGTAGGCAACACACCAGCAACACAGGAGCAAGAAAACCTTTCAAAACAAGTTGCATGCCTTCATGGAGACTCCTCTCTGCCATCAGTTGTCACAGATTGTGATAGCATGTGTTTGAGTTGCATGTGTGTGCTGTCATGCTAGTCACTGTGCATGCTCTTGTTGGTATCAAGCACAGTGACATGGTGGTGTTAGCTTCAAGATCAGGGTTTGCTGTAGGTGTCTTCACATCTAATTTCGCACGTGCAGGTGTACTGCAGGCCTACTTACGAGTATTTTGAGATGAAGTTCTGTGATGTGCACAAGTCTCGGCTCAGTGCCCGCAACCTCACAGCACGCTTCATCATCACACTGGTNAACCTCACACTGTCTATTAGCTGCGCTTTTACCGTTCATGACTCCGCAATTTGCAAGAGCAGAAGTCGATGAATGTCCCTGGCATCTGAAGGGATCCCCTTTCGCGTGCAGAGTCAGCCGTACCGTTTCAGTACAGGCTTGATGACAAACTGAGTGTACAAAACGAGTGCGACCGTCAGTATGCCCGTGATGGCCGTCAAATTCACGAAGAACGTGCTGTCTGCAGACATGGTCNAACACACATGACCCTGATATATTGCTATAATGTGATCAGGGAACATAGGGGAATCATACCTAGGCTCAGATCATTGACTAATGGATTCACTGAATGTGGTGTAGCATGACCACTGCATCTCAGGGCTTATGTTGTCATGAGTCATGCCCGGTACATGCATGCAGAAGAGACACAGGCTTCTGCAAGCGGCCTTGTAAGACAAGGATGTGCCATTGTCTGTCAAGAATCTGCCCTTCCCCGTCAGACAGCACCCACAAAGCATGCTCTGCCATACCTGAGCACATACCTCAGTGCGCTTCTGTGCGTCTGAAGCCTCCTGCTTAGCAGCCTTGCAACTCTTGTTGGCTTGTGTCAGCTTGATGGCTGCTCTGTGAGCATCGCACTCAGCTTGCTTCATNAGTCAGGCACAAGCATGCTGCGCCTGCTGCGAGTCCGGTCAGCACGCCGGTCCGCAAGCTGACCTGCCGGGTGCCCAGCATGTGCAGCGCAATGAGGCCCGCCAGGGGGAGCATGTCACACCTGAATATCACCTGCTCAGGCCAAAAGTAGCTGGTGCAAGCAGGCTTGTCAGACCTGGCCAAATCTCAACTGTGCCAAACTTGACTAAAGTCGCACAGAAAGTCTTCAGAAAGAGACAACTGGGTGCTTATGCCCTGAAGGAGCTTTGGCTTATGCATTGCAGGCAATCTTTACTAGANGATGCTGCCAGGCATGCTGCTGCCAGGTAGGTCTGTCTGTGCCAATGTGCTCTTTGGGCGTAACACTGTAACAGGCTTTTGGTGCTTGTATTCACATGCACACTTCTAGTTGNACATGGTTTCCAAGCTTGGTTAGTCCCATCATCCAGAGAAAAGCACTTTTCAGTGATGAGCATGTCATGTCTGTTTGGATGTCCTGCCTTACTGGCGGTCAAGTCTATCTGCAATGTTGTCTATCTGGGTGAAGCGNTGTCACAAGCTAGACTGTGAGCTTTGCCATCACCTTAGTACATGACGCAAGACATAGCTGCGGAGAGCGCTCTGTTCAGTTTGTGCAGTTCTGGCCCAATCACGCAGCGCTGCATCACGCAAAATGGCAGCAGCCTGCATTGCACACAAGCAGTTGGATCTGCATATGGCTGGTTGGCAACGTGTGCTTGGTATGCAAGCAATAACATTCATGTGGCCAGCNAGATCGTGGCAAAGCATGTGATCTAAGGTTGGGTAGGGCAGCACCTGCAGGTGTCTAATAGAGGTGCCTCATCACTGGCAGCTGCCTGGNTCACAATGATGGACACATGAAACTGTGCACAGAGCTGCCATTGCAAACAAGCGTAGTGCCAAACAGTCATGGCCAACATTCAGCATCCACAGTTCATTCAATGATGCACTTGCATTGATGAGCTAGAAGAGCTTGATCAGGTCTTCATACGTTGCTGACTTGACAGAAATCCTGCACATGTTTTTGACATCTGCTATGTGACATCCAGTATGTGAGCACCAAGTCTGTGAGCAATGAGCTCCAAGGTCTTACGCCATACCCGACATAGCAACACTGCACAACNGAGTTCAACCGCCTGGCTGGCAGTGATGAACTACGCATGGACTACAAGCTGCAGCCTGGGGATATACAGCTGCTGCACAACCACTCCATCGTGCACTGTAGGTCTGGCTTCCAAGATTATGAGGTCAGCTCATGCATCATGTGTTTCATGCCAGGCTAAGCAGAAGCCGATTTGCATGTCTCTTGGTGGTTGTAGCTGACGACATTGTCCGCTTCAAGTACATGCAGTGCCTCTGNTAGCTGACATAACATGCACTCAGCAAGCTAGTGAACAGGAGACAGCGTGACAGTGTGGTGAAANGCTGGTGAGGCTTGTTGCTCATGCTTCCAGGCATTCTCATACTGCTCTGCTGCGTCCTGCACTCACACCTGTCAATTAATAGGCGCCTGAGCTTGTGCAGCTGTAACCAGGCCTATGCAGCGGTTGCCTGCCCAGTTGGACACAAATTACACCAGGAATTATGGCANCACACGAAGACTCAACCATGCAAAGCTTTCTCCCACCTCAACGAACGACAGATACCAAGCGCTGAGCCCCCGTCTTTGAGTCACTGTACACCTGACTACCAATAATTAGNTCTCCATGCATGGACCAGCGCTTTATCAAAACGGCATGCCACATAGTGCCTAGCTAGTGAAATTATGAACTTGCATATACATCCTTAAGCTTGTCTGCATGTTGCACAGCGTACTTCATGCCAGTAAGCCGTTTTCTGCACTGTGCTGTGACCATGACTAGTTGCATAATTTTCTAGTGCAAAATAGCAACAGCAGTAGCCGAAAAGCAGAGACTGGTTGCTTGGCCGACCTGACCTACCATACTTTGCTCTCGAAGGCAAAGCATGCGAAAGAGGGCCAGCGGATTTTAAAGTTTGACCGAAGCGTTTGCAATTTGCCCATTCGCACTTGGCGGTATCATGAAACGTGTATGAATGTCGCCATACATCTGCACGGCAACTTGCTATTGGACAGGTTCACGATGCCTGAGCATATGTGGCACCAGCGGTGCAAGTTTCCTTCCCACCGGCATGCATGTCATATGACGAGTTTGGCGCCGACTGCTTAGCTCTGCGGCGTGTTGATGTCCACCATTCCCAGCTTGCCTGCATGTCCCGGAGTCGACAAGAGTTTNATTGTGTTCAATGTGAGTGCATGTTGGCGGTCCAATGCAGGAACGTAGAACTTGTGTTCTGCATACACTTGTGAAACAACCCCAAAATGGTGTCAAGTGATTTTGAATGCCTGTGTCTAAGCATCCATGTCATGTGCATGTACTGAACACAGCATTCGTGTTCATCATTGCTACATTGGATTTNGCAATGCACGAGTGCAAAGCATGCTGTCTTGTGGGGACCATTTGGTGAAAATCTTGCAAGCTGTAGGTCCGTCCTCACTTTCTGATGCAGCTCTGCCTGCAGCAAAATGTTTGACAGGTCACCCTGACTGAAGGCCTCATGCAGCTAAGCGCGTTTGTACAGTGTACATTGGCCTACGTTGGCACCAATTTGGTCTGCGCAGGCTGATGCAAGAGTGCAAATGGTTTGATACTTCATCGCATTGCATTGATCAAGATGCCTGTGTTGGCACANATGTAGCCACTGTTGACATACCGCAAGTGGGCTAGCAGGCCTCCCAACTACACACAAGAACATATTTGCTCGTGTGCTGATTTGTCTAAATGTCAAGAGCGCTAGCAAGGTGTCATAATTGGCTGTCAGGGAAATGTGTCAATGCAGTGCACAATCATCGACCATCTGAAGCCTAGAAGCTGACGAGATTGAGATCGCATTGCAATGACAGGATCAATGTGTAATGGAAGCCAAGTGGTTCCATGTGAGTGTACTCCAGATCAGGCACATTATGGTCAGCCTGCGTGTGAAGACATGTCTGCGTGGACCTGGCCTAGCAAGACTTCACAGAGAGACATACAAAGACTGGGACAGCTACTTACCACAANATTGGCAAAGCAAGCATTGCAGACATAGCTGACGGTCAGCCTGAGGACAAAACATTCCTGTTTGCCGTTTTCAGGGGCTATCGCAGATGGTCATTTGTGTGCAAATCATTTAGCATGCACTGCGCATACCCTGGTTCTCTTATCAGCATCCACACAACATCGACATCATCCTGTTCACCNCTGCTTGTTGGTGTTGACAAACTTGACTGTGCCGGAATCCTCATTGACCTCAATCCTGCGGGGCCTCAGCAGTGCTTCAGCAAGCTCCCAGCCTGCTGCATCGTCAGCATCTAGTAGGCTTGTTTCCTTAGCTGGCAGGCCTGCCCTTGTGCGCCACACTGTGAGGTCGTAGTCAGCCTCCTCAAGAGCTGCATTGAACTTGAGTAGCCCTGCTGATGAGCGCAGNTTTAGGCAGCTGCAGCAGCTGCAGTAGCATCTCATTGGCGGCCTGCATGTATATGAACATTGTACGCAAGCACAAGCGTGGCATACTTCACAGATGACAGCAAAGTGCACCTGCTTATGATGTGCCAAGTTTGCTCATGCATGNAGAGGCTAAGCTGCAGCAGCGGCTGGTTGCCCGAAAGCTGTCTGATCAGGAGATAGACCAGCTTGCAGTCGTGGCCATGGCAGGCGCCACTGCTGAGGCCATGAACTATGACGATGTAAGCTTCACCAGCTCTGCTTTTAGTGTGCACACACTCAGCAAAGCTGTCCTGGCTTATCTCTATGTTTCTTCAGCTTGACCCTGGGGAATGTGAGGTGTGAATGCATTTGTGAAGTTGTCAGTTGAGATTGGGGCTGCAGGTGCAAGGGCAGACTGCTGATCTGTCAGATCTGCAGCGCATCTTGCTGCGGAGCGAGCAGAAGCTGTCAAATGCTCAACAGCAGAACATGACGGTAGGCTGCTTGTGTATGCAACTATTCNTCAAAGAATCTGACATAGCCATCAGCAGCGCCTGAGACCAGATAGCGGTCCACACAGGACAGGCTGCTGATTGGGCTGCTATGGATTGACAGGATCTTGGCAACCTTGCGAGGGCCCAGTGCCTGACCCTCAGCCTCTGCAGGAGGCGTCCACAGAATTATGTCGCCACTCTGGGTGCCAGTAGCTGCCTNATTTGATTTGATTTGGTTTGATTTGATTGTTGCACTTGCTGACACCGAAACAAGCAAGCAATCAGTCTCAGGTTCCTAGTCAAAGACGCCAACATCCACAAGTCAAGCATCACTTCAGCAGTTGTTACTGACTGATCAATGCAATGGCGCGGCAGCCCACAGTACGATGTAGCGAGTTGATCTCGTGTGCAGNTTGCAGTACTGCTTGCATATGACACTGGTAGTGGTGGCAGCAGTGTTCGGAAGCAAGTCAGCAGCATTCTCTGCTCTGAATGCATTTGGATAGCAAGCCTTGTCTGACACCATGTAGACTGTCAAGCATGTGAATGTCATGCCACTGTGGCCGCACAAGCGCAAAATCAGCGTACCTTTTGCAGTGGATGCGAACCTTGGCTTTCCTGGCGGGAAAGATGGCCTGCCGCTTCCAGCTCCACTGTTGTAAGCCTTGCCACCATCTGCTGAGCTTTGCGCTTCCGCCGCAGGCTGCACCTGGTGCTGCACGGCACTGCTGGCNGGCGTGTTGCTTATGCAACTGTACTACGCAATTACTTGTAATCCCTGATCTGCCTTGGTCAAGCTCTCTTGCAATTTACTAGTCGTCAGCAGTCTCAGTCAATTTCGTATCTTATGTACAGACTGTTCTGTCTTTGAGTCGCCAAACCACGCTACGTATGTACATTGCTTCATACACATNTCACAGAACCATAAACACAGCAGGCACTTACCTGAAGGTGGGCACGGTGAGAAGGCGGGCCTNCTGCCTTGCCTGCCTCAGGTCTGCTGGGCTTCACTGGGGCGCCTGTGTCTGCTGGGCTGCTGGGGATGATTGGAGGGGTTCCCTCGACAGACCCTCTACTCCTCAGGCGCTCAAGTTTGGCTACTGCGGAGGTGCGCAAGTCTGCTTTTGCCAGTTCTGTATCTGACAGGGTTTCTGGGGCAACTTTGCAGTCNAAGTCCTGCAAGTCATGCACTGCTGGCTTGGAGCACTGGAATGTGCTGCTTGCTTAGGTGGTGCATGTGAACAGTCCTGCCCTAGCAGGCTACTGAGTGACAAGCTATGGCTTGCGTACCAACTCATCCTGAGCTGAAGACCTGTGGGATGTGACAGTCCAGTCTAAGTACTCGTGTATTGTAGCCGAGCGTGGCAGCTGAGCATTTTTTGTGCCGGGCCGAGGAGGTCTGGCCTGGCCTGTCTCGAAGCTCTTGAACAGGTAGGGAATCTCAGCTCGAGCTTGTTTGGCCCCNAGTACAAACTTGCATGCATGACTGCAGCATAAAACTTGTGACAGATCATCAACAAGATGCATCTGTGGTCCTGGCTGGGGGTGCCTTACATGCACAGTCAAGTNCACCGTGCACCGTCTTGTACAGTGTGATTTGCAGATGGCCATTCCCAAGCCATAGCGGCTATGTGCTTACTGTCAAGGTGGTGCATGTTGCAGAACAAGCTTGGTGAGCCCAACAAGAATGAAGCCCTGTCGGTAGATGCTAGGCAGGAGCTGGATCTCAAGGTTGGGGTTGCTTTCACCAGGTTTCAGACCCGCTTCTTTCAGGTCAGGTTTCAGNCCCTTCCCTGATCAGCACTGCAAGACTGAACAGGGCTGCCCACAGAACCTCCTCCTGTCCCCTCTGGTATGACTTCAGGGATGATGCAATCAAGGCTGGCACTCCTGCCTCCACTTGCTGCTGCCTGATGCCGTCGTGCATCACATCCTCGCCCTATCATGCCAGCAAGGAGGTTCAACACCAAANAGGCATCTGCTCAGGACTGCAGCATCCTGAGCAGATGCCTGACAAGGACCTTCATAGTCGCATATCCAAGAATTACATCTGACAGAAAACTATTCCCGTGTGACAGGCTGTAGCTCTGGTAAAGCCTCAAAATGTGACATGCAGACACATGCACTGCCAGGCTGTGCCTACCTGAGGAGCTCAGCAAGCTTGGCTCTATTCTGAGAATCCTCGTGTACACCCAGCTTCAAGTTCTTGCCAAAGTTCTCATAGAACTTGCTGTAGTCATCCTTGTTCTCAGCAATCTCAGCAAACATTTCCAAGCACTTCTTGACAATGTTTTTGCGGATGACCTGCAGGATGGACAATATCAGTCATACAAGCCGCAACTCATATGCAGCGGATGCATAAGCCTGTACAGCTGAGCAAGTTCAAATTGCAAAGGTACACACCCAGGCTGTCAGGGCTATTGGACANTGTCAGGGAGACCTTCAAGCACGGTGCTCAGCAAATAGAAGATCTGTGGCTCAGGTCAAGCACATTGCTGCCTAGATGCACAGCCAGCTGTCTCTTGCCAATATAGCGCAGTTCTTTGACTGAGACCCAAGCAATGTAGGCGTTCAGCAATAAGCTGTTTCATCTTGNATGTATGACTGCATGAAATTGCTAAAGCTTGCAGTGCTTACTGACAGTTGCAAGGGTGGTTTGCAGAGATGGGCAGTGTATACAGCAGCTACTCTCTTGGGCAAGTACAAGAAAGAGTATCAAGCTTTGCAGCAAGCTATGCAGCAAGGCGCGCCAGTCGACAAATGTGTGGCAGCTATTGAGGAAGCTTGATAGCTGTCAGCTGGCCAAGACGAGGGCATTCCCCATACTTTCAGCAGCTAGTTAGGTGTTTGTGCTGCAGGCGTGTGCGCGCACGTGTGCATACAATTTTGTGTGCTTGCTTCAAGGGTTGTGCTATGGGCCAAATCAGCGAAGCACTTTTGGAAGCCTTGTACCAATNTGCACAAGTGATGATGGTGACTATGAGGAAAAGCCTGAACTGCTGAGCATCTGTTGGGTGGGAGCCTACGCCTAGTGCTGCCTCAGCCAACACCACAAGCGGGCCACTTGCTACAAAACCTATGCAGAGCACACAAAATTGGAGTGAGGCCTTGCAGCAGGCCCATTGCAGCACATGATGCACCTAGAGCAGTGCATATTCCGCTTACCTATTGTGAGAGCAACAGAGTTGCTGGTCTGAAAGTATGTTACAATCTGATATGCTGTGCTGAAAGCAATGCTGTTGCACAGGCCCAGAAAAGCCACTAGAATAAGCAACACCATCCTGTCCTTCTCATAAAACGGATATGCCATGGAGATGACAGCAGAGCCNAAGACTTCCCTGTGCCATGGATCAGGATGCAAGCTGTTGGACCCTCTGCTTACTGTTTCTGTTGCAGCTATGGTGAATGCAGACTTGGCTGATAATGAGCGCAGTATCTGAGCTGACTTCAGCTTTTTCAGCCTGGCCTGACACAGCAGCANGGCCTGTCAACATGTGTGCACTGCTGAGCTTTGTGCCAAAGTTGATGTAAACGATGTTCAGCAACCTTGCAGGTCCGAATGCCAACATTCACAATGCATTTGCTGTAGGAAATGTTGGCAACTGAGCAGTTCATGCCACCCCCATGGCGAAATGCAATTCGAGATGCAAAGAGCTGGTTTGCAAATGAGTGGGCTGCCAAACACTCAGTAAGGCCACTTAGCAGGCAGCAGTACCTTGCTTCATCTCTTCAGCTGAGAGGCGACATCAACAGCACCAATGCACAGCGTGCCAGGCAGTTTGAACAAGGCAGTCTGGCTGACCGCCAGGCTGAGGCCAAACGTAGAAGGTCTGTCCTCAATGGCACACTCTGTGTGCCTGGGCCCTGTTTGTTGAGATGCTATTGACACACAGTTGACATGCAAGCTGTTCCTAGTACACTAGGTATGCTGTATAACTAGCATTATTTATCATTAAACCCTAGCCTATAACTTGCATTTGATATCACCGCAGAGNACCCTCCAGTCACCACCTGGGCTGTTGCCGCTTCCACCTTGAGCAAATCAAGCAAGCACAAAGGTGACACTTTTCAAGACTAGGGTTGAGCAACAGATACATTGAAGCCACTTACATTCTGCCCAAGAGGGTCAGCCAATGTAAGCCTTCTGCTTGTCACAACTGCAAGCAATCAAATGCGTGTTGAGTCATGCTTGGATGCAGTAGGGCACTNATGGTCTGAATGTGTACTCATATGTGCTATTTTGTCATCAGTCACATTAGGTCGTTGGGTATCCAGCCTGTTGTGCACATTTTATTGATGTATTTGCTGTGATGTCACTAGATTGATAAGTTGAAGCAAGTGAAAATGAGTTGCATCTGTCTGTTTTACAAGCGAGGGTTGCTTCACTAAGATACAGATGCAGGACTGCCAACAGGTAGCAATAGCATATATGTGTCAATCGGTTTGACTGTTTTACTTGCTGTAAAGTTGGAGAGCCACATCTGACCTTGCAACAACTGTGAGCAGTTGCACTGAAGTTTCAGTCCATGAGCAAAGACATGAGTTTGCCATCCTGCGGAGATGCTGACTCGGCTGGCAAATGCACAGCTGCCGTGTGGCCTGCCAGTGCTGCAGCTTCAGACATGTTTGCTGATGGAGAAGACTGTTGATGTTGTCTGAGGCCAATATTGCTGTTTCCAACTGGCACTGGGCTAGCAGCAGCTTGAGGAACTGTGGCTGCTGGCTGCTGATCAAATACATGCTGGCTCTGAGCCTGATCATGGTGGTCTTTGCTTGTACTCACAACCTCAGAGGCCCCTTGCACACCTCCTCCTGTGTCTGCTTGCTGAGATGGCTCTGCAAAAGCCTGCATGAAAGGCAAATGCTACACTACATGCTGGACAGCATGCCTCATCCATGTGNGAAAATCAGCGCAGTGTACTGGACTATGGTGACTTGTAGTCACAGCACTTGCTTCTTTGAGCGCAATAGCAGGCTNATCTCTCAGTATTGCAATACTGAGAGATGGTTCTACTCATACTTGGACCTATTGCAAGAATACAAATTTGTGACAGCAACTCCTTCGCCACTGTCTCAGGTGCTGCTGAANTGCTGTTGAGCACAGCGCCTAAGTTGCATGGCATTTGTGGAGCGTTATGGGTTGCCAACAACAGCTGTCCACATGCCATAGCAATTTTGGAGTTACAGCTCTCACATACCATTATGACACTGTTCAAGCGTGCTTGTGGACCACTGGGATGCGATTCTTTGCCTGTCATCAGTTTAGCAATGCTGACTTTTTTCTCGAAACCCCACATCATTCTCCTACATTGATGGCTGAACTGAACACGTACAGTCTGTGCAAACACTTGCACTAAGTGCACACCTTTGTGGGTCTGCAAACTCTGGTCCAATGGCTGCATTAGCTAAGTCAGTATACTTTGCGGTCCTTGCAGGTCATTGCTGAAAATGAGAAAGGCCTGCTGTTCNAAGTCTCAACAGTCATGTTGCCTGAGCAGCAGAGTTGCTACATTGTGGTGGCTTCCACCCTTTCATTACCTTAGGTGTCTCAAATCAGCCATCCACGAAAGTGCTTTCTTGCATGNCATGCACAAACAGCATCAGCAACATGCATGTACAAGACTGTGCTGCACTGCAGCCTTTGCACCTGCATCGCCTCACAGCCAGTCCAACAGCTGTTATTTTTNAACTTACAGACAGCCAATCATGCTGGCTGTATAGCATTCGTTGATTTGTGAGGATGACTGGCACAGGTTACAAGGGCGTAAGTGTGCGTGCTGACCTCCAGGCACACTTACTGTCATGCTGATCCCCAGCGGTAGGGGCAGAACCGTATTGAAAGCCTAAGTGATACGTATACAAAAACACGGTACTACTGCAGCATGGCCACAGCAGTTCCTCCTGCTGGCATGGCTGATGGTCCTAGCATGTCACGCAAAGCCACTGGGCACGCTTGCACAACTATGTCCTGAACACAACAGTGCTGCTACTAGCAATACTGTTCAGGCCATGACCCAATCACCGAGTTACCNTCGATGCAGCTCAGGGTCATTGGACAGCACACCCGCCGAGGAGTGGCAAGAATGGCTGTCTTGCACTGCAATGAAGGCAATATACATGGTGCCAGAACAGAAAGCATGCAGGACAGCCTACCTGTAAGGAACTGCAGAAAGTAGTTTAGCATGTTGGCAACCCGCAGTACCATCTCAGGCAGCAGCCATGTGGACGTGATCTCTGTTGTGGTGTATTGCAGCATCTTCACCATGATTGATGCGGTTGTCAGATGATGNGGAGGCTGTAGCAAGTCAGATGCAGCTTCTCTCAGCTTGTGGCATGGGATCAGGCTGATCCTGCTGAGGGTAGTGCCCACTGAGCTAACATGCTGACATGCACTGCCGTAAAGTCCCAACTTGCACATTGCCCATTGACGTCAAGNTCACAGACAAACCAGCAGCAGCAGCCTTTTGCTGGCCCCACAGATGCCTCGCAGAGGTTAGGAAACCCTAGCGCTGACCCAGATGATTTGNTTTGGAGATAGTTGTCACTGCTCTGAGACGATACTGTACGATTGCATCAGTGAGGGCTGTCGAATTTGCCGCGCAGAATGGTGCGTCACTGTAGCTATAGCCTCCTTGCTGCAGACATGCAAGCGGATCGTCAACACCAGAATCAGTTGGTGCGTGATAGGTGCAAGGCNAGACGCATGAGCTGTTGATCTGACAAATGCTGGTCAAGGTACATAACTGACCCGGGTAGCAAGAAACGTGACTCAGGATATGTATGTACAAGTGTGTGGTGTGCAGAAGGCTTACAGTGAGGGTTACAATGCTGGCCCCCTGTTCACTGGTAACGCCAGCAAGCGCTGCAGCTTGTAACAAGATGAACTCATGACAGCTCATGGCACAATGAAACTTTTGCAGATTCGCAGTAGATAGACGGCTTGTGGTGAGGAACTGCTGAAACTTTTACAAATACACAGCAGATAGAAGGCTTACAGTGAGGAACTGCTGAAGCCCTTACAGATACACAGTACATAGAAGGCTNATCTCCACCACATCAACTGGATCATTGTCACCCTGCATGCGCTTTTCATTGACTGCCTCATGCACGTTCTGCTGGCCATGTTGCAGAAGGGCTGTGACAGGCACTATCTGCAAACTTAGGCAACCAGTGACTGCATCACCAGGCAGAGATGATTGCGTGCACAGTCTGCGCCATAGTGACAACAGGGATTTAGTGAGAATGAAAGGACTCTGTAGCTCACCGCAACACCGCCAAGATCTGCATTCTTGTGCTCAGGATCTTCCCAAGTTTGGGGTAGCATGCCATAATTCCAGTGAATGTTGTAAGGGTAGAACCGCAGCTTGTCCTTCTTGATATCTTGCTTGATTGGGTTTGATTGCTCTTTCTGCATCACAGCTTTAACAGTCAAGCAACCGCTACACTGCCTTTAATAACCCTTAGCGCTATCTGAGTGGCACCAAAACCGTTAGCAATGTATCATGCCACAGGTCTGCTTGANAGGACAGCATCAGGTGCATCTGCATAGAGTCAGGAAGGTCAAATCCAGATCTTGCAATACGACCATCAATTGTCTGTACACTACTTAGGGCTAACAGTGTGCGCCAGGTGCTCAAGCATGTACAGACTAAATCAAGCCGCAAGCACAGTGTACTGAACCTGTAAGGTTTGCATAAGGCAAGTTCGCGGAAGTATTGCTGATTGGTGTTGCACTGTTATGGACCACGTCTGGTCATTCTTGCAGCTGTAGGGGGACCCTGAAATCTAGGTGTCCATGCAACGCAGGGTACACACAAGGGCTCATGCAGCAGTGCCAAGATTTGACCGTTGTGGAACCAGAACACTGTAAACAGAGCTTGTAGACCACGCTGTGAAGTACAGGCAGGCACATGCCACACAGCCCTGACATGTAGTTAGAAGACACTCTGATGCAGCTGTGACTGCGCTCTTGAAGATGCCACCCTGCATGCAGAGAACACATAGGAGTCGTGTGTTACCTGGTAGGATCTCAAACGACAAGAGCCGCCATCGATACTTCTCTTTGTGCGGTCCTGCATGTTTGTCTGGCACAAAAGGCCTGCTTGCCTGCTCTGTATTGGCTGCCTGACCGCTGTCNCTGTAAGTAGGCATCTGGCATGCCTAAGCTGAACAAGCTGGGTTCAAGAGCTATAAAGGATAAGTACTGGTCATAGACTTTAGCTATCCGCTGAACAGACTGTGATGCTACGGTGTTGCTTGCAAGACGTTCAAGCAGTGGCCGAGGACAGCTCAGTGCTAGGTTGAGGTGAAAGGAGTCATACAAGCCAGCTGCTACGTCTTGGCTGATTGCTGCGATTGTGCTGTCTGTTGCCTGAACAAAGTATACAGCTGGCACATCTGGTATGGCTTCTCTCGGTCGTTCCAAGTCCAGCACAAGCGTGACACCTTGCTTACGCAGGTCGGCCAGCTTTAGCAACGGGGCAATGATCCCCTTTGTGAACTGGTCGACAACAAGTACTTTGTAGGTTTCATCATCTTTTTGCAGAGAGCTTGCGGCTGCATTGAGCTGCAGCATCTGCTGGACAGCAGCTGCAGATGAAAGCAAGCACTTCGACACTAGTGTGAATTGTCAGAAGCATTGTAAAACGGAGCTGGGAAAGGCTTACCTATTTGTTTTTGCCTGATGTCAAGAACCATACTGTTGGCTGCTGCACCTGACGAGGACGGCGGTTCCCAACCAGGTTTTACGAGCTATGTGTGCAGATCGACTTTNTCAGTCTCCCTGCAGCAATACAATGGCAATAATGCTGGTGGTTGAATCTGGCATGTTCCAATCAAACAGTTGCCATGGCACGAGCTGNCTATGCCAACACCTTGCTTGGCTTTGCTGCACCCCCCTCTTCAATGTCACCCCAGTCATGCCATGATGGGTCTACCAGACGGGACCCTTTGTCCAACGTATCTAACTTGGCCTGCGCAGTCACGAGATGTTCACCAGGCCTGACAGATGCCACTGAAACACGGTGGACAAAACATTGCAACACTGTCATTTGCTGGCTGCAGTACATTGCTGGCTGCAGTACAAGTTTCCTTGCCCAACATGCATTCACTGTGGGCTATTAAGCATGCACCCAATCGCACTTCAGGAGCTACGAAGGAGTCCAACATGTTACTCACAAGTTGCAAAGCATTCACACATTGTTGCCTATGCAGGCAGTACGCCCAGCTTAGTCACAGTGCCTTGTGTCAAAGCCCCAAACAGTTGCGTGACTGCCACCCCGTGCAACTGCATGCATATAGCTTCCTTCTTGTCTGGCTGCACTAATCCTGTATGTTTGTGCTTGGCAAGCGTGACCCACTCAGTTGGCACGCATCACAGAAGCAGCACTTGCCTTAGCATCCCTGGGCAGGACCCAGTCAAAGAGGCCATCAATGTTTGCCTTGATGTTCTTGGGGTTCTGACTGCGCGGGATCACAGCCACTCCCCTCTGCACATTCCATTTCAAGCACACCTGCGTACAGATATCCAGACGTTTGGGGTAGAGCTCGCAAGGTTGCGTCTTGCCACAGCAGTGCCATGATGTTCAGGACCGCGCATGTCAGCACAGCACAGCACAGTACAGCACAAAAGGGCACAGAACAGCATGGCACAGCATGGCACAGCCCGCAAGAGTATTGACTGGTCTGGCTGGCCTCCATTGCAAGGCCAAGCATGGCAGAACAGCCCACCACAATCANGACACATGTTGCAGTGCACAGTATGCTATGTGTCCCGGCGACCCCCGCAGCACGCTCACTGTTCTTTATCTGCCTTCGAACGTGGAACCAATTCACACACTGAGACTCAGTATGTGCTTTGCTTTCCAGGTGTGGTGTGCAGGCATGGATGGCATTGTCACTTTCTGGAGTTGACTGATACAACAATGCAGGGGAGGAANGATGGCTGAGCTGATGCTCAGCAAGTCAAGGCAAAGATGGTGTCACTGGCAAGAAGACCTCACTTTCCGCACAAATATCCAGAAAGTCTTCATCTCTTGCTGGTTGTAACACCATTTTCGGCATTTCCTCTATACAGCCCAGTGTGCATGATCTGCANAATGCAGCATGATGCAGCTGCCAAACAAGAGCAGGCTGCAGCTCTGTCAGTGATTAGTCAAGAGGCAAGTGAACACAGCCCCAGAGCGCTAAAGCCAGCGTCGGCTCCAGTTGGATGGCCTACAGTCAGTTTAGCAGAGGCTGCAGGCAGTCAGCGCGCTGTGCAGAGCCTGGAGGATCAGCATGCTGCAGCGATGCAGAGTCTGCAAGCTCAGTCCGCTTATGAGTTTGCGTTAAGGCTGAAATCGGTTGAAGTTGGCTGTCAGGCAGCAGTGGACAGTCTGCTGCATGAGCATAATGCCACAGTGGAGGCTGCTTTACAGCGGACACAAGTAGAAGCCGCAGCTGTGAAAGAACAGCATGCAGCTGACCTCGAGGAGCAGAGACTCCAGCTGCTTAGTCAACACGATGCAGCCATGGCAGCAGTCAAAATCCAGATGCAGCAACAGTGGGAGCAGCAATTGCAGGCTCAGGCAGCTGAGTGCAAGGCCAAGCTTCAGGCTGCCAGACNAAAGGATATTTTGCATGCTACAGCTAAGCTGCTCTGTTGTAGCAGCTAGGCAGATATTACCCATAGTGTCGCAAAGAGTAGCACCGCGCGCAAAGTATTGGCGCCTCCTCTTCATCTTCACTGCCACTGGTGCTGGGGTTCAGGGTCTGTTGTCGCTGAACACGATCTGACTGAGAGCCAGAAATTGGTTCATTTACTTCAGCGTCTTCCTGGTGTTCAGAGGTTGGTGCGGTGAATCAGGTGGCGTACAGTCCAGTCTGCTTGCGTGCTGCAGGTGAAGAATGAAAACAATGCAGCGCTACCTGCTCCTGAGTAGTTTCATCCACTGGTCTGGACCTTTTCTTGGCTGGCACTTTGAAGAACCTGCAGGCCATCGCTCATTTGTTGGCATATGGAGCTCGTGCTCTTTATTCCACATGTATCTGCCACGTGGCGGCGAACAGTTGTTACCCGGGCGCCGATGGTGTTTGTGCCTGCAGCCCTATGCCACAGCCTGAGCATACTTGTGGTATGACCGGCAAAGTCTGTGCAGCAGGGTCTGCAGCCTGAACACTGTATTGCTGTGCTTGGGTAAGGGTTCGATTGGATGTGCCAGGAGCATGACGGCATTGTACGGGTGCCAGTACTTGCTCGAACAACGGTGTGACAGTCGCACACCGAGCTGGTCGAGCGCACTGCCGCAAGAACGTCGAATTTGAGCGACACACACACGACTGAGTTCGCAGCAGCATTGCGCTGCAGCACACGCGCGTAAACANGCAGCAGCACTACTCAGGACAGATGGTTTTCATGCGCATATGACAGTAGCTGCCTGTAGCTCACGTGCATCAGCTTGCTTTACCTAGCTTTTGTAATGCTGCTGCAGATTCGCCTGATTTCAGAAACCAGCCAGCAGAAGGTTGCGCAGGCAAGGACGCCAGGTATGGACCCCAAAAGGATACTCTCTGATTCCGCTCGTAGGCCAACAGTACCCCCTTGAGTGCTGCTTCTGCCTACTGCATCAACACCTTGGTTGTAAAGTGCCAACTGTTTCAGAGGTGGTGTGCCATGCTGAAATTTTGCAGACACAGAGGAGCCTGTCTGCAAGGCAGAGCTTCTGCTCACTCTCAGATGTTTGCAGGCAATAACATGAGCTGATTGAGGCGATGAGCTCAGAGCCTCTTTTGTCTACCTCTAGATCTTGTATGCTGCCTGCTGATAGCTTGTCCGCCAAGACAGCTTTAGCCACAGCATCTGTTATTTGCAAGGCTTTGGGAAGCAAAATAATGGTTTGCTGGCCGTTGTCTNAGGACTCCTTCTAGGGGTTGTAGGCCACCCTAAAAGGTCCAGAATAGTTCAAAAAAGCAAACTGCCAACTGTCGATGGCCGCTGTGTATGCATTTCGTATACGCCCGATTTTTGGCGTAGATACAGGGGTAGATCGCTAAATGCCCGTTACATACATTGCATATGTATGTTACGTGTCAAAGCGTACACAACAGCCCTATTCTCCATGCTTNCACAACTGCGCGTTTTGCTTGCCATGCACACGCGATACTCAGTATATGACCAATTTTCATTTGCCAATGCTGGATAATCGTGTATTTGCCGCCTAAGTCAGCACAGCACTCGACTTTCGACTGTAGCTCCGGAGGACAGATCTCCACCGTGTTCCGCGCCTGTGACGTGNCAGCTTCCTGTGCATGTTTGGTGACTCACCCCAGTGCATGAGTGAGGAGTCTGGCAAGATTTACACAGGTCTGCCTGTCCTGCAGCGTATTCTGGACATCCGCTTTGTGCCAGCAGTCTTGGACACCATCAAGAAGCAACAAGTGCAGGGCGCCGCATTTGAGGGCATCAAGTCATATGTGTAGGGCAGCAGAGCTTGCCGTTTACCTCTCATACTGCATTTGATGTTGGCGGCATTGAGGTGATAACGTAACGTAACGTTTAGTGATTAGGTACTCCTGTTATGCACTCCCTGTAGGGCATCAATGTAGGGCATCAATGTCGGGCTTGTATGCCACCAGGGCAGCNGAAAAGCAGCGAAGCCAGCTCACGCATGTCCTTAGAACACTAGCTTTGTCCCACAGCTACTCAAGTTGCCCACACCGTGATGCCAAAAAATGTCAGCAGAAGAGCAATGCGCATCCCCTTGANCATCTCATCTAATTTACTCCTGATCTGGCAACAACCAGAACCTGATTACAACACGTTGCTGACAGCCGTCGTGTCAATCTAAGCCAACTGTGTGAAAGTGAAGCTATTTTTGCACGTTGTCTGCCTGCTTGGCGCTATACAACGTGAGGAGATTGGCTGTATGTGCTTTGCATTTTGGAAGTTTCTGCTGAGTCTCTTGAGGTATGCATGTCATGCATGGACAGTCACATGCAGCACGCTGGGCTGAATGATGCTTTCATCTANATTTTGTAGGCTTCAGCAACATGACACAGCAGGTTGCATTGTCGCATTCACATTGCACATACGCAAGGTGCTTGCATACATGGCGGGCGCTCAAGACATTACATCTAAAGGCCCCCATACATCTCTATGTTGGCCCCTAGCCCTCAGCATGCTGAGACAGACATTGACTATACATCCATTTTTTTAAAGAGGTTAAGTTGCTTGCTTCAGGGTTGCATACCATTGCTGCTGTCCCTCAGAGATCTTATTGGCCTTGAACCAGTTNGATCCTCCGGCTGTGCTGCACCCTGGCAGAGGGCGTAGACTTCCCAGGAGCGCACCAGGGCAGCCTCAGCCATGACTTGGCTGGCCGCTGCGGGGTTGCTCTGGTAGATCTTGCTCAGCAGCAGCCAGGCCTTGCCAACCTACACACAGCCCAAATCCTCAATAGAATGTGCGCCTCAATGCTATAGTCATGGATGTGACGCAGGGCTGTGGCAATGCTGTGTGATGTTGTGCTCCTAAGCTGTCGGTACATGAAAGTCACACCAGTACATGGCTGCTGGCAAACATTCATCTGACATCCAAGTAAACATTGCATCTATGTCATAGATCATTTGAGTCAAGTTACACACCGCTGGCATGCATGGAGGCCACGCTACTCTCCGTTGCTACTCTCCGTTGCATATGACGACTAGCCCAATTTATCAACGTGTAAGGAATATACAGCACAGCAAGAATCCTGATCAGCCTTGACAGTACAAGCCAAATCCATCAAAATGCAATTGAGAAACATAACTTGTGCTTGGGTGAGTGCTCATGGATACTTGATGTGCCTAGACAGATTGAATTTGTCCAACACANGATGAAGGGCCACAGCGGTATGGCCCTAAGGCAGCCAAGTGGCAGCAAGTGTCAGAGTCTGCAATTTTGGGAGACCTTCTGTCCAAGGAGGACTACATCATACCTGGTGTGCCTGTGTTTTTTGTGGTAGCCAAGGGCACAGACTACCGAGAACGTTTCTTGTCTGATGAAATCCCCCTCTTTTGAGTGTTGATGTTGGATATGCCTCCATGGCAGCGTTGACGCAAGCTGCNCTTACATACCTGCAGCAACAGCAGCACAGGTGAAAGGGGAAGCACAGCTGACAATGCTGAACAAAGACACCTCAGTCTTCAAAGCGATCTCATATCAACATATCTGTGCTACTCTGCATGTTTGCCCAAGAGCAACAGTGATTGGCAGAACGTCTAATGATGACTCTTGTCTGTCCAGATGGTTGTCTTGCTCATGCCACATGTAGGTCATGAGCCTACAACTACATACCAGCCACTGAGATGCATGTCTGGCACTATGCCTGCAATGGTCACCCACANCTTTGGAAGAAGGCGCTTATGTTTTGCTACGACTCTAACACTCAAACTCCATGGGTGCAATGTGGTTGAGACCTGATTTTCATTTTGAGTTGGACGCTGCAGCTTGAGCGTCTGCCACAAGCTGTTCAGCTGTTTCCTCANGTCGGACCCAACGGTGAATCCATGCAGCCTGTTGTGTTTGCGCTGGTTCCCAGGGCTGCCTATGTCGATTCAGGAAGGTAGATCTCGTTGCACGTCGCTGCCACGCAACGACTGGATCGACAACCAAGTTACGCACCTAAGGGCGCTGGGTCATGGTCGACGCTGACTTTCACAGAAGATGCTGGGTGGCTCAATACAGGATTTGCACAGCAGCGCTACANGCAGATGGACAGGCGCAAGCAAAGCCTCTGGTGTCTGCTGCTGAACAGCGGCCTGCAAGACCAGCTCTAATGTGGTGGCACAATTTCCCATGTGGGGAAGAGATGTGGGCAGGAACATAAGCACAGAGTGGTGGCTGGCATGACTGATGGAGGTAAAGTAAGCAGCAACACAAAAGTTCAGACATAATTGTTGTGATGAGAAAGTTGCAAAGCAGATGAATTCATTGCACATACCGCCTAGGCACATGTGTACCTTGAAGGAGATGCACCCTTAAGTGCATGTGTAAATTGAAGTACTGGCTTACCTCTGCTGGCCCCAATGCTTTCAGGTGCTGGACAAGACATGCAAAAACTTGCTGCTTGTTTTTGCCAGCGTCTTGGGAACACAAGGACACAAGCATGTCTGAAAGTGGGAAGGCTGCTGCTGGTGTCTGGGCCACAATGGCAACAGTGCCATTCACTAGCTGTTCAATGCCTGGAGTCCCTGCCGACTCGTCCAGCATAGCCTGNTGGCCTGATGTGTGCAAGAGCACGTCTTGTGGGTATGTTTAAGCTCCTATGGCCCCTAAGCATACAGTGCTACAGCAAATTGTGCTGTAATCAGGGAGCCCAGGTGGGCAGACTAGAACAACTGGTAGCAGATGATTTGCGGTTGATATGCCTATCATCAAATGGTTGCGCCTACACACAACCCATATAGGAGACTTCCTTGGTCACACAACTGTAACGCACCATACAATTTGTCACGTACAACTCAACTCTGGCTTGCACAACCTTACCTTGAGACACTTTCATAGCGATCTCATGTGCAAGCAGAGACACAGCCATATCTCGGACAAAGTTTGCTCACACAGATTGGCTGATAACAAGCACGCCCATTATTTGTCAGAGCAAAACGGTCTGCACTGAAGTTCACACACCACATGTCACTGAGCGTTGGGACCAATATCTGGGGCATCACGACCAAGGGCAGCAGCATTTGCACGAAGCACTGCGCCAGGCGAGGGGTACGGGCGCTGCTGAAAGAGTGGCCCTGTCGCAGTAGTGTCAGCAGCCCGTGGCTGAGAACCTGCTAGCCCTGAGCTCCAGCCTCCTTTAGGTGCATCTGAGTAAGAGGACTGCAAGCAACATATGCCAATCAGGTTGCCGCCTCATGGGATGTGCTGTTGGGTGCACATATGTTCTCTTGTCATGTTGCAAGGCATCGCCGTAACACAATGGTAAGGAGCACAGAATGCACTAGCTTCAGCAGCAACTGACCTTGCTTGGCTGAATTGTTAGCTTCTAAGGGTGGCTTCTGAGCAAAATTACAAGTCTTACACAGTTGTCGTATACAAAGTCAAGACATGTATCTGCTGTCGCTATCACCACAATGTAAGGCCAAGAAGACATGTTTGCAAGTACACAGCACTACCAGATGCGCTGCAACGAGGCAAGGCATGCAAGAATCCTGTGTCAAATCAACGTAGTTTTTATCATCCTACTTTTGCCTAGCTGGCATGCCATCAACTTCAGCGTGACTACAACGTTCCTTACATCAGGGATTGAGGGCAACTGCTCTGTTTGGGACCATAGGCTGAAGTCACACTTAGCTGCAATACTANTGCTCTGGAATGTTTGGTACGTGCATTGCAAAGTTTGACACAGCTGAGCTCTTGCATGCAAGCCGTGTCTGATTCTGTTTTGTCCAGTGACATGCAAGTGTTGCGTATCAGTTGCCCATGCATGCTTGGAGCAATGGCTGCCTGCATCTGAGCAGCTACCTCTGAAAAGCACATTCTGTAGCTCTGTCACCTGATAGCACCAGCGCAAATGCATACAGGTGCGCTTTGCCTCAGTGCGACGCTCGCTGTTCACAACTGAGGTGGAACGGGCAAAGTTCTTGAGCCATCTTGTGGGTGGGACCAGGGACATACTGAAGCATCAGTGCGGCCTCTCAGAGCATAGTAACTATCACGAGTTCTGCCGCATGCTGGGCCGCCTGAAGACCAACTATCAGCTGTCAGAACTGGTAATGCTCTATAGCAGCTTGCTCAGAATGCCAGTGCGGCACACCGTAGCTGGATAGCTTGACTTATGAATGGTGACGTGCTTTGTTGCTGTCTCACAGTTCTGTCCATCTAGTGTGACAGCATCGGTTTCAGTACCAATCAAGCAGAGCTCAGCAGCCCCTTTGTTTCAGGTCAGCGTTGAAAGCTATCCTGAGTGGGTTCAGCTGGTGGCAGACTTCACCATGAAGTCACTCACCTNGTCACCAATGCAAGCAGACTGGGTCAGCAAGTCGCCATTGGGGCGCATGCCTTTGTGTCTGCAGCAGCATTTGGGCAGGTTTGATAAGTNCGCACTCCTCTGTCAACAATGGCATCATGCCAGTCAGGCCAGCATGCCGGGTGTGCATTCTTCTTGCTGAAGCTGGGCTCAAAGCCATGGGTTTCCACATTGGCTTCATCCACCAGATAGATTCCGTACTGGTTGCACAGCTCATACCTGCGGCACTTGGACACAGTGATGGACGAGCAGCAAAAGCAAGGACAAGGTGATGCTGCTGAGCGGCTGTCCAGTTACTGCCACCAGCAGTACATTTTCATGTGCATTTTGTACTTCCTCCGACGTTGTTCAGGACGCCTGAGTGGTATTTGTGAGAATGACTCATGACCCTGTACTTCAACAAGCTCTCCAAGCGTCTCCCTCTTGCAAATTCTGGATAGCTATGACTTCTCTTGTGCTGCAAGCAACCCAGCAAGGGCCCTGTTGAGGCTGCAGATGAAGCTGTGCAATGTATTGCACGATCATGATGATGCCTGCCGTATACTAGTTACGCTTTGTTTGTTGTGCGTTTCAAACTCTTCTGTGGTGTCCTCAAGTGGCCAATAAAGAACAAAGTCAACATGGGCAACAGCGGTGGCACAGGCTGACCTTANAGTGGCACAATGCACAGGTGTCACCATCAGCCATGCTGTGGGGTGCCGGCACGGCTCTGGGAGNAGCATTGGGACAGGCAATACTGCCTCATGCATAATGCTGTGTAGCATTGTTTGCAGGCAGACAGAAGCAAGTCACGAGCAAAAAGCAGCAGGCACTATCGCTGGCCTCCTCTCCTATCCTGCTGAGGTGCTCTTTGACAATTTAAGGCAGTACTGTGATCAGCGCCGTTGAGATGTTTGNGGGGGCAACTAACCGATTATGACGCCCTACGATCAGTCCGTATTGTCACCACATGACATGCTGGGCCTACAAGCAATGGCTGCAGCGTCGAGACATCACACTGAGCAATGGCTTGTGGGGCCATCTATTTCTGCAAATTGAAAAGGTATGACAGTGGTCACGCAGCCTGGCTGCTCTGTGTTCATGGCTATGAGCATACATGACTCAGTGCAGTATGAGTCATTGGGCTGTGCATGGTGTTTGCTGCTGATCATCATTGTCATGTAGTGTTGGGTTGCATTCAAGCATGCAAGGCACCCNAGTTGCAACGGTGTGTCAATGCCATGCCCGCCATACAGTGCAAGTCGGAATGCCTGCCGCCATGTTATGCTCATGCAACACCTCTGCAACAACATGTGTGCAATTGTTTGCTGCACAGGCCAACACCGTACACAACTGGCCTGGAAACTCCTCCCAAGCATCAGCAGGGCAGTGTGCTGAGCTGGGCCTACCCTCAGGCTGATCACGCACCCCAGCGGCCCGCATCCAGCAGCAAAACAAGACAGGCTGGCAAGCACAGCAAGGCTTCAGCATATGGGGACAGTGTGGCAACCGCGGGAATGCGTACGTTGGGCGCAATTCTTGCTATCTTGACCCTGGGGTTGCACAGTATATGCGAAGGCTGGACTGTGGCGCTGGCCGTTGCAGATGGGACTGATGTGTCGACAGTGCTTGTGCCACTATGCTTGACAGGGGCGCTGAAGNTGGTCTGCGTTGGCAAGCACTGTGGCTGCTATGTCAGTCTGTGTACAGGTTCATCAGTGTAAGCGGTAGCCAGAGCGTGGCTGTGCCTTGCTACCTCGTCCCCCCTTCCCCCCCAAGCCCGCGGCCACAAGCTCAGTATNAATGTTACAATTTGCATGCTTGCACCTGTTCCCATGGGCATGCCATTGTTAAAGGGCATGTTATAAGACATGCGAAGCTTGCTGCGATCTTCTAGAAAACCATTGCCTGCTTGAACAGTAATCAGTGCTTGAGTTGTACGATAAGATGCTCAACATGTAACTTGAATGCTGCAGCTTAGGCATCCGTTTATAAGTGGTATAGCAATAGCTTGCAGATGTACAAGTAGCTGAGGGGAGCTTTGTTCCTTACCCACATTGATGATGTCACGTTTGATATACACCTTGTGCCATTGGTGTTGTTGTGTGTGGTCAGTTGGTTCTGCATACGCTGCTTGATTCCAACGTCCAATCCAAGCTGACAATGGGGTCATAGTAGTAAGTAGCAACATTTGCTGGTATACCAGGGCCGTTATGCAATACATTCAATGATTCGAGTAGGCACTGTCAAGTATATATAGGCTCTCTTGAAGATGGTCTTTGCTGCACTAACGCAAGCTGGCAAAACCGAGGTAGGTGCTTTGACCCGTAGTTGCCTGTGTGCATACGCGGCAAGCTGAAATACTCCGTCCGCCTCTATATAATTTGGCACTTGGACCAGTTTGAGAGTGAACACGAGCAATGCAATGTTGAAATATATGCATGGTATGCATGGTGTCAACCATACAAAAAACAAAGGAAACGCTATGCTGTTTGGGCATGTCATAGAGAGGCCATACGCACTGAACAGCATGACATTGTGATAGCATACTTTATGTCATCAAATGCTGTGTGACAGACCGTGGAGGTTGACGGCCCTGAAAGTGTTGTACATGTGCACTGGCAGTGCTAAAGACTTTGTTCTGTATTTTGCGATTGCCACAATCCTGCTCCTTTGCTCCATTTTGCCAGCAAGCTCTTGTGCCTCTCCTCATTTGCTCTTGCTTGCTGTTCTTTTCGAGTCTTGTGTGCATTCTGCGCAACAAAAAAACAGCTGAGAACGTTGTTGACAGCGCTGTGGCCGCAAGATGTGCACATGCACCAATGCCTTTGCAGATTTGACAAAGTTGTGCATAAGCAACTCATTACCCTTATTTGCGCATTCTTTTTCCATAACCTTTTGAACTGATTACGCCCTTTCTCTGGTTTCAATATAGCTTTCTTTTGCTGCAGCGACAGCTTTGCAAACTCCTGTTTGCTCAAAGGCTGCTGTTCGGGCTCCGATGCACCTGTTTCTGTTGAGAAAGGAGCGCCTGCACAGGGCCAAGTCTAGAGGGTGGTTGTAAGCAAACTCCTATAGCCAATACTCAACTACGTATACCTGTGTACTGAAGATCATGCGAACAAAGCCAGCCGGACAAGGAAGGTAGCTGCATACACGCTGTCTGTCCGTTGCCGCCTAGCGTCGCAGGCTCCAGCACTTCTCGCACGCTCAGATGTAAAGCTGACCCGCGATATAGGGAGCTCAAACGGGTGCACTGCCGACTCAGGTGCTGCATTGCTGGACGTCGGAGGCTCTACTATCTTGCCCTGATCAGAGTGCTTGGCTGATCGCTGAGCACAAGCTTCAGCTGAAAGGTACGGTATTCCAGACTGCTCGCTTTTCGCATCCACCTGGTCAAACGCTTTCATTCCGGAGGCAATCGATGCGGGGCCGCAGGGTCGTGCACGGCGCGACCGTACNCCTGGCATCGGCTGGCACACCCATAAATTGTATTTATCATATTTACTCTGTGCCTCATGGCGTAGGTAGAGGAGTCTGATGATGACACTGGCCCAGCAGACGAAGATTTATATGCATCAGCAAGCTTGGCAGAGGGCACAGGTGCAGCTCCAGACTTGGAGCAGCAGCAGCAGGAAGCTCAAGAAGAAGATGTACCTGTCCAGTCGCGGCCCCCATACCCAGGCAGTTTTGGTGGACCTAGCGTGTTTGGCAGCATGACCCTTGGCATGAACCGTGCAGTTGTGCACTTGAATCGAGCTTTTGAGCAGATGGCTCTTCGAGCACAGCATAGAAGAAGCCTTGCAAGGCCAACATAGTTGTATTTGTTTCANTTGCATGCAGCGCATGTTGTGCAGATGCCAACCCCTTGGCACAGCCTTGCTTTCAGACTCTGTAACAGAGTGGCATCGAACAACCACAGTTAGGTAACTATACTCATCAGCTATAATTGACTGGACAACCAGTTGATCAGTCAAAATGACAACACTGTTCTGAGGACATGGTCAATCTCAATATACCATCATCATTGAATGAGCTCAAGCGTGTGCCTTATGATGTGCCATATAAGCCAACGCTGCTTGACATGGGCATGCAACAACGCCGGTGCAAACACACTGTGCCTTGCAGATGATCCCGGCTGCAACTTACAACATGTGTGTAGCTGCGTGACCACACAGGAAAGCTGCAGGTCAAGAAGAACTTGCGTAAGGTCAGGCAGCACTGCAGCGCTTCACGCAAAACAGGACATAGATAGTTTGTAGAGAATCCTTAATTGTGGCACTCCAGTGGGATCAGTAGCAGAAAGTCGCTTCTGGTAGGGATTGCTGCACTGGTAGCTGATCGACTGAAGTTCTAGTGGCATGCATTTTGAACACTCAAAGTTTCAGTTTTTGAGCTTATGAAATACACGAAGCACAGTTGCAGAATGGATCAGTTGTGGGNTTGCACATGCTGTACAAAGCAGCTCCCCACTTCTCAGTGTGAGCAAACCACCCTGTCTCGCTGTTTGGTTTGGGGCCTGGCAGCTGCAAACAGTTGGAGTCCTCAGCTGGCTGGATCTCTGCCGTTTGCTCTTCATTCACCTGTGACTGGCCAAGCCTATGCTGCGCCTCTTGCATTGTGTTGCTGTGTTGATATGGCTGTTGAGCTTGCTGTGCGCTGGCTGGTAGTCTAGCTGCCACGCTGTGCTGTGAAGCTGGCAGCTCTTGTGAGGAGTGGCTGGAGGATTGCTGGTCAGGTTGCAATGTTTGCAGCTCGCTCAAAAGTTCCTGCATGAGCATGCAAGCAAGAGTCATCACATATTTTCCAGCGTGCACGCTCAGGAATGTAAAGGANGATGTGGTGTCAGCTGCCAGGCACAAAGAAATTGGTTGATGAGTCTGGAAAAAACGGGTAGCAATAACAGACAAGCTCTTGATGTNGAGGATCGTCCTCTGCCCCTTCCTCTTCCTCGCCCTCGACCCCTCCCCCTGCCTCGACCCCTGCCAGGACCCCTGCACATGCATTCACTTGAACTCATAGGTTCTCAGTCAGACAACTCCTAATGGTCCCTGTCTGCCTTATGCATTAAGCTGGCTGGAGCACAGCTTGCAAAGTATAAAGTATATAAGTACAAGGTATTGGGAGAGGTTGGCGTTGTATAGCCCGTTGAGGGGATGAAAAGGTGCCCCACAATTTCCTTCCCAACCCCTGATCCTGCACCATTTTGTGCTCTACAGCCCAATGGCACTTTGTTCAGCTGACAGCTGCAGTGTGGCCTGATACTAGCACCTGACCTGCACCAGCCTTTCTGTAGGTTCCGCATCCATGCGTCTGATATTCGACCCATTTGCCATGACGAGGCACGAAGCTAGCATGTGCCTTGTGCATTGCTGACCGTTGAGAATGAGTGAGGGTACCATGGCTGGCTTGTATGACAGTATGTTTGGCATGCAGCAAGCTGTGCAATGCCGTAAGCAACACATGCTTGTGGCAGCATAAGCCTCACTGAGCCATGAGCAGAGTTTGTGCTACCCCGTCAGCAGTCCACACCACTATCAGTACCATACCAAGCAGGCAGCCTCACAAGGGGCCCCACCAATATATGCGGTCCATGCAAACAATCTGACCTGANCAGCTCCAAGTCTGCAAGGCACACACAATTGTTTACAGTATATTCAGTTTCCCGACCTTTGACCACATTTTTGATTCAGCAGAGGAGTCATGTGTCAATACAATTTTCCTGTGACAAGTGCACCTCCAAGACATGGTAGCAGTCATGGGAACACGCGACATGCATACTTAGAATCAACCAAACTCTCAAAACTGATGATGACAGCAGGGTCTTGCCTCACGTGCACAGCATCACTTCTAGCATGGGAGCCTTGAGGTTTGCCTGCTTACCTTGTATGCCACAACTGATGGCACCAATCCATTCATATAGCTGATGCATAAAGCTTATGCTCTCAGNGTAGCAATCAGACTACAATTGTGCCTAGGTCTGTGCTACTCTTGGGCCCGCGGCTTGGGACGCTGTCATTGGAAAGCATCGACATCATAAAGTCACCACTTGCACTCGAATACATGGACATTACAATCAGGTGTGATGGATGGGTCCCTGATTGGTGGGCTATCAGCAATTGGACTGGCGTTTGCATGGTGAGCAAGCAGCTTGACATGCATGCCATGTTGTGTGCAGGAGAGCAATGGACGAGGCTGAGGTGGCTAAAAGCAAAATCAGTGAGAAGCTGCTGGACGCTCAGCACGAGGTTCTGCACCTCAGGTCAAGCCTGGAGGTAGTCCTCTTATCAAACGGTGACCTCAAGCAGCACACATACTTGCAAGTGAAAGCTGCAGCAAGGTTTCAAATTATACAGCAACTTTGGTTCTTGGCACACCTGTGTCTTCAACACTTCAAGAAGCAGTTTGCTTGAACCCTCTTGATGTGCATGGTTTGCAGGCGATATTTGTGTGTAGCTGGCGCATTCACTACATTGCATAACGCTGGCAGTGCATTCGCTCAAGTGCATAGCAGCATGCTGGCTTGTTGCCTACAAATTTANCGCCATTCTAAGTGTAGCAGCACATGCAAAGGCTTCTCTGCAAGTGAATTTGGAGTCAGCCCATGAGATTGGTTTTTAAAGCACTAGCAGCAAAGGCATCAGAGAGCTCCTTTCTGTGCAAGGACGACAATAACCTCAGACTTATAGGTGTCTGCTGCTATGCACAAGTAGATATGCCAGCAACACAAGTCGACATGCCAGCAACGCATGCAGTCATTGCAGCCCTTGCAATTGCATCTTGCATCATCAAAGCTGATACACGTCGTTGTTCTCTGCTGTTGCTGTTACTGCTGCTTGAGCTGGTGCCGTTGAGCTGACTGTGCACCATGCGTGCATGTCAAGTGCAACAGCTTGAACACACATTGGTACCTCTTCAGCGTGATGCATGGCACTGGGAGCAGCTGCAAAGGCAGCCGCAGCAATGGCAGCTGCCTGTTCCTTGATGGATAGGGGCTGTTGCTGCTCCACAGGGGCACTCCCAGAGACAGCCCCGCCTGATGCCCCAGAGGATGCTGCTGGCGCCGCCANTTTTGCCGTGTCAACAGTGCATGCAGACTCATGTTATCCATTTCGACGTCAACGATGGCTGTCAGGACCGCACTGGCTGTAGCATACGGTGCTTAGCTGATCATTGTTTCCTGACAGTTCAGAACAGCCCGACTGTGCTGCAAACGGCCGTCGCACTAGGTATCAACACTGCAAATGCTCAGTGGCATTGTGTGCGATCGCAGTGCCTGTAGCGTCCAGCGGTGCCAGCGTTGAGGACTGTCAGAAGACTGATCCTAAGCGCGATGCTTGTCTGTGAGTCATGCGAGTAGTTTTCCGAAACAATCCGAGTGCCCCGACGAAACGCCGCCCACTGGCTCGAGGTCAGTGGCATTTGCAACAGCACAGGTCGAACTCACAGGCCGGGTATCAGGTACGACACCTGCACAGCAAGACTGTTACGGGGAGCTTCGTGTACAATACAAGTTGTGGCCAGCTCTCACAATGATTGTAATGCAGTGTTGGTTGACGGAACGGTTGTGCATGTATTGCTAGTTGCAGTAATTACATATGCTGTAACGAGGCGACTGCAAGAGCACTGTCAAATAGTGCAGTACTGTTGTGTTTACAATACCGGTATGTACGGCACACATGCAAGAATNCGGAGATCACTCTGCAGCACACCCTGGAGATCTGCGTATGCTGGACATGAAGTGTGGCTGTAAGTTGGTCTGCAGTCCTGCGAGTACAGCACAGTATTGAGAACCCCGGCAACCTGTTGCTGGAGGTACGTGTACCAAGTCTCGAGAAGGTGATCTTACCGTGTGGTTGCGCCGAAAGCAGCAGGAGTGAACGTAAGCAAAGATTGTTTGCACAAGGCCGCGGTGAGACANATGGCAGCAGTGTATGCTTAGTACCACAATCATGGTGCGCTGTGTATGGCTGTAAAGCTTTAGCACACTATCATAATAATCCTTCATCATCTCCCTAGCTTGCAAGCTCCTAGCAGCCAGCTGAGACGCCACATTGCTGAAGTAGGACACCGGCAAGAAAGTGCAGACACTGAGCAGGTGTCACCTGAAGGGCAGTGACTGCCGCTAGATGGTGGCTGAGCCTAGCCACGGGCCCCGCCTTCAGGGGCCGCTGTGTGTCCCAAATCACAATGTTCCCCCCTTGGGTGCACTGCCCTGCCACCGCCAGCACACTGCTGCCACTGCCCAGGTAAGTCACATCCATGCCGCGCTTTGACAGCCNGTTTCTTGTGGTTTGACCGGCTACATTCTTGGCCATGCATCGAGCTATCGACAACATAAGCATCGAGCCAGATCCATCTTTTGATAGATGGCATTTGCAAACCATCTGGAGTGATACATTCTCTTGACAGCAAGTGTACCTGGGGAGGAGGCAACTGCTTCAAGCTGGATCTGATGTCCTGAACATGCTGATTGTATCTCTGCAATCTTTCCTGTTTTGCCTGCCTCTCTTGCAGCTGTACAGCAAACTGGCCCTTCAGCTTCACAGCTGCAGATTTCAATGCTGAGCAAGCATCCAGTGCTGACCTTCAGATCTGTTGTTTGTGCAGTCGAGGGGCCTTTGTCCGTGTTTGGCTGCAGCACCGATTACAGCTGTTCCTGACTTGTTTGGTCGCCTGCAGCTCCGCCCAAGCAGTCAGTTTGACACTCCATACTGGACCACCAACAGTGGTGCACCCGTATGGAACAACAACAACNATTCATCTCGCAACACTTGTTGCGTGCTGTGGAAGCGGCTCCTGTCCCGGGATCTACTTCTTTCCCTAGATCTGTTACCTGCATGCTGTGAGCTGTGCCCACTGTGATGGCTGGACTGTTCATGGCTGTCAGAGCGATCCTGATGGCGCCCTCTGTCACGCCTGCCTGAATCTCTGTGGTTGCTGTAACTGCTACGCCTGTGACTGCCATCTGATGATGGCTGCCTCCTGTCATATACAGTGCTGCCAGGCTGAGATGCACCTGATGCCCCTTGACTACTTGCCCCACCAACTTGAGCTGAGGCAAACTGTTGACCTGGCAGAGAACTTGCAGCTGTGCTGCGCTGAGCTGGCCGGCCTGGGGCAAGGCCTGCATCAGCACCAGGCTGTGTTGCCTGGGACCCTCGAGATGGTGGCCTCCTGGGATCTGTAGGCACAAGTCTTGGATCAACAGGGAAAAGGTTTTGCTGAGCCAGTGCCGCTGATTGCACAAACCCTCCAGCTGGCAACACTNTGGGACGCAGAAGAGCTATTGCCGCAGAGAACGCTCAGTGATTGACCCAAGTTGCAGTTGTGGCGCGCACCGCGGTTTACCTCCTATAGCTTTGCTTGCCCCTGACCGTACGTGCGAGTGTCCCAGCAACACACTTGGGAGGTACACAGCCTGGCCCTGATCAGATACAGTCTGCACCAAATGACGCGGTGCTTCGGAGAGTNTGTGTGCCAATGCAAGATGCATCTTACATTGCATTGACAAGTGCAAAGACTCTGACTGATGTAAAGTCAACAAGACTTAGTGGGCACAGCACTGCAAACTGGGCCCCATGGCTGTATCCTGATGTGCCGCGTTTGCAGCATGTTCTGGNATACATGCATACACTGCAGCTGCCATGAGATGTTGTGTGCATCAGCACTGTGGTCTTTGGGCACAGCCAGAGCAAAATTGCATAAGATGTATGAAAGTGAAAGTCAGTGATGAATTGGTGATGTGCAGGGCTTGGGCTGGAGGGCATGCCCTGGCAGCAGGGCAGGTGCTCAATAGTGGTCTGCTGTTGGGCAGAGGGCTATAGCAGCATAGTGGAACAATGGCCGTACAGAATGCCGGCACATGAGAAAAGCTGGTGGCAGGATAATGTTGTGACAGTATGAAACAGCAGAAGGTATCATGAACCAGATAAGGGGCAAAAACACAGTGAGCACTTTGTGCAAGACAATAAGNTCCATTCATAAGCACACAATGCAAAGCTCAGTGCTTTGCATCAGCAAAATCAGCTTGCCCCTCTCACCTAATGTGACAAGAACCAAGAAGGTCATCCACGACTGGCATGAGCATCAAAGCGGGAGCCCTTGTGTCTGGACCTTTGCTGTGCTGACATGTTTGTGCTGTTAGGCCCATGACAATCAAACATCCAAATTGTCATGAATTAGCAGCTGAACTTATCTCAAGTGGGCTGGTGGAGTGACTGCAGCTGTCATTACTGCCGTTCCTCCGATGTGGCTTATGTTTCACAGATTAGCGCAACAAGTTCAGAAGCGCACACAGCATCACAAAGTCACACATGCAATGGCTTTNTGGCATTCGCTACATGCCTTGTACTGCAGCTCGTGTCAGGTGGCATGGCCGATGCTGTCAAGACTGCTTCACACGAAGCTGGTGATGTTTCATTCCGCCCAGCAGAACAAAGGTATTGTGCGGCAGAACCTTGTGTTGCTATTTTATATACAGTGCACTGACTGATGCTGTTTGGGATTTGTTATTGTAGTCAAGATCATTGCTGAGGATGGCATGCAGAGGTCACATTTTGCTTTTGCTTGGCATTGTGCCACATCGCTGAGCTCAGCTGCTACATGTTACCGTGCACATCCGACATGCCCAGCCATGGAACAGTTCCCAGGACAAGACCTGCTGCAGTCACCTTCAGGCCCAACAATACCATTCGGTCGCTCCATTGCGCCGGGCTCAAGGTCACCCATGCCATCCTCTTCGGTTTCTACAGGCGGAAAGGTTGTCCGTACTCCAGCTGGGCCCTNCATGTTGAGCTAGACAACCTTGTAGCAAAGTTTTTGGGCAAAGAGGATGCCATCACATTTGGAATGGGTTTTGCAACCAACAGTGTGGTTATTCCTGCCTTGGTGGGCAAAGGCTGCCTGGTCATCAGTGATGCCCTCAACCATGCTTCCATTGTTGCTGGCGTGCGTGGCTCTGGAGCCAAAGTCAAGGTAAGCTGTGATGCTACAACAACCCGGTGAGATGTGCCATATATGTCTAACCGCCTCAGATACAGACCAAGCACCAGCAACCTGATTGCAGTAGTCCACATGCTATTTGCTGCAGCTTTCAGTCTGCTGTTTGCATGTTAATCATGTTGCAACGACTCAACTTGGCGTGTGCCTAGCACTTGCATACAGTGGTCATGCCCTGACACTTCCCCATGTTTACACTCCTGGCAGAAATTTTGTAATCGGAGCACGCCTTCTGTATTTATGTCATGACTCAAGTTATGTGGAGCAAGCCTGAGCTAAAATGGTACTGACGGCTTGTTGTAGGCTGTCATGTGCACTGTAGCATATTCCTCACTACGTGGCTGGGATGCTGCTGACAATAGACGCTGCATGTTGACAATCACTCAAGCCACGATTCTGGAGCCATGTACCTTGTTGTGAGATTTGATAGCTTTTCAACGCTGTGCCCATACATCTCAAACTTCTGCAGCTGCAGGCAGCTTTGGCATGCAGGAGTAAAGTCAGCAGCTACAGTTCCACACTTGAGCATACTATAGCTTGTCATGCTCATGTACAGTGGACGCAATGCAAATTCGCTAACGAGTGGGTGGATTATGCAGGTGTTTGCACACAACGACATGCATCACCTTGACGCGTTGCTGCGTGAAAACATTGCGTATGGGCAACCTAGAACAAGACGGCCCTGGAAAAAGATCTTGATTATTGTTGAGGGCATCTACAGCATGGAAGGGGAGCTGTCCCCCCTGCCAGAGATTGTTGCACTCAAGAACAAGTACAAGGTACAAAGTGACATGTCATGTTGGCTGGCACACATGCTAACAAACATAACACCGCATCTGGACGTCAAACTCTATCTGCGATCTGCCGTAAGCGCTGATGCAACATGTTTTATTTTGACAATGTTNAAGGGTAGCTACCTCATTGGCCCATATCTCTCACAAGGGTCTCACCTCTGGTTATTGCATGCTAGCCTGCTTGTAACTGCGGCATCAGACATGCGGCTTAGTGAGGTTGTTGCATGCTTATTCTTGTTCAGCATCTTCTGCATGACCAGGGAGGCCATAAATCACCAGCAGTTGTGGTACAGCTTGGAGGGAGGGGCAGTCAGCTGCCGCAGTGGCTCATCTCCCTCATCATCCTGGGCAGCTGCGTCACAGCCAGCGTCTTCCTGCTGGTCGGCGGCCGCCTCGTACGCTTCCTTGCAGAGCGCCACCTAGGTTTGTCACCCCCTGTCTGTCTTTCTGTCTGTCTGTACCACCCTGCTGCAATGGCCTGCCGCAATCAGTAACCTGTCTACGCTTGTCATGCATGTGAGTGCCTTTGCCTTGAGGCAGCCTCATGACTGCTGCAATAAGTGGCGCCAGAAACATTGCGTTTGATGTTCCTAGGCTACTGTATACACGCATCAAGTATCGCCCTCTTCATAAGTACAATCGGTTTTTTCATCATTGTCCAGCATGACTGGCCGCCTGCCTCACTGCATGCTCAGCCTTGCGCTCTAGTTGGTGGATTCTGAGATGCATAACAAAGGTCTCTTCTGTCACTACAGCAAACAAGCACCTCTGTTGTCTGTCTGAGCAATGAGCGTTACATTGTTGCAGATGAAGAGGACGAGGAAGGGTCAGAAGGGGTAGGGGAGCCCCTCATTCTGCGCATTGATCAGGATGACCAGGGCAGTGTTGGCTCTGAAGACACCACCCGCTTTGACTCAGATGACGAGCAAGATGGCGTTCTGCGAGAGGAAGNCTTGTATACGTCAAAGCCTTTCAGGCCTGTCTCCTTCCAATATCTTGTCTGCAGTAGAGAAGAATAGATACTTCATAAAAGCCAGTCACGTAAGTGAGACAAGTTGACTGCACTGGCTGTCAGCCTATACGCCAGTGAAGCTTCTTCCTAAAAGCCAATCAGGCAATTGACATGGAACCAATTGCAGTAGCTGTCCGCCGATATACTCCTGAAGCTCCTTGTGAATGGGGATCTCTGCACCAATGCTTTGAATGCACCCTGGCTGACGTTTCAGCCCTGTCCGTTTTACACGCAAAACTAGTACAGTACAGATATCAGGAGCTTGTGTTTGGCACTGGTGCTACATCCAAGCGGTCCATTGCTAGGATTCATGGCACACATTGTCTTCTTTGCAAGCAGTGACACCAGGTACAACGCACTGATGCGCGACATTAAGGCACTTTCATACCATTCACAGAGTTCTACCACCTTTGCTCATACAGTCAAAGGGATGCAGATCCATGCACATAATGAAACCGACAGACAGGCCACACTTACCACGTTATAAAGGCCATCGTAAATGTATGTGCAGCCATAGATAGAGTCGTCATCCTTGTTGCGCTTAGTCACCCGCACTGGAATGCCTAGTTGAATGTTCCCTACCTGCAGGGAGGCCAGAATTGCTTGCTGAAATTGCTTGCTTGCTTAGTTGCAGGTCATGCACTGTGTGTGATGACGTAAAAAGACAGCGCTTGTTGGCAGAGACGCAGTTCTACACTGCAAGATACGTCAAAGAGGCATGGACAGTCCGCATATGTGCAGCTGTATTCTATTGCTGGGCAACCTATGCAGCTACTTGTGCTGTATAATTGGGGCGCCCCTGTGTTCTCTGGTGTACTCAAGAGCACAGCATCTGAAGAGGCTTCACATGTCAAGGGGTACCACATGTAGCTAAACAAGAAGACATGGGCTTATAAGTAAAAAGGCGCTGACAAAAGCAGCACCAGCAAGTTACGGGAATGCTGGAGACTTGGCATGGGAGTGCATCAACTAGGGTCAATGCATGCAAAAACCTTAGAACGGAAGGCTTTGTGCAGCTTGNATGAGATCGAGCAAGCTCAGGGTGTGCTGACCAACAGCAAGCTTGAGTTGGAGGCTGCTCGTGAGGAAAAGCGACAAAAGAATGAGTGTGAGGTCAGACCTGCCAGGAATTGTGCCAGCAGCACAAATATGCATATGCTGCCTCTATGCACAAAACACAATGCACATGCTTGTTGAAACTGGCTTCGTCAACTTCAGGTACGGCGGCTCAGGTGCGCAGCACAGCCCAAAAGGTCAACCACTGCTGCTGAGATTGCTGCAGTCAACCAGGAGATACAGACTCTTGAGGCTGAAACTGAGCAAGTCTTGCAAGAGCAGGAGGTACCTTACTGACACACTCTTGCACGCACAGTCACAAGAGAGACACTGCATGAATGGACTGCAACTGAGCTGTAGCCACTGCGGCTGCAGTACAAAACATTATTGTATAGTGCCTGAGACCAGACAATGCACAGACAGCCCTGCCTATCAATATACAAATGTACATTGCTGCAGACTTTATAGATGTGCATCAGTGCCAGGCATTACACAATCGATAAGGTGGCCAAGACACATGCCCTGATGTAGGACTGTGGCTGCCAAAAGCTACAGTGAGGCACACGGTTAGACCTACCACAATTTGACTCATTTGTGCACCAAACATATTGAGTTCGAGACTTTTGGTGCTGGCAGCAACTCACTGTTCATACTCATTGCATGCCCTACAGCATTTGAAGTGGAGCATGCTTGCAGATACGCAAGAAGAAGCTTGCTGTATTGCTGAGGATGGTTGACGAGCTTGAGATCGATTTTGCTGAGGAGCAACAGCCGGATGAGGTGGAGCAAGATGCAATGAGCAATGCCTCTGACCAGGACGAGTCTGAAAAGGATCTTATGCAGGAGTGAGCTGGTGGTGCAATTGCAGGGATAAGCGCTGTATATGCTGACAGCAAACCATCTGCAAGATGTCCCCAAGCATTTCCATCTGTGTCACACGTGGAATCTCATCTATGCTCAACATAAGTGCGGCATGCACCCTCTGTGTTCAACGCAACATTACCTGAGCAATCCTTCAACCCCATCACCTTGTAGTCTTGTAGATTAGACATACAAGGCCTGTATGATGTGATGCTCCACGTGTTTGACATCATGCATGAGCGGGACTGTCTGCGCTGTTAATTCACAGTAGTTGCCAGCTCTTGTTCTGATCTTGTGATCCCTCAGCAAGTCATGCTACTCTGTACTCAGCCCATTGTGTTGGTGCATGGTGTCGTAGCAGCACAAGACTGTACATTGGTGTCAACAACATCCTTGTGTGAGAGCACTTTCAGTAGGGTCAGTAGAAAGTCTGCAAGCGATTGGCCAACAACATTGTCGTGCAAAAGTTATGACATAACACTCAGTGCCTGCAGCTGTTGATGCTGGCAGCGATGTCAAATAAACAGATCTCAGTCAAGCAAACCTGACCAACGGACTGGCAATCATGATGCAAGTAGTATTCAGGCCTGCACTTTGCCTAACAAGCACTTTGTTCATGTCAATATTGTGTGAGACGGCACGTCCAGACCGACATGTCATGCTGAATACTGTCCCAACCTTCGACATTGCACAAATCCAATGATAAACCAAGATGCACAATACATGAATGTACTGCTCCATACATTCCACTGTGTCAGCACAGACTGGATGTAGAAGTAAGCCACCTGCAGAAAAGCACACAAGACATGGGATGGACAAAAGATCCTAATAAAGCTTGGTAATACAGTTCCACAAACTACAGAGCGAAATCAAATAGGGTGATTCCTAAAAAAGCACAACACAAGTCATAATGACATACTTTGCATCAGTGCACAATTGCGCGAGTGAACTTTGCAACCATTGGCGCAGAATTGATGCCATGGGACTGCTGATGACCACTGGCATTTGACTGTCAGCACAGCCTCACTCTTCATCAGCTCGGCAATTTCCATAAGGGATGAGGGCTTAGGTAACGTGTCGGCAGCAAGCTGTTTAGACAGGCAGACCAAGCTTGTCACTGCAACCTGATGTTGTGTCATAAAAGCTCCTGATGCGTGTCAGTTGACTGTTTCCTAAGCCTGAGTACTCTCAGATCCAACATGCTGCAGAGCTGAGCAGCCTCACACAGCTGTNTTCTGTCACCGTGATGTGCATGTTGCAGGAGTTGCAGCTGCAGAACAATGCACCAAATGGAGGTGTACAGTTGCGGCCAGAAAGCAGGAGCCATGCCGAGGTTGCTGCTGATAAGCTTGTTGGTTCAGCAACCTCTGAGATCCTCAGGTAGGTGGCCCTCCATGCACTGCACAGCACAGATGACAGATGTGAAGCTAGTATTGCAATCAATGCAGAACCATGTCCAGTGTCCAATGGCTTGTCCACAAGCATTTAGGAGGTGCATATGTGGCATGACGTGCTCAGTAAGGCATACATGGACAAGCTCGGATAGAATGTTATGACCAGGCGCCCAATGCATGCAACTGACAAATGCAAGCATTGCTTGATACACACATCACCGTGCATGCCAGTTGAAATGCTGTACCAGACAAGACACATTGTGCGAGATGGCTTGCANATTTCCAGATATCTGTGAGGAAGCGAGGCAGCGATGGCGCACATGATACCTGGCCCTTTGCATGACACAACGTGTTAAAACTGTGCTTCTGGCTCCAAACTTACAGCGTTTTTCAGTCTGAACAAGCTACGCTGAAGGGATTTGTCTTGTAATGCTCCGACGGCGGTATTGAAGCGCCGCAAATCAAGAGTGCCATCTGTGTCAAACCATGACAGCTGTTGCAAAGACTTGGTCTGCAGCGTCGCCTCTGCTTGTTGTAGCAACTTGAGAGCCACCTTGTGCTGTACCAGATACTTGCTGGCTGCTGTGGCAAACTTTAGGGGCATTGTCAACGCCTGTGCAATCAGCAAACGTGGCCGCTTGACTGGGTACGTGTTGACAGATGTTTGCTTATCTAATAGGTCTTCTTGCCTGACAGAGCCTCCATGAAGCTGTCCATGTCTTCACAGCAGATGGTGTCAGCTGTCAAAATCTTCAGCTTGTTACACTGTTCACTGTGTGGTGTGCATCAGACCTGTCTGATGGTGATCAGTTACACTGCACCAGGCAGCACTCAGTATGTAGGACACTGCAAGCAGCAGGCTCAGGCTTCCCCCATAGCTTTCCACCAAGAAGCAGCTATATAGCATTTATGCGCAGTCTGCTTTCTAGCCTGACATGATGTGTAAGCAGCCACCTGCTAGCGCTATACATCATCAACATTTGTCACCATAGACGCAATGTTTCCCACTGTGCACGACCCACGTTGGGTCAAGCTGCTCGATCACATGGCCCACATCCAGGATGGCAACTAAACTCATGCACTCTCATGCCAGAGCAACCCAGATCACAAAATGACACTATGGTATGATGACTGTGACGTTAAGGGCAAGCTGAGCTGGTACTACAAATCTGTGTGCAGAAGCTCAATGGCTGCCTCGTGACGGATGAGGAACGTGCCTCAGCTCAGAGCATGTTTCAGCCCCTGCAGGCGGCTCGCCTCACTGCCAACAAAGACCCCTTTGTCATGCTGGTGAGGCTCCCCTGCCCCTTGATGGGGCTGTGCCACTATGTNAGTGGGGTGCTGAAAGCAGCATCAAATGAGTGGATCCTGTGCTTGCTGTAGCCACCATGCCATTGACGACAACCTTGCATGAGGCAGGCACTCGATATTGCAAGCATGCTACCAACAGGCAACTTGAAGAGCTGTGGGCATTTGAGAATGTTGTACTTCTTATCAGCCAGTATTACATACGCACTGCATGGACAGACTGCATGGAGATGTGCATGGACACATGCATGGACATGCTGCTGGCAAAAGCTGCAGACCAGCTGTCAGGGCAATCACCGCCCTGTCAAGCACATGGCTGAGCCTATGCAAGGATGCACAGCTGGCGTTTCTGTGATGGGCACTGATGAGTGAAACTCCAGTAGCAGCTGAAGTCTTTTTCTTGAACATCACAGACAGCCTTGCGCTCTGCTCAAACTCTCAAGATCCCATGGTATCAACGGCAAATTTGACTACATGTTTCTACCTTTGTCTCTCAGTAAAAAGGAGTGGGTCAAATGTAGGCTATACCTTACGGTGCCAAGTCAAACTATTCATGGGCAGTAGGTGAATGAGAGCTTAATGCTGGTGGGCAACATGCACAACTGTTGCTGCAACTCTTCCTGCCGTGTGTTTGAGCGACCCTTACTCCAAACGAAACAGCTTGCAGACACTTCAGAATGGGGCAGCATCCACTACTGTGACTCCTAAGTGTGACTCTTCTTGTCACTGCTTAACTCATACTCGTAATTGATGGTCTCCTGAGCATCTCTGCACGTGATAATTGTCAGCTGCACCAGTATGACAGGACTGGATTTGCAGACACCAATGGCAGTAATTGCTTTTGGAGGCTGCCTAACTGTACATGCATACACATTCGGCACAAACAGCCCTAGCAGCTGTCGATATTGTCGCAAATGCATAGTCCAGCACACAGCACACCCTGTACGTGCTAGCAAGACTTCTGCTAGCCCTTCTAGCAACAACATGCTTACAATGTGTGCGTGCCATTCCTGTTGTGTTGGAAGCAGCAACACCTTTGCACTGCTGCACCGCAGACATGCGCAAATGCAGAAATCGGCGGTGCAAACATCCCCCCGTGCCTTAACCCTGATATAGACTCANTCTGACTGCATGACAAGTCACTCATTGCACGTTCTTGTTGACAATCATGCATCGCAACAAAAGCAAACATGCAAGTGAATGAAGCTTGCATTCGACCGGTTTGGGCTGGCTTGATGCCTCTGCATCTTGAATACTGCTGTTTGTTGACCAAGTCAGCTGTGCATTGCATGCTATGCGCCGCAGCTGGGCAGTGCTGACATTGACACCCAGCAATCAGCTACATTGCCGTTGAGTCTGGCCCTGCATCTTGGTTGCATGATCAGCCACCGGCTAGGTACTTGTGTATGCACCAGCAAAGTCTTTTGCATAGTGCGTCCAGGTCGTGTAGGGTGCAACATGTACACCTACACATGCCATCATTAGTCGTGCACGGAACGTTGACATTTATGACAGTGTTGGACTATGTCATTCCTGTGCTTGCAGGCCTGCAAGGCCAGCTTCTGCAGGCAGGGTACCTAGCAGATCTTCATGTGAGTCTCCTCAGTGGAACCACAGCAGGACAGACCTTGCAATGCACGGATCCACCCCTCCTCACACCCCAACCCACAGTCACATGGGCTCACCACATCACGCTGTTGGGGTCCAGCGCTACCCACAGGTGTGCTCTCTATATACGCTAAGCCTTTTTAGGACTGTTGACTCATATCAATGAGTATGACGTGTGTAGGCAGCATGCGACTGGCCTAGAGCCTGTTGTGTGATATGCAGGGCCAGCCAAGTCCCCAGAAATCCAATTCAGGCTTTGCACAGCCCGCTGCAGTCAGGCACTATCTGTCAAACATGATCAATGCCCCCATCCCATTAGTAGCATCCCCAGTCAAAAGGCCCACTAGGCGTCAGGATCCTGATGCAGGGTCACAAGGGTGCTCCAGCCCTCACAAGTGGGCAGCAACCAGAATGTCAGAAGCAGAAAGGAACATTGGTAGCAACCCCACTGTCAATCCTAGTATAAACCCAAGTTCAACCTCACTGTCAGCCAAGTCAGAGCTCACACCTGCTGAGACACCTTATGGGACCCCCCAGGTAACCCCTACTAAGGCTGCCGGGGGCAGGCCAGGTGCAGGAGTTAGCATCAGTGAGCTGATACGCAGTGCCAGAGAGGNGAGTGCTATAATTTTACCTGTGTGGGATCCCTAGCTGCCTTGGGGATTGCTGTGCGTCCATCTCGTTTTTGCATGGCATGAGTACTGCTGACGACTTACACTGAGGTACATCATGCAGGATTTCAAAGGAGCAGATGTCAGATTTGGGGATGTCAGCAGCAAGGACTCCCTCAGGAGCATAGCCTTTAGAGATCCTGTGGATGTTGTGGTGTCCTGTCTTGCTAGCCGAACTGGTGGAAAGGTGCACATCAACAGCCTTTTCATGCTGCAGCTTGCCTGACTTGGAAATGTCCCTGATGCAGTTGCCGTTTNACTTCACGACATTGTGCATACACAAGCACTGAAGGTCTCACATTTGTCAGTCACTGGATCAGTCAAGTTTTGGGCAATCACTGGTGACATGAACACAGAAGTATCAATCCTGCAGCCAGTTATCAGGCACTTCGCATGCATTTCACTTGTGGCTACGACCTGTGGTCCTGCTAGTGACAACAATATACCTCTCCCCGTGAAGACCGATGCTTATGCAGCTCACAACAAAACTGGAGCAGCCTGACAGCATGGCTGTCACAGACAACACCAATGGGTACCTCCAAACACAATCCTCCTGTCATGTTTCCTGCATTGTTACATGCTTCTCCTCCTCATTTCAGTGTCATATTGGTGTGTAGCTTACTTGTATACGTATGTTAAGCTGATTATTATGCATAAGCTTGCAACAACTGTTACTTCACACTCGTCACGCGCACACACAAGGCTGCGTGGACAACATAACAAGATGCACTGCTTAACGGCNCGCAACATGCTGATGCACTGTGTTGAGGCTCCTCCTTGCCTCGACATCAACATGCAATTCGCAAACAAGTGTTGTGACTTGATTCACTTGCCACGATATGCTTGATTTGCTTGCCATGGTTTGCTTGCCATGACTTGCTTGCCATGTTACGCGTGTCTCCANGGGGATAACGAGTGCGGGTGGCGCAGCTTTGGGCTTGGGGTGATCAGGGCGGTTCATGCACACCCGAACTTTGCTGCAGCAGGCCGAGCCTTCCTGAAGCATGTCCGGGAGTTGCTCCAGCGGGTACCCCAACACCTGCTGCAGCTGCAGGAGGGGTGGCGCCCCAACACTACTGCTGCTGCCGGTTTGGCATTTTTGGAGGTATGCTGGGTTTGTTCATGAAGTGTTGTCAGTGACCTTTAGGCCTGGCATNCTTTGCCCCTTGTCCTCCTGCCCTAATACTCAGTGTTCCTCTTAACTTCATCTATCTCGTGTCATAAGTGCCCCTGCACTGCCCTTAAGCCACTTCCACTGTCAATGCACCCTTCTTCCTTCCCGTCATGTTGAGGGCTCGTGCACAGGTGCTGATTAGTAGCCACTTTGCACGGTAGCAATATCCTTCACTTGGCAGGCTCTTCAGCGCAGTATCAAAACGCGATGAGCGATTGCAATCTAATAGTTTAGAGTGCTCCCGACAGATTAATTTGTTGTGAGCAGGTGGGTTGCAGGATCCGTAACATAAACAAGGGGCCGTCGATAAATGAAACACAGAACGTGTGTCCATCTGGGGTTTTCCTATATGGGGGAACTCGTATCTATGAACACTTGCCATGCACAACACATGAGTACTTCAATGTTGGTACAATGGTGTATGTCCGAACACGACCGCAACCATGCGCGTCGGCAGGTACATGATTCAGCAATCTGAAGCACACAACACTCTGGTCAGATGCATCACACCTGGTGTGACATTTGTGCTGGAGCATACAACGCAACAGTGGACTAGACACAATCGGATTGCAGGTTCAACTATGCGAACAGCTTTACACAACTGTCAGCGATTGCTGCTGACTCTGGCCATTTTGATTTGCAGGCTGATCAGCAGCTCCTGGTCTGCCACTAGCTGCGTCTGCAGTGATCATGTCGGTGTCTGCCGGTACACTACCCTAACTATATTTGGCTGCAGAATCTGCAAGTACAGGGTCGGCAAGACCCGTAATTGATGATGCTAGGCAGCAACATGACACAGGACAGCAACGTATACATGCAGCGTAATTCAGTGCTGATGACGTGTCCTTTTTCAGTGTGGCTGAGCTGCCTTATACAGGAGACTGTCATACCTGTCTGGCCGCTTGGGACACTTCTTTACCTAGCTGCAATCTATGTTCCGACACTGCTGGTTAATGCAGGCGGGGAATGGTGACATCAAGCACAACTGTAATACAATGTATGCAATTGTAATACTGTCACCAATCAGCAAGAAGTTTGTACCCGGCTGTGCGGAACTCATTTCAGGCACCTCACACGTCCTGGCGTCTTACATTCACCATGCAAATGTAGGTAAGCTGGTCATGCCGTTCATGCTACTAGCAACTGTGGGTAGCAGGGCAGCTGNCTTGCCGTCACATGCAATCATTTGTGTTGGCAATGACAGTTGGTCAGCAAGATCAGCTGTGAGGTCTGAGTTCTGCACTGGAATGGTGCTGGTCTCCAGAATGTGGGCTGTGTTGTCCAGGGATTGCCTGTCATTGGACCAGTAAGTCACTGCACAACACATACTGCTCAGTAATTGAATAAGGGTAAATTTGAATTGCAGGATAGCAGCATATACTTGCTGTGCTTTGGGATACACTGTCAAGCACAATGCACAGTGCATCTGCAGAACAAGAGTCGACCTGCTGTGTGTGCTCAGTGCAAGTTGATGCACAGATGCGAGGCAGTTTATGCCTACGATGTGCGACATTGGACGATGTCTGCAAACCACACACAGTAACTGCTCTGTTGCTGTATTCTATGGTGTGAAGCATGTACCTTGCTGGCTTTTGGCATTGCAGTAAATGGGCTCACTGACATGACCCTTCCCAGGACATTGCAGCACTGCTTGCCTCGCATCTGCTGTCCACATGCCTTGGGCTTGCTCCTTGCTTTGCGGAGCACTGCAGGACAGCATAAGGTTTCGGTTCAGCAGCTGCACAGCCTTGCGTGTGTGTGCGCCATGTGCTGTGTCGGACGTGACAGAGGATGCTGTATTGAAGAAGCCCACAAAACCGTGTAAGCGGTGGTGCAAGGAGGGTGTGTGCTGTGTTTCTCACCAGAAGCAGTTGAAGTTGGTCAAGACGTCGTGTGAAGTGCAGCATACTGCAGCCAACTCATCTGCTAGTAGAGAAGCTGAACAACGTGAAAACGTATCCAACGCTACGCTGCACGTTGTGGAGACGAAGTCTGCAGCTGAAGACAGGCGAGCAGCTGTAGCTGAAACTGCAAAGGCTGTTGCGAGCAGCACCACTACAGCGCGCATCCCGGACATGTGAAGTACCTGCAGACAGAGAGAGGTCAGCAATGAACGAGCAGGCTATGTCGTAGCAGAAAGCTCGTTGCAGCAAGTAGAGCCAACAGGACAGCTGCGATTGAATTGGCAACAAGGTTGAATACATTCGCAAAATTGACGGACTTTGGAACGGACGAAGGCAGCGAGGGCGTAAAGAACTTCCACCAACTTCTGATCGTAACGACGGCAACATACCTTGCCCAGCATACACCAGCTGCACGACCTAAGGGCAGAAGATGACAAGACGCGCGCTTGAAGCTTGACCCAAAATTCTCTGTGTGAGCCTCAACTACCGCAACAGCGCACCTCAACAAGAGCACCTTTTGGTGAAGCTGCTCGTAGCCAACCGCGCGAGCAGCTGCAGCACTTGCCTTCGACGAGCTTTCAAAGGCTTTGGCTTGTGCTCGCTGCTCACGGGCGACTACCTGGCAAAGTACAGTTGCGCTGCTGCTCGGCGATGAGCGACAACACCGTCAAGACGTTTATGTAGTGGGCACACCCGCGGCTTGATTGTGGCAGTTGACGGAGTGCGTGCCGCATGACTAGGACACGCGACTTCCTGTATTGTGCTCCCTTCTTCTTCTTCCCATAGCGGCGTGTCGTCCGTGCGTTTGGAGTGCTTCAATGNGGTCAGCATGTGGGTGTGACTAATCTGCAGGAAGGTTGGAGTTCTCGCAGAGAAGGCATCGTAGCTTCACAGCTAGTCAGGGCTGACAGTGACGAGATGTTGCAAGGAAAGCAAAAGCTGACCTCAGATCAGAAAGATGCCAAAGAAGACCTGCTGGTGAGCCCACCCGCTTCGCTATGACATGATGCATTAGGCTCTACAAAGTTGCATCTTGCTGAACAAACTCAAGAGGCCGCTCACTACAAAGCTTGTCATCTGCACTGACTGGACTTGTACCACTTGCTCACAGGGTTGCAAGAATATCTGCTCAAGCCTTGTTCCAACATCTTGATCTGACATATGCAGGAGGCAGTGCATGGAAGGATGGTGCAGGTCCAGGTGGAAGGGGACCACTACCTCTACCAGCCATCTGTCGTAGGCATCAACTCAGTCTTCCATCCAGAAATTGGCAAGTACTTCAAGAATGGCACCAAGGACTTGAAGCTGAAATAGAAGCTAGAACATGTTGTGCATGACCTGAACCAAAGTCTGGCTGCCAGAATGGCGCGGCTGCCCTTTGTTTGCGGAGACAGAGTCGCCCTCTATCACAAGGTGAGAAGCTTTGCAATGGCTGACAGCACCCACTTGCCTGATATGGTGTGAATAGGTTCTGGCAGCGTTGCGTTTCAGTGGAATTGTTGCAGCAGGGTGTCAGNACAGAGTGAAACTCATCACAGGCATTGGCGAAGGTGCAAATCGCAACAATATGGTGAAAAGCCTGGAGACGTACGAAGACCAAGGAATTGTGAAGGATGTGAGTGTCCAACACGATGCTGGCGCTGTATTTGCAACGGTGGCGCCATGTGGTACCTGTTTTGAGCAGCTGCCAGGTCTGAGGCCAGTGAGGACTATGGCGTCAGCCACATACTCGCCATATGGTCAGCAGATCCTCGGCCAGCAGAGCGTCAGCCCTGGCAGTGCGTGTAGTACCAATGGTGTGATACTCTGGGATAAGCAGTATGGGTCAAGCACCTACTTGTGATGCCCACTGCTATTGCAAGCCCACCCTGTGCCACCTCAGAGGTCCCTGCCCTGATTCAGATCTGACCTGTGCAGCAAAGTGGGTTTCAATATGCCGAACATCAATAAGTCAGTCAAATCAGTAACTGCTCTATATTAGACTGTCGCTTTGGTCATCTCACTGCACCTACAAAGCACTGCTACTTTCTGGCACATGGTCTGCAGCTTGCAACAGCTTTTGGCGATACGCGCAAAGTTGCCATGCTCAGAATTGAACGCGATGTTTAGCGTATGATGAGAGTCATGCTTCTTTCCACTGTGCAGGTGTGCAGTATGCTGTCGTTTGCATGTGTTTGAGACCGGCCTGCAGTAGACTGCTACATACAATGTCTGCTGATGCATATCATGACACACCGCAGCTGCATGACATGCAGTTGACAGCGAGTGCTGAAGGTGGTTAAGGCATAGCTACATCTCAGCCACAGCCAGACCAGCTGCAACAACAGGAAGTTTGTGGCAGGCAGCGCAGGGGAGGAGAACTGGCTTGATGCACAAATTTGGTCGCTATTGCTCTCAAACCCACCAGATGCTTGCGTCTATTTGCCAATTCTGCTGCATGCATCAGATTGCAGAGTTCATGCATTTGTTCCTTGCATTTGTTACTTGTTNACCTTCAGCGTGCAGTACCTGCATTGCACACCAGCTGACAGCCTGCCCCAAACCACATGCATTAAACCAAGCACTGGGCACTGCTGCAGCACTAGCACACAGGTGTATGAAGGTGTGTGAGGTGTATGAGCTTTGCTAACATGCTGTGGGGCTAGGGCAGTGACAGGCAATGATGCGCAGAGAGACCTCATGAGTGTATGACAGCCACATCCAAGCTTGCTTTAAGGGTCTCATGCCACATCAGCCTGGTTTGGATCCAGACAGGTTGAGATGCTTTTCAGGTCAACATGCTGCTCAGCCATGCCCATGGTGTGCACACAAAAAAACAAAGTGGGTGCTAGGTGTAGCAAGACCTCTAATCTGAATCATGCACATTCTCATGTTTTAGCTATGGCACAGCACATACAGAGTTAAGGCTAGCAGAAAGCACCTTGGCTGCGTTCGTGATGGTGCCAGCTGTGTCAATCATGTCGTCCACGAGTACAGCCACCTTGCCCTTCACGTCCCCAATCAAGTTCATCACCTCGGACACATTGTGAGCCGATCTCCGCTTATCCACAATTGCTAAAGGCNGCGACATCACTACATCTGCAGTGTTCTGCTGTCAGCAAGAAGCAAGGCAGGGTATGTGTCATGATGCAAACTCAAAGGTAGGTCATCTGCTGCAATATTTTGTGGTAAAAACACAGGGCAACAGGAGGCAAGTGTCTGTTAGCTGTCAACGGTGCATCTACTTTGTCGAGGTTTGCGGGTCTGCCAGGAAGGTTTCCTGTGCAAGCATGTNCAGGATGTCTCTTGGGCTTCAAGGTGATGCCTCAAGGCAAATGTACCAGGTCATGCATGAGTCACATTTTGCAGCAGAGGAGCTTCGTACTCATGCATGACTACAGCAGATCAGGGAGCACTGTGTACGGAGTGTCATGCTGTAGCAGGATGCAGAGCTGCAAGATGCCAACTTGAGAGTATAGCAATGCACTGCTTATCTCATAAACCCCATGCAATGATGGAAAGCCAATGGATCTGCCTGGCATACTCAATCCTCCGCATTGACACACATCCACCGTGCAACAAAGTGTTGTGCTCACATTGNCAAGCATTTCAGCAGCAGCAGAGCGGCAACAAATCAGTTGACATATCACTCAGCCCCATCACGCAATCATCAGCCAGTGCCCACCTAACTAAAGTTCAAACTACCTGGCCTCCTGCCTTGCGGAGCAGCTGGCATTCCAGCAGCAGCTGTGTTGCAGTCAGCTGACATGACACGACTGAACTTTAATTACAAGTGCCCACCTAACTGAACATGAGGGCTTTGTGGGCTGCAGCCTTAAGTTGCTGCAGCACTTCAAGGCTGCAGCACGCGCTTCAGCGGCAGCTGTGTTGCAGCAAGGCTGACATGACGCAAGTGAACTTCATCAAGCAGAGCCCACCTGACTGAAAATGAGGACCTTGTGGCCTCCGGCTTTGAGGTGCTGCAGCATGCNGCAAGGTGCAGGGACCAATGCCAGTGCATATGATTGTTTCATCTGACGTAGAGCCAAAACTGCACCCATGAATGCAGTTGGCTTCGATGCAAACGGCAGAGATCCTTATTGCAAGCTATGCTGTACAACTTGGAAGAGACCTTTTTCCAAAGATCATGCCCAGCATACCTCGTGAATGGACCAGCCCCNCAAGACAAATTGCAGGCTGAGGGACACCTACCCAGGGATGAAATATTTGCCGGCACCCAAGCTACTTAGCATGCCACATCCCACAGGCGATCCACTGTGTGAGGTACAAAACTTCTCACATACAGGCGTCCTGCGAGGTGCAAGCTACTGGGATTGGAACATGGAGTGGGTGCCGGCATGCAGCTACATAGTGGACCTCGCCTGGCTCATGTGAGCAACACCATGCCCCAATGCATGCAGGCATCCAGCAGGGTGCAAGCTGCGGGATGTGGTGCATGGAGATATGAAGTGGGTGCTGGCATCCAACTACATGGTGGACCTCACCTGGCTCCTCTCTGCCTGCCCTGACCTGCTGGCGGCCGGCCAGCTGGTCGTTGCGCATGGTGAACACAGCCCTGAAAGGTCGGCTCACTGGTTTTGACTGCTCTGCAGCAACGATGTCATGAGTTCAGTGAACCCCACCAGCTGCAGGTGGGTTGAGATAGGGGGTTGCACTTGCCCTGCAAATGAGTGCTAGACAAGCTTACTGCATTTGCTGTGGACAAGCTTCTGTCAGCAGTCTTTGCGCCGGCAGTTTTGCAATGGTGCAGTGCATGACTGACAAGGTGCCACAATCATTCTATTGGCGGACAAGCATGTGAATTGTATCCCTGCCTTCCCAATGCTGTCACCATACTGGCAGATCTANCAACCAGTGCAGCAAGAAAACAATGTTGCCACTGGTAATGTCCTTGCAAGCTGAGTGTGGCGGGTAGCCCTACAGTAACATCAAAGGCAGCACCTGCAATGGGGGTGACCCCGAGCAGTACCCCAGGGGACACATTCATATACACGACTTCACTTGCCACATGTTGACATGAAAATGCCGTTTGACGACAGCATCATACACACAGGCAATCCTAAGACACACCCCAAAGCTAGCTCAGATCTGCACTGCTCAAGGGAGTGTTTCAGGAGTCAGCTGCCACGTCTTGTTGCAGGCTATGCCCACGCAGCAACAACACTTGGCAGAAATGCAAGGGCAGTTCCTGATTTTGTCACCTCATGCACACTGGGACTCCAGCTGTCATCACCACCTAGGCCCATGTGCAGGTGATCTAGGTACACATGGTTGATACTGTCTGCCTGCAGCTCGTAGTCATGCCGAGCCAGAGACAGGTTCTTCAGGTTGTACCTGCACCCCATGCGCCACAGGTAACATGACTGTGATATGCTTGTGCATGCAGAAATTGTGTCAGGCTTGTTTGACCTCACCAGTCAGGTATGCAATGAGTCACATGACACAGAAATGGAGCTGCCATTGGCAAAGAACTGAGGCACGTTCCAGCAATCTGAGTCACCGGCGGCACATAACCTGTCACAAGAACCACTGCAGCTCAAGACCACAAGCAGCTGGTCTTGCGCTTTGCATCACGTCACAGACACTGCCAGGCANTATGCACAAGCACAATGATGTACTGCAGCAATAAAGCATTGTACAACTGTTATTGCTCAAATGAAGAGCGGGAAATGCAGCAGGTATAGCTCTGACTGCAGCAGATGTAGTATTGCAGTGTACAACTGTACCCGGTCGCTAGTGGAACATGTTGGTACAAGCTGCATGAGTTTTGATGCATCTCACACTGTTGCGGTTGAAGTTTTTGGTGTTCTGAAGCGGCAGAAGGCTGCGCAGATGGTGCATACATGCGGCCGTCATGGCAGTATTGGACGATACTACATGTATGCAACGGCCATAACAGTATGGGGTAATACTATATAGACACGTCGCTTGGCTGTGCACTTGTATCATGTTACCAGAACGCAACTGTGTGAATGTCACACAGTTTCTTCGCAGAGATAGGTCAGTTTTGCTATAGTTGTTACAGCTGGATCCAGTCAAGGCACTGGTAATTATCCTGTGATGAGCAAGCCATACATGCATTTGCCAAAAGTATATCGNTGCCAGTTCAGCAGCCACAAGACTGTTGACAACCCAATGCAACATGCTCGCTTGCACCACCAAGCAGCTGCTGATGCTCTCTGCCCAAACTCAATGACAACACCTTGTTGTCATCTGTGTGTCCTGATTCATAGGCAGCGGCAGCCACAGCCGCAGTCAGAGCATGCAGCAGCGGCCCGGCAGTGGCCGCTTCAGTCACAGGAACACAGGCAGCCTTGGCAGCNTGATTGCATTTGGATGTGCTGCAAGATTACTGCCGCCAATCTGAGAGTACCCCCAGCCAACTGCAAAAGATCCTGATGATCGTCATTGCACGCTAAGCTGCAGCTGCACCAGCAACACTTGCAGTACTTTTTTCCAGGAATCTGTCGTTGTTGAGAATCGCTACACCATTCACAAATAGGACACCAGCCTGCAGGTATGAAGTTTTGTTTGCGGCATCAACTCTTCGCAAATCGTGTCACACCCGCTTCCCAACCTGAAGGAGCGTCCACAGTGGCACAAACAGGAAGCCGGTGGTGACCATAACGTTCTTCCGGCTGCAAGCAGTCAGAGACTGATCCCGATCTCGACNTGCCATGGTCTGTCTGAGTGTAGCCTTGTTGCCGCCTGACTGTGCCACAAGCGCATCAATAGCTGCTGCTATTGACTGAGCATATTGTTCTGCTGCAGCTAGGATCTTGCCACGTCGCAGACCTGAATCCTGCAACCAACAGTGTCACCGCCAGGTAGCACCAAGCACACATCATGCTGCACAGTAGACACTGTCATGCAGACGGACGATTGCCATTCCCTGCATTTTCTTGCAAGGGCAAAGCAGTGCATGTCAAGGTCGCCTCACAGCTGATCACTCCAGGCAACTGCTGATAGCGTTGTGACTCACCAAGGTCAGCCTATGCACCGCGCTTTGCGGTATGCAGTCTGGACTGAATGCGGATGCATGCAGAGCACCAGGTTGCAACAGCAAGGTACTGGCTTCCTTGAGAGCGCATGACCTGACCATGTCAGCACAGCGTATGAAGCATGCGTGCATGTACAGCTGCACCTCCCAAAGACAGTGGCAATACAGCATACAATCCCCTAGCACTCCCCACCTGCTCTATACTGCAGTACACCTCTGCAGCCATGCGACTGATCTCTTGCACATCTTGCTTGACAAGCTCAGCAGATTGGTACCTCCCAGCTTGCAAGCCTTCTGCAACGCTAGCGAAGCTAATGCCAAGAGGCTGTGCTTGCTGAGCTGCGCTGCTCTGCCGTATTCTGGTCGCATGCCCCTCGGCTGTCTGCATATCAGTCACACATGCTTGGTACTCGGAACATGGTGCATAATGTGCAAAGAGCAGACCTGCTGATGGTCAATGGCACGTCGGCTTCTCAGCCTGGTGCAATCTAGGGTAACAGCAATGAATTACTTCAGCTACCATCATGCACAGAGGTCATGTAAGCAGCTGATTTGGCCATGGTGCAATTCTATTGATATACAGAGGAAGAGGACATATGGGTCAGAATGCATTCAGGAACAGCAGTGCGACACCTTGCACACCCTGTCAATCATATACACCAGCGTATGAGTGATTGTGCTTGTACAACATTGACATTGATGACACCACAGGACAGCTCTGACGATGTTGCAACATACATTTGCAATGGTATTGCGTAACAAAGCCTGCCACGGCAGTGTTGACNTTTGTACTGTGACTGGCAGCGCATGGCAAGGCTGCATCAAGCAATGCAATAGCATGTATCAGGCCTCATCATTGGAATAGAGATACAGGTTGCGATAGGCTTGCACGCATCCAGTAGTGACTGCGACATCGCTTGCGCGAGGTGTCTGGCAACAGCACCCATCAAACTGAACCTGCTTGCACGCACAGATCAAGGGCGGACCATTGCTTCAGAAGCAGCTGGTGCACAACGCCACAATTGCTGACCTTGTCCCGCGATGGCAAAACTTTGGAGCCTCACAATTTGAGCTTCAGGTCAGTCTTGCACGCAGACTGCCTGTAGAGTAAGATTACAAGCTACTGTGCATGGTGTTTACCCTCCAAGGCCTGCTGTGCTGACCGCCCAAGCTCACAGCATTGCAGATTACTGGCATCTTTGCACGCTTGTCTGCAAGGTGACGTAGCACATAGTTCGTCTGCAAATCATCAAGTGAGGAACCGAATGGTCTCCAGTGCTAAGCCTTGACAGAAGCCAATCGAGGCGAGTGTGCTCATACCTGGAAGAGTGCTCATGCATGCTATGGTCACACCTCCAGACGTAGCATGATGTCACTGCAGACGCTCACGCGCATGACACGCAGCACATGAAGGCACATATGGCAGTCAATGCATTGCATTTCGTGTGTCAGGCAGCCACAAGGGAGGTCACAAGTTGTGGCCCCCGCATGTACACCTTGTCCTCAACTGGTTGTTATGCTGCCTGTGACTGAGTGCAAGCTCTGACACCATTGGCAATGTTTGGCAGGTGACAGGTGCAGATGTGCTGCCCTTCAACCCGGAGAAGCAGAACCTTCTGATGCATGTGCTGCACGAGCTGCATCAGGGTCTGGGCTGGGGAGACCAGTACTTCAGATTTGGCCGCATCCAGGAAAACGCCGTCAAGAATGCTGCCAGGATCCAGATCATCAACATGCGTGTCTCTGTTGCAGCTGGCATCTTGTGAGAGGGAGCAGATTGTCAGGCGGCGCTATGAGGAGCTGACAGGCAAGCCCAAGCAGGGCCCATGGGTGCTAAAGAGGGCTTCCTACAGCGCTTCTGTCTTTGTCCTTGATGAGCATGATGACAAGGTCCCTCAGCTGAGCAGGGACCTGGCAGCCGTTGGCCGAGGCAGCTTTGGCACTGTGGCTTAGTACGTCTTGTCCCTCTGTTTGCCAGTTGCTGTACAGAATTGTGACGATTTGTGAGAGAAAGTTCTGAGCTCCTGATGCTGCACAGTGTGTATTGATCCGTTTCTGACATAGTTTTGTTTGAGCCAGAGAGTGGTGTGCATCCTGCCAAATCTTTCCATACGAGTCCTTACAGCGAGTGCATGGTCATTAGCGTGTTGGTGAATGCATGTATCAGTCCTTGAGCAACGATGTGCATGTCTGCAGCTTGTCCAGCGCAATGCTGTGCATTTTGCTCAGCTTCTTGCACAACAGGCATGCAACATTCAACAGAATGTCACCACTCCACAGAACAGCTATGTCACCCTGATTGCTGTNGCCCGTGTCTGCTGCAGAGCACCTACTGCACTTACAGCAGCTGACAAGTATGATTTCTGATCATGCATCTGAGGCTGCGCCACACGCAGGGAATACGTGGCACAAGCAAGACGCATCATTGCGTCATCCTTCTTCTTTGCACTGTGCTGCATAGGATGCAATGGTGTTGGGACCCCTTGCCTGTGAGGGCTGGAAGCAAGAGGCAGTCTCCCTGTGCCAGATAGCAGTCCTGGGTTTAAAATGCTGACATAATTGTCAGACACACAGCATGCACATCTTGTTCAAGTGCTGCAGTCGTCAAGCACAGCAAACTTGNTGAACCTGCTGCACAGGTGTGTGCTGCTGGCCTTTTGGGTACTGGATTGGTTGACTGGGGCTGTCACAGCTTTGCTGCATAAGTCTTGACATGCATGAGTTGTCTGTACCTGAAACCAACCACACAGCAAGCTCTGAAGAGGTGATGAGAAAGCACCTTCACACCTTGGCCCTACACACATTTGCTAATGGTCACGGCAAAGATGTTGCATGCCTCAAACACAATCTCAATGACCCTGCATCAGCAAAATGAGCATTTTCCATATGGCTACTAGACTGCATTCCCTTTTATTATAGTGAGTGTTGCCTCTTGACCGCAAGTCAGCACTCAGGCGCAGCAGTCTCTGCCAGTTTTGTGACTCAGTTGGAGCCCCGAGTTTGGTGTTCAACATTGAGTTCATTGCCTTGTGTGTGCAGGTGCTGCAGTAAACGCGGTTCTACAGCAACCGTTTACTGCAATGCGCACTCAGCTGGGAGGACAGCCACCACACAATGATAGNTACATCTGCCAGGCCGGCGCTCAAAACCCTTTGCATAGTTTGCTGCTCCAGCGTGTTAAAGCGGGGTGCCAGCACTCTGAAGTCAACACCATCAGGAAACTTATAGGCCAGCTTGAGTGTGCTTTGTCGGCGCCAGTCCTCTAGCCTGATGCACACAATGGCTTTCATCAGTATCTTTGGCATGTTGACAGCATTTTAACATACCACAATATTGCAGTGCAGACACCTGTTCCATGCATCATGGCATTACACCACACCGATAAAGAAAATGCCAGCAAATTTTCTGTATGCAAGCATTTCCTGAGTTAAGCGTACATAAGCCTTGCTGAGGAAAACATGTANAGTCTTCATAAAGAGATATTACTGTAGCATACAGTTCAGCAACACAGCAAGGAGTAGCATGCAGTGGAAGTGTGAGTCAGGCTCACCTGCAGAAGCTGAAGCACACATGACGCATGTGGCCAAAGTAGCAGAACATGGCACGAATGTCAGTCAGGGACGCACCGTGCCTCTGTCTATATGCTCTGGAACCAACTCGACTGCTATGTCTGTCAATTTGTTGCCAAGACTGTTGGCCCCTAGCATAATAGGTCTAGCCAAGGACGGNCTTTCCATGGACCTAAGCACCAGCATAGAGTCACACACTACGCAAATGATTCTGCGATCACAGGTCATAACATTTATTCATACGCATCACCCGCGGACACGCCCACAGCTGAGACCCAAGCTCAGTCATTGTTAAATAAGTTCAAAAGAGGCAGCACTGTTGGTGAGCAATCTTGTGCAATGCCACACATTTCACTGCAACTACTTTTTGTGGGGAAGCTGCAACTGTATTGTCTATCCTGCATACACCTAGCTTGCCTATAGCTACTCTAGCAGTTCTTCACTGTTTGGTACTGCATACTGTTACATCACTTAGTACTGCTGTCGTTCAGTTGAGTGAGTGCATCAAGAGTTTTCGAGCGATTGACAGAGGTATATCTTGGACAACAGGAACAGTACTGTGCTCATCTCTTCTCCCCAGCTGGAACTCTTTTAAGCTGCCTGTTTGGCTTTTCAGCTTTGGGAGCTCTTCTGAGCTGATTACACTTTCAAACGCTTGTTTGATCATCATTGCAAGATGTTGAGCATGTGGCTCAGGAGGTTGCTCAGGCTCAGCCACAGTTGCAACGTCCTGAAAGTTGCCTTCTTCAGGAGTGTTGCTGAGATGCTGATACTCGTGTAGCTTGATCCTTGCAATCCTATTCCATTGCTCAGCTTGACCTGTACACACAACAATTGTCCTGCGCAAGACCTCAGGCTGTGCANATTTTGTACTAGACAGTAGGCTTTGTTGGAATGCAGGCAGACACTGATCACATCTGGCAAGTGGGCAGGCATGATGACAATGCTTACACAGGTAAGCAGTCACACCTGCTGCTGATAGCGTTTTAACCAGGATGCTCTGTTTGCGTTTCAAGGGGCTGATGCTGCCCGGCCTCAAGCTGCCCATACGCATGGTCCCCCGCATGGTGGCCCCCTGCCCAAAACCAAACCCTGCTTCAGTGCCTGAGCTGCCTGCCTCTGCATCTCTGTCTGCATCTGCATCTCTGCAGCAGGCCAGCTCCTCCTCAAGCAAAGCTGCTTCCCTGTTGTGCGCCTGCNCCAACATGGCGAGGCTCATCACAAGACAGCCATTGCGTCAGAAAATTGTGAGAGCCATTTGTGAGCACACATTTACTTTGACATTGTCAAGAGATACATGTCAGTGGGTAGTGGACATAGATGAGCTGGAGTGGAGACGTCTTCAAAGCACAGCAGCTCACTTGCAACAGGTGGACAGTCAATCTGGACTGACCTTGACAGCCCAGAGACTCCCCAGGCAGTGAAGACTGGTGTGAAGCACCACCTTGGGCAGCATCAGTGGCATCAAGAACACCCTGCCAGCAATGGCTGACTGTGCTACAGCCAGACCGCATGTNAGGTATGCTACCTATGCCAGCAGAGGCCCACAAGCTCAGGCTGTGTTGATCTACAAGTCGATGTACATTNCCCTGCCATTCTTGCTGCAAATGCTGCTGTCCCTGCTCTTGAGGTCAGCACCGAGGCATGCCTGTTATTGTGCCGTTAAGCTCTGCATGTTGTTGCTCTGCTCCTTGCAGCTGATGCTGCTGTCATTGCTCTGAGGGTCCGCACCCAGACTTGCTCGTGACGATGCCATCAAGCTCTGCATGCTGTTATGCTGCTGCTTACTTTTCCTGCTCCAGAGGCCGGCTGCTGTCAGCTGTACATTCTGCATACCTCTCACTGCTGCCTCGATTCTGTTGCCTGGCAGCTGGCTTGTGCAGTTGCTGGGTAAAGTGAGTGTCTATAATGCAGACTGGTCATGACATCAACCTTTGGGTGCTGCAGTGAGTTAGCAGGTAAGTTGGCTGACTATTTGCATGCATGTCTTTCATGCATACCATCATTGATCTACTACTTGCATGCTTGCAGATCAATCCTTGTGCAGAGCCTGTCTGCTGTGCAGGACGCCATTGACTGGAGGCGGCTGAGGGTGATGTGGTCCCCTTCCCGCAATGCACAGCCCGCAAGGGGGAGACCCCCCTGCTCCCCCCAACCCACTGCCAGCAGCTTTGATAGCCAAGCGGATCAATCACGATCCGCCATGGCAGCACCAGGTCAAGCAGGAATGGCTGAAGCCAATGAGATGACAGAGGCTGATGCGTCTGGCCCTGCCCCATCACAGCATTCTGCCCCTGCGGTGCCTGGTCAGCCTGCTGCAAACAGCCCTCCATTGGGGCGGGGGAACACAAGGGAGCCCCCTGGGTCTGCGGGGGGTGCTACAGGGCGAATCGAAGAGCACAAAGAGAATGAAGTCAACAACTTCTCAAGGTATGCTACCTATGCCAGCAGAGGCCCACAAGCTCAGGCTGTGTTGATCTACAAGTCGATGTACATTCCACAGATGCATGCAGTATATTGCTATCATCAAATAGACAAATAAGCTGTTCCAATTAATGGCTTACCACCTGCACAGCCATGATGCCTGCTGGTGCAACTTTCAGAAAGGCAGTACAGGAGGTCATGNCTTGATGCCCAGTCCTGGCAGCAGGTCAGGCTCAACCAGTCCTGCATTACATCATTGGCTTTTCTGACCTGACAAATCTCTGTGCAAAGAACACAAGTATTCTACATACAGATTTGTTACGGCATGCAACTTGGTCATATGACAAACTGTCAGATGTGTAGCTTGCAGCTTACTTGTGACCACATGTGTGTCATAGAGGACATGGAAAGTNTTGTCTGCAGATTGCATGTGCCACATGCTGGACCTGCAACAGCTGCAAGTGCATGTCAACCACAGACAGTTTGTTGCCTACACTACATACAGGCTGACTCATGGCATGAGGACCCCACTCACAAGCAAAAGTAAGGCCAAATTACAAATTACAACCCAAATTACAGGCCCGGGATCATACATGCTGCACTACGAATACAATGCTTNTTCACACCTTCATGGGGCATGCCAGAGGGTGAGGAAGGCTGATGAGGAGCAGGTGGCAGGTGGACCACCCTGTTGCGAGACATGGTGATGCGCACTAGACAGTCANGCAATTGGTCCTGCTGGAAAGTATATAGCAATGCAAGAAACCTTCGAGACAAGAAAGCTTAACAACTCACAAATCTGCTTGATTTACCATGCTAGGCTGTGCATAGCGCTGTCAACAAAGCTGCTTAGCAAAGCAAAATGATGGTACAGAGGTTATAGCAAAGAAAGACAAAACTGTCTGTGCGCAGGCGACAACTGCAGATGCGCATACTGACGACTTCAATACTTGATGACACCTTCTTGTCTTGATCAACAAGCAAAGACAAACAACATGAACACTGAGATACATCAAGCAACTCGCCCTACACAAAGACCAGACTACTACTGAGACAAAAACAACCACAATGCAACTGCCTGATTCATACAACATCAAATGTTCTTGGACCTTGCNTACAGCGCGCACACATGCATGGTCATCAAGACATGCAGGCTGCAATTGCATGATCGAATGTTTTGCACAAAGCCATGTACATGTGACGTGTTTGCTGCTACATTGCCTGCAGCTTCTGATTGTTTGACTGGCAGAAACCTAAGGGTATGGGTCTGTGGACGCTTGCCCTATGACCAATTCCAACAGTCCCAAGCTGGGTGGCATGCAATGGCTACTTCGGCATAGCTCATACGCTGACACAAGGATTTCACTTCAGGGTTGAAAACAGCAATGACCATGATCATGCGAGCATCATCTGAGCAGCACCTGACAAAACATAAGGCACAGCAGCTGAGGCACCCGCCAGGCTTCCGGAAAGATGGCCCAAACCTCTTCTCGAGACTTGAGCCTTTTCCTGAGCCAGTTATACCTCCTTTCTGCAGCAAACCATCCAAAACTCTGTCTGGNTTGATGTTGCTGCTGATGTTGCTGCTTCTTGCTCATGGCTTTGGCATATACAGTATTGGCATTTGCTGCCGTGGCCCAGAGCCTTAGTAATGCGGTCTGCACATCCTGCTGCCGCATAGCTCAACACACTCTGAACTGCACTTGATNACATGTCTGTTGCTGCTGCGTTGCACATGGTGAAGTGTGAAACTACAACAGATCTGAGTTTCGTGGATTTCCAAGGCTTTGAACACATACTTCAAGGTTCAAAATGCTCTCACATGCGCATCATGAGCATAAGCTGAAGCTGACTCAGCAGAACTCAGGAAGGATCAAGACTGCCAAGACTGAGTCAGACGTGGCCACACTTGGTAAACCGAATTTGCACAGCAGCCACCAAGGCAGCCTCTGACACCAGTTGCAGAAACTGATTTTTGACAAGCAGAGGGGGACCTNAGGGAAACAAATTGACTTGACTCAGTCTGCTTGTTGCTGGTCATCTGTGCAGGCAAGGTTGGGGTTGGGCGAGGGGGACTAGTAATGATCCATGGGGTAAGCTTCTCCAGTGCAGCCTGGTCATTGGATGCAGGTGGGGACCCCTGAGAGCTGCTCAAGGCTCCCAGATTGAGCCTGATCGCTGCACTGTCATGATGCAGATGGTTATGAGTGGCTTGTAACGCGCGGCAGGACGCCTGCAACAACAATCGACCTCATCAGATTTGTCAAGTGGTGTCAGTCTTGCACAAGGGCTGTCGTGCTGGTCCATGCTGTGCTGGCTGATGTGACTCATCGCAGCCCCAGTTTTGGCACAGCAAACTACATCTGACTTGCACAAAGGTGTGATTCACACACAAATATGTACTCATATGTATCCAGTAGCTAAACTTGGTCCTGTAACAGAAGAATAGCAGCCCAGATATCACACATAAGCGACTACATAAGCGAATCCAACAATTATTGATGCAGGAAGCTTTCAGCATGTCCCACACAGTCACACTGCCAGTGCACGTAAGTTGCGTTGACCAAGTGTATCCAGAATTTAAGAAAAGCAAGCATTCTTCCATACACGCCTGTATCAATGGTCACTTACCTTCAAGGTGACTGGTCCGGAAGAGGGCCCCTGAACTGCAGAGTCGGACTGACTGCCAGACTGTAGTTTGATAGCAAGCTCTTGAGCCGCCACCTCAAAGCGTGCTGGTGTGCCGAGCGCTGCCCAGCTTTCCAACATGACAGCAACTTTGGGACAATACAGGCCGACTTGTGCCCTTTGAGTCCGGGCCTGCTGTTGCCTAACAATGTTCTGTGTGCCCAAGACTGTCCACACTGCCGAGAGCTTGGCAGCAATTGCTGCATGGTCAAAGTTCTGCAAGGCATATGATATTGCTCACAAGGATTTGTGAAGAGTGGCAGCTGTCAGGGTGTGAAAGGTTGTGAACAGGGCAAAGTTGCATGCTAACCGATAACGTCAAGCGACTTGCAACAGACACAAGCCAACAGGAATCAGATGCACATCCAAATGCCTGATGCTGTGTGGTCATGCCGCATTGCTCTTGCTTGTGTTGAGGGCAGCTGCAGACATGCAAAATTGTGACCCACTTTGCGGTGCTTCCGGCTATACTGAGTAACCCACGCCCACNCAGCTTTTGCAGCACTACACCCTACGCATCTTTCCTGCTACTCTCACTCAGTAAAGGCATAACAAGCTGGCAGGGCAGCTGTGAATAAACTACAGGGGCACATCACTGCCAAAACTGTTCAAGAGGGCAGCCAGCCTGGTTCAAATCAATGCTGCCTAGAGAGCACGTCCTGCACAAGGCTGTCAGGCAGCTTTCCTGTGCTCTGAAAAGCTCGCATGTGCAGGATGGGTTCACAGCCAGCTTGAGCCATACTGCGACCCTGGACTTTCTCAGTGTATGCCCTGGGCTTGTAGGCCTCTAGCAGAGCTTCTCCTGGTGTGTTCACGCGATGACACACAGACATCAATGCCCTGCAACAATGCATAGCAAAGCATGGACAATAGTGGAACGCGAATAAATTGCATGGCATCCTATCAACCTACATGATGACAGACGTAGTTAGGTGAAAGCCCAGTGTGCACAGCAACACATCTGTGTGATTGGCAGTTGAGCAATATACAAGTGATGCAGCCTGTCCCTATAACAAAGCAGATGTGCATTTGCACTCTTGCGGCTGAGCTTACCTCAAACTGTTCATCTTCATGTAGGGGCAAGAAGCACAGCCTCCCTCAGTTGAACAGCCCTCCCCTGAAGCAGGGCCGGGGATAACCGATAGCCCACCTGGCAGATTGACAGGTCCCCCATTGTTTGCCTGAGTCTGACCAGAAGTTGTGATAGCCTCAGGCGAAACTGGAAACACAATCTCAACAGTCACATCCTGGCGGCCTGAGTCTCGCAGCATGGCTTGCACCTTGCGGACTATGCTGGTGATCATGCCAGACTCAGTCCCCAGAATGAACTGCAGCTTGTCAGGGAATGGCTGCTCCAGGGCACACTTGACCTTCAAGGAGATGAAGTCTAGGATGTTCTGGGTGGACCCCACAACACCCATGTCCTTTGTCTTCTTGGCTTCCATAGCTAGAGTAAACATTTCACCAGGAACCTGCACAACAATCATGGNGAATGCAGGTGTCAATGTTTGAGCGTGCACCTCGTGTTCTGAGTCCTCGGACTGTGTCCCTCCAAAGCGCCGCGACATCTCAGCTTCAAAATCATTGGTTGNGTAAGGCTGATGCTTGCATGCATTTTACAAGCAACTAACAAGCACGCAAGATTCTGCTTTTGGTGTACAGGCAAGGCCATCAGGACGTGGTATTGGTATGTGGCATTGGCGCTGCCACAGTGGACAGTAAAGTGCAATCAGCGAAAATCTGCTTACTCAAGACCAGGTGGTTGGGGTCTTGGCAAAAATCAGGGGCGCTATGACATGTCGTAACAGGCATCATGCTTGGTGCAGTTTGGGCATCTGNTGTGGCAGCGAACTGCTTACGCTAGTGCCAGTGACAGCTGACATATCAGGCTGCGTGTGTATAGCAGGATGCCATCCAGCCCTTCAAGCGGGTTGCCTGAGCGCCGCAGACAATGTCTGACGCAGTGCGCTGTGCGTACGTGCGTTGATCTTGCTCCCTAGGCGAATGCTTTACCTACGTGTACTCCGACGGAACAAGTCCATCGGATGAAGTCAAGGATCAAGTTTATCCTGCTCGTGCCTCTTGACAGGCTGGCAAAACGAATTTGAATCTTAAGCAGCACGTGAGGTGCCGTCAGTCTCTGTCGATCGCCTGCGGCTNAAAACCCACATGCTCAGGTAGCAGACTTAAGTAGTAAGCTCTGCTACCAAAGTACCCATGGTTAAAACTATATAGCTCAGAAACAAACTTATATTGTCTGACACATCTGCAACTGCCTTGTGACACATATGCTTCTAAGCTGTGTCATACTCAGATGTCAAACACTTGCACCCCGTCTAACAGCTGGTGCTAATCATACTGTTGCAACTGGATCCCACNCTGGCACTTGCAAGCTTGACTGCTTGCTTAGCGGGGTGGTTGCTGTGGAGGGCAATAGTGCATAGACGCATGTACGATGTGCACAGAATCCCTGGTCCTCGATCCTGGCCTGTTGTCGGCAACCTGCCAGACATACTCGGCGCACAGGGCTTGCACCTACACAAGGTGACCAAGCTCGTCGTCGTGCTCACGCAGGCAAACATAATGCAGCACCAATGTGCATGTGTTTAGGCAATGCGCCGTCTGCGTGGTTATTGCGCCCCCACCCCAAGGATAGTGGCATGCGTAGCTTGNGACTTGAGTCTGCCGCCTGATGACATGTATAAGCTGGTAGAAGAGACCAGGGAGCGCATGAAGGAGCTGCCGGTGACAGTAGTCGGCTATGGTCACATGGGGGACAGTAACCTGCACCTCAACATTTCTGCAGGTTGCTGCTTCTCTCCCCACAATGAGTATGCTGGCTGTGCGTTTTGACATACCCGCTTTGATAGTCTGCAAAGTCTGTGCAGCATTTGTCAACTTNATGGTATCCCATGCTGTCTTGGGTGCAGACAGTCACACCAAGGTGCACAGCTGCCGACGTGACCAGCCGCAGCATTTATGATATCACAGAGCCAGTGCTGTTGCAGCAGCTTAAGGGATTTTACTTATCAAGCCCCTCACGATGCTTTCGAACAGGAGCACACCTGGTGTGAGGAAGCGCCAGCAGTCTGGCAGATTGTACCACTTGCCTTTGTCGATAGACATGCATGCCTGCCCTGGCACAGGCAAGGACAGCGTTTCATGAAATTTGGCCTCGGCTTGACATGCAGACCATGTGGCAAGATGCACAGGTTCTTGTTGTGGGCATGTTACATGTTACTGCATGTTATACATACAGTATACATTTGGTACAGCACAGCTAAGCACAGCAACAAAGGATATCTGCAGCCAGATGCTGGAATAATGCCTGTGCAATATGTAGGCAGCATTGTTGTGTGCCGTGCCAGCACAGCAATGTCATAGCAAGGAGCAATGGTGATTCAGATATGGGTGCACCTGCAAGCTGAACAGCAGGTGCTGTTGAGCACACAGTTGCATGTAATAGCCGCCCAGTGCTAGCAACTGCTCAGTCAATTGCCACTTNAGCCGGTACATTACCTCACAGGCCACTGAGAGTCCCTCTCCCCGCAGCCTGACCATCAAGCACTTTTACTCCTTGCAGCAAACTGGACCCAAAGTTCCTCAGGAGTGTCTCAACACTCTCCTACGGAAGTTGGGATCCAGTTTCCTGTAAGGCCTGGAAGTGCTTGGTGGTCGGGAGAGGGGCATCTGCTTTGCCTGCTGGGTGAATCAAATTATGCTCATGGTGCAGGGGTCACGAAAGACAAAACATGCAGCAAACCACCATCTGCAGGAGCAAGCTTGTGGTCATGGGCAGAAGCCTTGAGCCGTTGGTCACCTTCCATAGCTGGTGGCAGCATTGGCAATATGAATGGCTGTCAGGTTTTGATACAAGCAGAGCTCTGGGTGAGGGCCATTAGGAGGTCGAGGGCTACCCGGCTACACAGGCACAAGTGGTCTGAGCCCCTTTACANCTCGGTCAAGCTTTGCAGCGTCTTTGCCCGTGCCTGTCATCTTGTTGATTCCAGCATTGTCTGCAAGCAGCAAAGCCTGTCAGGATTACACAAGGGTACGCGCAGTGAGGTGTAATAAGCCAGTCCTCACGTTTCTTTGTGTGGTCAATCTGCGCGCCCGCTCTTCGGGCCTGCGATGAGTACGTGCTCAATGAATTGCAAGCTATGTATTTGACTAGCTCAGCTGCTGAACGTACCGCATTGACAGATGCCTCGGACTGTGNGGTGTCCCGCTTTGCCTGCTTTGCTGCCTTGCTGCAATATATTGCTGCAAGCGTGCACTGGCTGACCCCTNGCCATGATCGTTGCTGCAGGTGGCATACATAGACACAGAAGGCACTTTCAGACCAGAAAGGGTCAGGCCAATAGCCACGCGCTTTGGCTTGGATGCTGATGCTGTTCTGGACAATGTGGGTCAATAAGTCTGCCACATCACACATGCTACTTGACCTGAATTGCACTCATGTGTNGTCCGCACTGCGACCAAGACGCCGAGTTCGAGGAGAATGGGGGACTCTTGTAAGGCCTAATGCAGCTCGAGTTTACGTTGCGATGCCTTCGCGCTGAACTCGTGTGTTTCGCAGTACCTGCACGGAGTGTGGCCAGGTTGTCGAAGGCCAACACTTTTCTAGCGATGTCACTTTCACCAAAGGAGCCGATGGAGAGAGTGCTGCTGTTGGCCAGTATGTCAGCGGAGGAGGTACAGGTCCAATCAAAGTTTCAGGGGGACATATCTACAGCCAGGTCAGCCCTTGCCCTGCTGTGTAAGCCACGCTGTGTGTACAAGCTGTGTTTCTACTGACTGCTTTTTGTTAGTCCTGGAATGCACAGGAGGCTGAATCATGCTGTCTGAATCCAAACAGCATGGCTCCNTGCACTGAACCTGCAAGCACACACCAGCACATTATTCAAACCAGCACGTAAGTGACAGTCGTGTTTCTGTNCTATCCCGCTGGTGCTGTGCAGGCAAGCCGTGGTACCAAGTCCATTTCCATTGCCATTGCTTCTCAGTGCGTTGGCCCTGGAGCCATCGTGTAGCAAGCCACATACGCAGCAGCACTGCCACAGTCATCTGCAGGTAGTGCCCCTGGTCCGTGGTTTGCACTGTCACAAATAGCCAGCTCTTACCCCTCTCTTGGTCTCCTTCATACATATACCTGTGCCTACACATCTTTCAGCCTTGCCCTCTCCTACACTCTGAGCCTGGCAGCATGCTAGCGCAAGGTGCTGTCCACACAAGANGAGCCAATGACATAAGCATACTTGCCAACCTTGTCCACCACTATGTCAGTCACTGGAGTCCAGTTGCCCTCAAACTGCATTGTGATTGTCCTCGCAAGCACCTGAACGAAGCAGTGTATGTCAATCAACCTGCTTTGCAAGCGCCATTTGCATCAGGTACCAGCTTCTGAGCTGATGCAAGCGCTGCCAGGTTTATATGCATTATTGGCTAGTATGCAACCTGCAACAGGATTTAGCATCAGCGTTCACATAAGCAATCAATGCACAGGCATTAACGTTTACCTGTTTTGAANTCAGCTTTGCTACTGCTTCACTTGTTGCATGGCAACTCTTCTGTTGTCTGAAGTTGCCGAGTCAATTGATGCAAAGTGTTTTTTGGCATGCAGAGCGGGGCAGCAGGGTGCCTTACAGTTGAATGACCAGAAGCGGATACGGATAGCACTTGATGTTGCAAGGGGCATGAACTATCTCCACAGCTGCAGACCACCAANACCCAGACAATCTCGTAGAAAGGCTCCTCCTTCCGCAACACATGCCTGAAACTGAGCATAAATATCCCTCCGCACACCAAGCTCACCACTGGTGTGGACACCCAGCCAAGAGAGACAGTTCCCAAACCTGACAGAAAGGGGGGCTTCCCATCAGTTTGGGAACCCCAGTCTGTTGAGCGTGGTCCTGGAAAGATTAGTGNTTACGCTGTCTGGTTGCTAATGCAGTACAGCAGGTGTTCATGATGCATTCAACACTTCTGTCAGCTGCGGCAGCAGTGTATAATGTATTGAGGTANAGTAACACACACACTGCTTGCAAGCATGCGCATGCACAGGACGGAGGAAAGCGTCCACACGAAAGTTTTGGACGGATTTTATGTATTGTGTATAAGTAAATCCCGGTTACTGGCAAGGCAGTGTCNGTGTAATGGTCATTGTTGCATATGCATAATACCCGCATACAATGCTGTCAAGTCATATGCTGCCCAAGCATGGCCATGCATAGCTCAACGCTTAACTGGCCAGGCATCAACGGTGATACTCTGCTGCCGTATGCAGGAAAACATCCATCGCAACTTTGGCATGCCACAGCCAAATGGCTACAGGAAAGCTCTGCGGTTCATGAAACATGCAGACAAGTTTGGCCTGCCGATTGTCACCTTTGTTGACACGCCTGGGGCCTTTGCTGGCAAGTCTGCAGAGGAGTCAGGACAGGTCAGAAGTGTCAATGCAAGCTGTCAGGATGGCTGGCAGCACTTGCTGACACTGCTCATGACAAGCACAGTCACACTGTTTCCTGCAGACATGCAGTTTCATGCGGCATGCCAATTCTTCATGCTTTCCTTATTGCTGCCTGCCTGCCTTCAAGCATGCCTACCTGGATTGTCTCTGCAGCCACATGTTAGTTCCTCTGATGTTTTGTGCTCATGCAAACATCTTGCAAGACAAATAGGTGCATGTGACTATGGTCATGTCTGCTTCATGTTCAATGCAGCAGCTGAATTGCATGGTGCTGCAGGGTGAGGCAATTGCTGTAAACTTGAGAGAGATGTTTGGCTTCCGTGTCCCCATCTTGTCTGTAGTCATTGGTGAGGGAGGTTCTGGAGGTNGCTGCAGTGGTTGCAGGCACAGCTGGCAGCAGCGGAGGCCCGGGAGGGAGCCCTTGCTCGGGAGCAGGAGGCTGTGCAGGGGGCCCTGACCGGGCAGGTTGCTGGTGTCATGCATATGATGCGGGGTCTCCGCCTGTCCCTTTCCAACAAGCTGACTGACAGCCACACCACCTGCCAGGCTCTCGTCCAAGACCTGGCTGCCCAGAACTCCTTTGCTGATGATCTTGAGGGGTAAGACTTGTACTATTCTGCACCTGTTCAAAGTGCAGCTGGGCATGCTGGCAAGCAGATGTTGCCAGGTCTGGTCTGTGTGTGTGAAAGTCACAGGAAGNGCTTCTGGAGCAGGCAGCGGTATATCTGCTGCATGTCCAACCACCAGCGCTGCGCAAGTTTGCCTTCACCATTGTGCTGGCTGGCCTGAAGTACCTCAATCACTCCCAGCGCTCCCTGGGCATTCGTGCCTACATGTGAGGCTTCTCTTGACCAATGCCAAATTGCTAGAGACCATGTGATGCATGTCAGTGCTCTGCATTCAGAAACAGGCCAGATCGCTGTGACCCGAGGCTTCAGTCATTGCAACGAATTTCAACGCACCTGAGCACGCTGTGCCTGTTGCGTATGTTGGAATGGAAGTCGGTCTGATCAGGAAGTGGTCAGGAACGCACGTTGAACATAGCAGACCTTTCATGACAGCACTGAAGTTTGGACTTGGCAGGCCACGACACTAGCTGTACATTCAGCCGAGCAACCAAGCATGTACGAGGTCTCAAGCATGATACTTACTTGATCATCACCTTGTCTGGATCATACACATTAGCTTTGACTGTGACATCAGTACACCATGGCTGCTAACATTGTTAGCTTGCCTTTGGCTACAGGCAGGCACTAAGTGTCTACAAAGGCCAGAATTGGCGCTTCATTGAGGAGCACATACATGATACCCTGGGACGTAGCTTCCGGGAAGCTGGGAATCTGCCAGAGGCTGTTTCTCACTTCATGGCCATGCTGCCCTGCCCTCAAGCTGCACCAGCCCTGCAGGGCAGATACTTGCAGCAATTTCTAGATGCTGTGCATGCTGCTACTGCAGCTGTACAGGTAAGCCTGCCTACAGAGGCACTGCATGCTTTTGAGTTTGTGTGATGGTGTGCTGTCAGTGATCATGCTCACCTCAGAGTCATTGGCAGCAAGTGTAAAAGCTCAAGCCATATGTAGCAACACTGTATCTGTTCAGTTTGTCAAAGCAAGCATTGCATATAGCAGGCAAACGCAGCTGGGTTCTGTTTTGTACCCAGCTGTTGTTTTNTGTTGAGGCCTGGAGCAGCCCTGGGAGGGAAGGTGCTGACAGGGGTGTTGTCCTTCAGCTTCAGCGTCAAGTTTGTTTTGTTCACAATCCAGAAAGGGCAGAAGATGACTACCTCCCGAGCTCTGCTGGCAAAGTCCATCTGCATCACGGACCAGAATGTACACTTTGTGAGTATCATGATGTTGCCTCAGACAAAACAGTGAATGGTTTAACATATAATGCAAAGGGTAAAGCAAAGATGTGTTTGCTTTGGGTCAGTCTGCAAACACACTGTTCTGGTATACCCCGTGACATCACATATGCAGTGTACTCATGCGCAGTGTGTGAGGACAAGGCTTGCATGCAACTCCTCAACACGTGAGCCTGTGCAAAACAGGGCAAGTGGACTTTGATGAAGCTCTGACCTTGTTCTGAATGCAGACCATGAGGATGTTGCCATGATGGCTGTCCTGCAAGCCCTCATGTTCGCTGTCACGCTGCAGCATGATGTAGCTGGAGGAGTTCCAGCCAGATACAAGGGACCAGTCAGCAAAGCCAAAGGCAGAATGGTTCTCATCAGCAGCCCACGACGGGTGAGGCCTGTGAATGGTCTTGTCCTTCAATGACCTGTACCCCTGCATGAGGGGGGGTACAATGAGAGAAAGGGCTTGGATTGCAAAATCTGCATTCAACAGGTAATTGTCAAGCAAATGCACAATAGCAGCATGCCATCTGCGCTAAGGTTTGCAGCTTTTGTAAAGCAACTAGGTAGCAAACGACTCTGGTAGGGCTTCAAGGGCTCAACTGACAGAGATGTGAAGTGGCTTGACCCCACCCTGTACCTTCATCTCAATCCCCAACTTCAGCTTCTTCGTCAGATCAAAGAAGTACACATCCTCAGAGTCCCCTACTCGGATGTTCCAAGTCCCCACTTGGGCAGCAACTCCGCCTGACTTGGTGGAGCGGGCATCTGTCAGAGTCACGGTAATGGGGTAGGGCAGCAGGTTGTGCACCACAATGGGCGGGTGAAACTTCAGCACATACTCAGGCAAACCCTCATCCTGCTTGCCTGTGGTCTCGCCTTCTTTGCTTGCCACCTACACGAGATAACACTGGTGTGACATATCTGAGTGACACATGTTGCCATGCCTTCCTGACACTTCTGTTCAAACCATCTGCATGACATGCTCTGCATAGGTACATGCTGTTGCATCATGGTATGATACATTTGCTCAGATTCTGCATCCTCAACATTTGATAGGATATACTTGTGAAAGGCATGCCTTGCTGTATGTTGACTACTGCACATGTGCCTAGCTCATCTGAACCATCCATATCCGCAAATACGTATGCGACATCAATTGAGCATAGCATGGCTGTGTCATGTATGAGTGATGCAGGATGCCAAGCAAGTGACTGCAGAAAAACCTTGCAATACATGACTCATGAGTATGTGATTCCAGCGTACCACAGCATTCAGCATCCAGCTCACGTAGCATGATGCAGTCTGTACCTTGATCTGCTCTTCCTTGACCTCAAGGCAACAGTGGAAGGGCAGTTGCTGAGGGCCACTTGGAGGGCAGGTGTACAGGCCCTGCTTCTCTTTCAACCTACTGCCTTCCAGGTCAATCTTGTCCTTCTTGGCAGTCTCCCATCCAATGACATGCACATACATCAGGCCTCCCCTATACAAAGTGTAAGCTACTCTTTCCAAGTAGCGTGTGCAAACTCAGCTTCCAAGACGCAAACTCTTGGTGCATGGTATGGCAGACAGCTTGTACACAGAAGCTAGAACGAACAATCAGGTGAGTGCCCTTGCCTACTTGTNGTTGTTCAGATTGTTGTGAAAAGCTGCTGCCCTTCATGTTGCAACCTTCTCATGTGTAACCGTAAGAGTCATGACATCAGCACTCTCGCTTTGAAGCTTGGCATGCATTACACAAGACCNTTTCCCGTCAGGGGACCCACATCCTGGCACAAACATCAGCAAGGTGAGGCCAGACTCGAAATGTCATCTGTCACTGGCGTCTGGGGAGCGCCAGGAGGCCACAGGTCTGTTGCCTGGGTGTGCTGATCTGGTGCGGCTTGCAGCTGTAGCANCTAATATGTACAAATTGTGTGTGAGTTTGGGCATGTGCAAGCACCTCTAGGTGCTCAAGAAGCTGCTCACATGCCTACATCAGCATATACTGTGACTGCTGTCACCATAACAGGAACAGTGCCTGCNGCTGCACTGCCGAGTTTACGCTATGCAGGTTGCATGTGTTATGCATGCCGCACATCAGGGTCAATGTTGATAGCAATACGATGATCGAGCGCACAGCGACCGTGCAGCACAAGCCTTTGTGTACCTTATTGGAGTGCTGAAAGCATGACTGTAATGCATCGCGACTTGACTTGCTGCTATGCGTGTTGTGCNGCAGCGCTACATGTGTAGTGCTATGCAAGTCTTGCATTGAGCCATCTAGCTTTTGTGTGAGCTGTTTTGACCATGCCAACTTGTAACGCCGCACAGGTGTGCGTGGCATCTGAGCCTTTGGATGTGTGACCGCAGCTCGCAAGCTGCTTTTGACTGTAGGACACCAGGCATGTGAATCCCGTATGGGTCTGCCACCATGGTTCNCCGGAGGGAGATGCAGCACATCTGGCTTCTAAAATGGTATTGCGTTGCAGGCTTATGCAGATTACAATGATTTGATGGACTTGACAGAAGACATGGTGAGTGGAATGGTGAAGCAGATCAAGGGGAGCTACAAGGTGCAATACCATGCAGATGGTCCAGATAAGCCCACTGTGGAGATAGACTTCACGCCACCCTGGCGACGGATCTCCATGGTCAGGTATGCATGATCACACAGAACGGTTCATGCCAACTAATCTGTTGCATTGCATGCAAGTGTGACCAGGATGAAACATGTACCTTTTGATTCTGCACCAGCAGGGTTAGCTGTGTTCAGCACATGTCTGCGACTCACAACAGCGACCATGCCATGCATGCCCAGCTGTTGTTTGTAAGATATGATGTGCTNGCTGTCAGAAGCTGCTGCAGTGTCCACAGGCGGCAGCAAAGCAGTCGAGGCCGCAAAAGGCGTGTCACAGGAAGATGGCGAAGAAGACTTTGACATGCAGAGCCTGAAGGGCCATGTCAAGAGCAGCAGCCATGGCTTGATCAGGCCTGCACCTTTAGATGGTGTGTGCTGCATTATTTTGATCCTCAATTTCCCAACTGGCTGTGTTGACGCCTGTCTGTGGTGTGTCCAGCGCAATCTTAAAGGGTTACTTCTGTGCTGCTCAGTGAGGCCACAAGCATGAGTGTNAGTAGTCACATTGTTGCATGCCCTGCATGAAGCTGCAGCGCTGCGCTGTTGAGGTCATCCTCTTGCCGCCCATGCTGAATGTTTTCGGTGCATCCTATGCCATGCATTGTTTGCATGAGTGCAGAGCGCACAGAGGTTGTGACCTATAGTTCTGTAGGCGTGCTTGAAATTTATGCAGATAAGCTGTGTGCTGTCTGTTGTGTTCATGGGAGTGTGGCAGATTGGCAAGCAGGATGCGATGGACATGACAAGACATGCCTAGACACAACAAGGCAGGATGGGTGCTGCTTGCAGTCCGACTTAGACCTCTAGTCACAGTGTGGCAAGGCAGGAGTCAAGGCACAATGGCATAGCATGCTGGGCTTGGCTGAGATGATTTGTCTGGCACAACCCATGTGATCTAACCTTGACATGGGCAGCACCCACTGTGGCCAGCAAGCCAATTTCTGCGGGGCCTAGCAAGGCACCAGCCTGTAGCACTGCCTGGCCTGTCTTGATGTCAGACCCTGCTTGCCTGATGTCTTCTCCTGCCTTGCTGGCACCCTGCAACATGAAGGCATGCCACACCAGTATCAGCATTGCTAATGTCATGGAGCTTGCAGATGNTTGCACATTCACACCAGCCTTGAGCAGCTCATCATAGTCTGTCCTGCACCTACCTGCAGAAAACNGCGGCGGCACAGACCTAACACAGCAGGACCAGCGTCGTAGTGCTGCAGGCGTGACGATCGTCAAACGGATGCCGATCACGCGCTAAAAAGCCGCGACTCAAGCTGACGACCCTGGTTATGCCGGAACCGCGGAGTATATACGATATGTCACAGGATGGATTTCTCAGGATCCTTCAGCCTGTCGATGGAACCGTATACTACGTGCACAGCAACCAGCCGTTGGGATCAGGAGTGACAGCTATTGTAAAGAGGTAAGTGTTCAGGGCAACTTTGCTGCGATTCGGCAACGAGTCCCCTGTCCTGCTAAGCCCGCTGACCCTCTTCTCTGCGTCCAGGTGTTGGAAGGTTGCCGAGCATGGTTGCATCCCTGCGGCTATGGAAATAGCCCGGGACTGCGCTGAACTCAACGACATTCTGGCCCATGAGGGCGACGTACTTCAGCTCTTCCAGGGAGTGCCAGGACTGCTGCAGATACACGACCGTGGGACCGCCAACGGTCATCAATACATTGTGACAGAGTAAGAGCAGTGCATATCATTGACCGTACCTGAAACATTCCAGGTGGCACAACATGTTTGGTCTCAATGTCTCGTGGTGCAGGCTGCTGTCAGGAATGAATTTAGTAGAAGCTGTCAAGGAGCTGGCGGAAGTTCCAAACAGGGAGCGCTGGCTCAGTCAAGTNAGCAGGTTCTAGCAGCTCCTGACAAGATGCAGTCTGCTGGCTCACTCTCTACATGGCTTGGCAGTGNGAAGGCAGCAGCAGGATGCTGCTTCACCATAGATTGCCTGACCATCTGAAACCATTCCTGCCCGCCCTTAGGGGGTGTGAAGTCAGCACGCCCCTGCTCATTTGCTCTGCATGGGGTACATCACATGTATCAACCATCTGTGCTGAGCGCTTTGGGTGGCTCTGCACATGCCATACAGTAAGATAGTCCATGACTGCCATGCAAATGGCACAGTAGACCTGATCCATTCACAAACGTTNGGCTGCCAGGCGCTCCTACATTGCAGGGCACAGCGCTGTTGTCATTTCAATGTGTTACATTTGGTTCAATTATCTTTCAGTGATTATTATTGCGCTGCTTGAACCAATGCAGTCTTGCCAGTTAAGCCATACTCTTGTAGTGGAAAACGATTGTGCAGAGCATATCCACATGTTGCACTGATTCTGTATGCAGCGCTGCCTTTAGCATTCGGTAGACATCTTGCATGCACGCAGACNTGCATGGCAACAAGCATGCACTGACTGCATACCCACTCGCAATGCACGCACACCCATTTGAAAACTCTTGTCCTTGACTTGCAGATGATGCAATAGAACTCAGTCAAGATGCAAATTTCATCAGAAGAAAGACACCACATGCGAGGTTGTCAACCCAGGAACAGGGCTTCTGCCGCGCAACCAAGGCAGTGGAACTCGGGCTGCAGTTGGCTAATGAGTCCAGGCACACNCTTTGCCTACTGCATGTGCAACTGACCAGATAGACCTGATCAAGCCTTTACTGTAAATCCAGTATGAGGCATGATTTTGATCATGCTTCAAGTAGGATATTCCATCAACGTTGCACTGTACACTGCTCCTTGAGGATTCTTGGCTACACGCATGTCATGAAGCTATGTTGCATTGTACCTGTGGGGCTAGTTGGTCATACAGGAACAGTTTTCAGAACCTAACACACAAGTCCCTATCGCGGTCTGGATGTACACCATGAAACAGGTTCCTGGTTTGGCCCACCGAACTCAAGACTGTTTTGTGGCTGTGCACTATTGCAAAATGAGGGTTGGCAAGCTCGTGTGGTGGCATCAAGCTTAATGTGGATGTGTGTACCTNTGACCTTAGGCAGGCAGCAGCTGCATCAGATATGCAGAGCAGTCTGCGAGCAGTGGTGCTGAGCTGCAGGGCGTCGGTGCCTGCTGTTGCAGAGCTCACATCTTCATGTTATTGCAATTCAACAAATCAACATGGCAGCAGGCATGCGTTGAACAGAGGTGTGGGCGCTGAGCAACCAGCGCTCTTGTGCACAGTCTGAGGTGTTCTGGCATGCGCATAGGCCTTGATCATGACACAACTTTCTCAGAATGTGTTGTTTTGAATTTGTTGCTAGCCAAGTTTGGCATGCATCCAAGTCAGCAAGCTCACCATCTGTTATTGTTGGGGTAGTGGGCATTGCGCACAGCGTTGAAGTTGAACTGCTTGAGGAGCTTGATGTCAGCCACCATGGACTCTTCTGTAACAGCTTTGCCCCGCCGGTCCTCATGCATATGCCTGTTGACTCCCTTGATCATGATGGGTTGGTTGTTATGCAGCAGCTGGTGGCCCTTGATCTCATCCTGGCGGAACCCCACCTGCACATAACATGCCACATCAGATGCCTTGCCCACCTTGAGGGCCCACCTGAACAAAAGCTTGCTTGCAAGCACAGGCCATGTATAGGCTGCTGCTACAGCAATTGGGTCTGAGCCAAGCAGTGATGTCAGGCTGACATCCGTGCAGCATGTATGAGTTTATCATATGGGCTTGCTGCCACAGAACGTCGATGCCATTTGTCATATGTACATGACTGTACTGTCCGCATCTGAGTTGCATGTTGAGGGGTCAAGTACACTAGTGCATGCACAGCGCTGGCTGATAAGAGGCTGTGAATCAGTGCGTACAGCTTGAACCCATGGGTCCAAATTGAATCCTAAGCACACACGTCANGCAACAATGGTACTCATGAGCATATGGCTCATGCCAACACAGCGACATTTACATGTGTGACTCAGGCTTCACGCAGTAAGCGCAAAGCAGTCAGCTCAGCCTGAGGTCAGTACAAGGTTCTCTCAACACTGCTGACCTAGGGGGGATTCGCTGACAAAGGGTGTCAGCTGCACAGGGCTCACAACAGGCAGCGATTGTGGAGAGACTGGCAATGGCTGACTGTTGCTCATCATCTCCTCCACGTAGTGGGACGGGGCCTGGGTGAGCTGCCTATACTTGAGCGCAAGTCACAAACAGCAACCTCGCTTGCGGAGAATTCGATCGCTGTGCTGGCGCACGAGCCGAAGGGGGTCCCTCGTATGTACGCGTATTGCTGGATTGTCCANATTGCTCGGCAACCTGCAGCCGTGTGCAGAACGCCGAGCTACAGCCTGACAACGCAGATATATCCATGTTGTTTGCAGGCAGACTCGAACAAGTACACCCTGCACAGCGGTCTTTGCGAGCAGCGAACAGCGAGCTCAACATGGAAACACGAGTCGACCATCTTGACACAACAAATGCTACCGGTCTACCTGTCCATTTGCGGTGTGCCTTTGAAAGCTTGACTCTAAACTGCGATTATTACGATGCCTGCAACCCTGATGAAGTCGTGATTCCATAATTGCAGCGCAGTTTGCAGCGTTGAGGAAGAAGTGTGCATACAATCCGTAAATTGCAAAATCAATTTCCACCAGCACATGGCTGTACAGCGGCACATGCACTTCAGGTCGACAATGTGCTCGACCGCCCTTCCCAGTGCAACTCGAAAGTCGAGACGCGTGCACCCGTACCCGCATGTGTGACATTTGCCTGCAACCCCACTTGATGTTCCTGGGCTCTTTGGACAGATCATGATCATGCAGGTTCCAGGATGTCTGCTAGCAACGTTGCTGCTACTCAAGCTCTGCGCACCACATGCAATAAGGTGGCGTGACGAACGTCGACCANTAGGCCCGGGTCACGTGCAAGGACATGAGGGTGTTGTAGACAAGTGCGTGTGGTGCAGCCTGCAGCGTTAAGCCTGATGATGAACATCCGAACGTGAATGTTGAAGGCTCCTTTGTACACGGTGGTCAAATCACTGAACCACTTAAAGCTGCAGCATGTACAGCATTGTGTTGCCGTTGATGTTGACCGGCTTGGCCAGCCAATAATGCTTCTCCTTCATGATGCCTAGCTAGGCTGTTNAACTGGATGCTTCACTGCTGGCAATCACCGACCCAGGTAGACTTAGCACGGCTGCACGGTTCGTTGCAGAATCTCTGACACTGATTGTGACACTGTGGCTGATCTACATGCAGAGTGGGATCAGGTAGTTCTCATGTTGCGGAGTTGGCCAGTAAGGGTCTNTCGCTCTGCATGCCAGACTGCAGCAGATGATGCACATCACGCCGCCTGTGGCTAGAAGCCCCCAAGCTGCAAACGTTGGCATGCCAGCAGCTGAACAAGCGAGCTGCAGCAGCTCAGGAAACAGCAGCCACCCAGCAGAGCACAGCGCAACAGGCACTTGTGTCTAAAGCCAGGAGGTGCGGCAAGAGCTGAAGGATGCAGTCANATTGGCATGCAGATCTACTGCATGAAGCAATGGGCAACTGCCTTTGTGCATGCTATGCTATAGCCCCGACTGTTGTCATTGTGCAGACCTACTGCCCGCAGCAAGGGGAGACTGTCTCCGTCTGTGTCTACACTGTAGTTGAGCTGTAGTCGTCGNTGCATGCATTGCTACCCTGCCATGCAAGCCATATATGGATAACACGACTCTGCTAAGCGTTGACCAGTATGAACGTTGCTCGGCATCGCGAAACAGTGGGGCATCTCTGCACGCGTGGAAANCCCGACTCTGTAATCCATTCTGCTTTGCTATATGAACCTTGCTCAAAATTTTTTGATTCCGTCAAGGGTCATACCATTATGCATTGTGCGCAACTTAAATTGCTGTCGGCTACTTGTGTAGCATGACAGCCTAATTTAGCAGCACATCTTAAGCCATGTGGCAAATCTAGCTTGAAACCACTGATGCTTGCACATTGTAGCACTTGAGCACTGCCAATGTGGGCATGGCTGTGCTGCATATGTTTGGGCAGTACCAANGATCATGTGATCAGTGCATGCAGGACATTCAGCCTCTAACAAAGGAGTCACAGTGCCGCTGTGTCAAGGCTGTACGGTACCCGTGATGAGCTGGCAAGCTTGAGCAAGGATCTGGCAATGGTTGGGTCCTGGGCAATCAGGCTGTCGGCCTCTTCAAACACAATCAAGCTCTGCCTGTCACTCTGCTTGCTCTCTCTGCCAATCTGCAGTATGCCAAACACATGATGACAGAAACAATGTCCAGTGCATGCAGACATAAGCAATGCGGTAAGCTGGTCCAGCAGCAGAGCATGCGCAANGCTGACCCTTAAGCCAAAGCCCTGCTCCACTGCCCTGGCTACATTGTCGGGCTGCTCGCCCCAAAGGGGCAGACCCACTACTGGCACCCCATGATATGCAGCCTGTCAACCAGTAACACATTCTGAAGACTGGACAATCAATGAGCAGGGAATGCTTGGTGACGAGCAGTGTCTCTGCAGCTTGAGTCAATATGGTTGCCTCATGTGACGGTCAGCAACGTCTTCTCTGCTTGTCACATATACAAGCATGCAAAGGAGTAATGTCACTGCAAGACGGAGTATAACATCAGTACTAGAGAGAGNACAAATGCAAAGCATGTGATTCAGTGATTGAGATGAAGTGCATGCCAGCAGCGCTCTGTGCAAGACTTGAATCACAAGCCAGGACCTACGGTTGGTTGTGCTCAGAATGGCTACACTGTGACTGGGATGTCTTGCTTACCCAGCAAGCCATGATGACTGACAGCTGACGCAACTGGCAACTCTAACGGATCGTGCACGTTGAAGCAAGTCTTGCCCAGCAAGATCGGCCATTCGTTGGTCCTCTTGAACATCCATGTGAAAATAACTCATGCATCAATGATGATGTTTTCTATGCATAGAAAACATATGTCGACAATTGAACGTGCCTCGATACGCAACTCGCTAGCACTTCTATCACCTGCAAGATGACATGGCTCGCACCTTGAGCGCTGGCAGACCGGACATGATGCTTGACATCGGCCGAGTCGTGATGAGGTCGCAAAGCGGCCAACTTGTGTCTATNATCACACGAGCTAAGCGGGCTCTGTGGATTCTAGGCAGTGCTGCCACGCTGAAGGTACTTGCCAGTCATGACATCTTCCTGATGCATGTAGGTCAGAGCATATGCATCAGCTTNAACACCTGCAAACACCATGCCATGCTGTAGTGAACTGCCACTTTTTTCACGCAGACAAGTTGGTGTATAGGTCAGCACCAACATGCATAGCGACATCAATGCACGAGCTGGTGATCAAGTACATACTAACATCAACAGGACCATGAGCAAGCAGGAAGGCATGATTGAGGTAGGGAGCGAGCAACTCTGCAGCGAATGCATTTACAACCCGAGGGTGGCAGGCATGTAACAACACCCGTGCACAGGAAAGTTTGTACCTCTAGCGTGAGCTTGACTTTGACAGGATTTGAGTATGCAATCACATAGGGAGGCTCTCTGTTTTTCAAGGTCTTGAAGTTGCTCCAGCCATTGTGCTCAAACTGCGGCTTCGCACTAGGCCTTGCCTCTACAACAACACCACTCCCGCCTTTGATGGGAGCACGAGATATGCCACTGTTCTCTGCTGCATCCATAAGCTGCTGCTTGGTCATAGGGTACGTGACATTCAAGCGCCAATGCTGCATGTGCAGTGCCAGCATGTCAGCACTCGGGCAGAAGCCACATGTTTTTAGTCCTGGTGCAGGAGAATTGAAAAGTCCTGATGCCAACATCATACTGCAGGAAGCTTAGTATCCTACATGATAAATTGTGCGTTTATTGCAGAGGCCAGCATAGCTATTCTAGTCATGCACAGCACCGGCTGCCAATCACAGCTTGGTGCTGATAGGCGTATGCCGCATGTACCAGTAGCTAACTTCTGCTGACATACTTGAACCTTGCCCAGTGTGCTGTTACTCTCCAGCAATACGCAAAAGCCGCTGTGCATGCTCCATATGCCACATCATGCAGCTGCAGGGGTAGGTATGCATTCCCTGTGATTATTCCTTTGACGGCAGACTTTTCCTTCAACTGCACACTTGGGTNCCGTTCATGACAGATGTGCATCAATGTCACAGTCTGTAGCGGTAGCATGAGCAAGATGTTGCGGCGGGTGACAAGTGCAAACTTGCAAGCAAAGGTGTATCTGACAAAGAGGACAGCAACGCAGNTGGCCGCCGCAGTGCTGATCACTGCACCGCCTGTGACATACACGTGCCGCGGCAGTTACTTGCAGATTTACGCTAATGTGAGTTTGATATTGCAAACTTTGCAGTCACCTTGACAGCTGCATGCTCAGGCAAATACCACAGGCTGTAGAAAGTCAGCAATACATCAGAGGCAAGGCATGTCTACGCATGCTTATACTACTGCACAAATCAGAAGGCTTACCTCTGACAATGACCGCTGTTACATTTACTGGGTTGCTGCTGCCTGGAGCAGTTGACACAGCATAGTACCCTGGGTCCTTGAAGGAGCTGCCAATGGGAAGCTGCACAGTCAGTGACCAATATCAGTGAATGAGATGCTTTGCTTGGACAGGCAACAGGCGTCACAAGCTCTGTCATGCAATTTGGCCCAGTATTCACAAACTTGCCAAAAGCCTCAACGGAGCATACTATCGGCAGANTTACAGCATGCATTGTGTTGTGAAGGTGCAAGCCAGTTTGCCTGCACTGGAATGTTTCTGGCATTACGATTGACAAGTTGTTGGCTTCACATCAGCACCTATGCTCACTTGAGCATGTTTTGCAGGGAGCTCTCTAAGGAGCTGCAGGTGAATGTGCTCGGGTATGACTACTNCCTGACCGTGCTGCAGGGGTTGGAGCTGATCCCTTCAGAGAACTTTGTCTCGCAGTCAGTGATGCAAGCAGTGGGGTCAGTCATGACCAACAAGTACTCAGAAGGCTACCCAGGCACCAGGTATTATGGAGGCAATGAGTTTATTGACCTGGCAGAGAGCTTGTGTCAGGTAAATAGTACTTAAGAAATGCTACGGCATAGCTGCCATCTGTACCCACATGTGCCCAAGTGTTGGGGGTTATGCATGCCATGAAGCCTCGCTCAGCGTATCTTTTGCTCCGGTATAGCTGTCTAAATGTGCCTTCATCAACACTTTTGCAATTCCTGCCACTAAATACAAAGCAATTGCTCATGGCATTGTGCTCAGGACAACTGTATTGTTGCACGGTCTGATCATATTGTGAAATAGCTGCGATTTCCTGACTGTGACCTTAACAACTCATGATCAACTACTGTGATGTACTTACTGACATGGTATCGAGAGATGGCATGCTGTGCAGAAACGAGCTCTTGNCAACCGCTGTAAGCATTGCTGCCGCCACAGGTCAAATTAGACCCTGAAAGTTTCTAGTGACTGCCTTAGATGCTTCTCACCCTTGGACCACTGCTTGTCATTGGCACTTGACACAAAGAGGTAAGCAACTTTGCCCTGCGCAGCATGACATCGTGGACAGCAAGCAAGACAACACACTTCCAGGCTTAGGATCACGCATCAACAAACTTTGGGGACATGTCAAACTGGTGCACGTCACTATTGACCCACCTTCGTGGTCACTCTTGAAATCTGGTGGGTGCCATTTGTGCCATATGGCGCATAGCTCTCATACTGGTAATACTGCAACACATGTTAAGCTTGTCAGGACTCACATCTCATATGGTGTACACACCCAAGGCCGAGCACCAGTCAGCAGGATCCGCCAGTAGCAACAACAAGCAGGCTTACAACTCTGCCATCTACGTTCTTGACATCTTTTGCAAGTACATCTTCATCTTCAAGCTGTGTTCCTGACAAGAAAAACAAATAGACATTACTTGTCAGCTCTGTGGTTGCCCGCAGAATTTATTGTTATCAACTGTGAGCTCACCCGTGATGTATGGACCGAAAGACTGCACGAGGCTGTCAATAGTGCCAACATCTTGTATGCTGGCATTTGCTTTGGGCGTCAGCTTTTGCAGTGGAAGGGCGAGAAGCTGCAGCATGTGTNGCAGCCCAATGACAGTTCTGCATGCACATCAGCCTCTCAGCAACAGCCACAGTATAGAAAGCCTTGTGAACGCTAGCAGCAGCATCCGACCCGCTGTTGTCAACGGCTTTCTGTGCGTAGTCTGTCTGAAAGACCCGACCATCAGGCGAGAATGTGGAGACCGAGAGGTCATACTGCGTACACCTCAAGCAGCTCAGCAGAAAGCAAGGTACAGACCGACGCCATGCTAGCAAAGCTCACCCCGGTGCCGATGCCCGACATGGCCTACTTGAGCAGCTTCAGCTGGCAGCCACACAACTGTCTCTCGCAAATATTGGAATACCTGCTTGCAGCCAAGTGTGAAGTCGTGATCACAACTGACTTTCAAGGTGCAGGCTTTGGTTAACAGCCGATTGCAGTTGCAGGTGTCAAAGAGAGTGTAATGGATGTATATCGGCACTGTGCGCGAGACGACTTCGCAACTCTGCCTTGCTCGGGACATACATACGAGCTCTCCGGACGGAGCGTACGCATGGCGTTAGCCCGTCAATGACCTTGCATGCAGTGAGAACAAATGATAGTTTCGTACTCTAAACAAATGATAGTTTGCGTAACGNGTCCTTGTATGAAAAGGGAGTGCTTGGTTTACATCACCAGTACAACCCTGAGCTAGATGCCCAGGCAAAGAAGAACGAAGCTAGCCAGACAGCTGCTGAGCGTTTGCAGGTTTGCTAACAAACACAGCTGCTGGCTAGTTTACAGTCCGCATGTTGAACCTGACTGTTTTGTAAACAGCCTATAGCATACAGATGTGCAAAGCACAGCTGTGCTCCAATTAAGCGTGCAGTAGGTCATGCAGTCTGCCTGCAGATTGGGTGCAGTCAGCTTCACCATTGCAGCTGTGTCACAACAGCCATGCCAGACTGCAAGCTGCTTTCCACTTGCTGTCGACGATGATTTGTATGTATTGAATTTAGAAAGGCTGTTTGCAGGACAGATACATGCTCAGTGCTGCAATACACTACATGCCACCGTGACTGACCTTTCACGCACACATGCACAGATTCACTCCAGCTGGCTATGCGCTGCAACCTCTGCAGTGCTGACTGGAAAGTATGAGAGTGACATGTCGTGCATATGCGCAGTCGTGACTGTGTTGCTGCAGAATGAAGAAGCCGTAGAGATTGCTGATGACAAGTGAGTCAATGTAGCCAGTCATAGTCACAGCATATCCACCAGAACTGGGTTCAGTTTCCTATTGAAACTCATGCAGTGTGAGGAACNTCTGCTGGAATGCTGTCAAAGCCTGCTGCAGAGACAATGAAGCAGCCATGTGCTCTAGCTTTCTCCTGGTATCTGAATTCCATCAGCTCCATGAACTCTGCAAGTTGTGACAAAGCCCTTTTTGTTGGTCTATGTGAAGCTATGCAGATGCGGTCTGAGAGATTATGAGGAGTAGGTGGGAAGCTCAGTGTACGCAGTGTGCAAGCTTTCCTGTGTGGGTTAGCTGATGAGCACAAGTTGCAATCACACAGCATTCTGAGGAAGCAAGCGCAGTGCAAGGCACAAGCTACAGACAGAGGATAAGTGATCGAAATATGCATGGTCAGGTGATACATGCTGCAGTCACACATGAGGGTGACATGATACCTGGTGAGCATACCTGGTTCCCCACAGACATCTAAATAATCAGTTCCTGACTCTACACATGCACGTACTACAGGCTCTCCATAATACCGGTATGGTCCCACACAACTCAGAACTAACCTGCATGCAATTTGATCACCATGATTGTTGAGTCACAGAAATTTTGTAAGCGCAGCTGCAGGATCTGCAGATGCTAATGCTTCTTCACATTTGTCATAGCTACATGGTCCTTTGTCATAACATGGTCTGTGTGATGCTTTGTGACGCTTGCAGCTGCCATCCATGCACTTCCTTGAATAGCAGCTGGTGATGCTTACTTGGTGCTTTGAGCCATATGAAGCAGCGAGTCGGAATCCTCCGTATCTGCGATGATGATCTGCATGGCCAAATTGATCGTCACTGAAGATGTTGCAGCAACCTGTAGCAGGACTGCAGTGCACTTACCTCGGCTNGACCGGCAGCACAGCCAGTGGCAGACCCACAAACCGCATATGCTTCGCAGCTGACTCAGCTACAGGTACATATCACTGGCTTTGACTTCTGTGCTGCCCTGTGCCTGTTGCCCCATCCCAGCAGAGTGTGTGCGTGCAATGCTTGCATCCTATCTGGCATAGCGATTTGTCGTGAAGCATGTGCCTGGGGAGTGGACTTCTTGCTGTACTCATGGTCTCAGAGCAGCAGGGAAGCATGCGTAAATGTGGCTTGGTTGTTTCACCTGGCTACGCAGAATATTATGCATATAGGACAGCACAGCGAGCCGTATATCACTGACTGCTGTTTTGTAATGCAGGACATGGGTTTCATTGATCAAGCTGAGAACATCAGAGCACTTCAAGCTGTCAATGGCAATGTCAATGCAGCTGTGGAAAGGCTTTTGTCAGGAATTTAGGGAAGCCTTTTCAGCCTGTAGCGATGCCCGGACGAGGACAGCTTGTATAGCTACAGTACTGCAGGAATGTTGTACATGTAATCGACCACCACTACAGCCTGGTGNTCATTATATGCGGCAGCACAGTGCTTGCAATATCGGCAACTGCACCCTAGCTGTACAGTATCATATAGTAAGGATTTGCAGATGACACAGTGAAATTCGGTCATTCTTGGGCCATCGGCGGATGAAAAGCCCATGGGACACTGAGCTGTCTGCGGTGCCTCTGCGCTCGATGGCTGAGAGCCATACCCCATGGGACAAGTTGCTGGGTCTGCTGAGGTCTGCATGTTCGACGCTGCNATGCATGTCACAGCACACTTCAACAGCTGAATTGCAAACACATCACCTGTATGTCAGCACTGCTGTTGCCCAGGTCAAAGAGATTGTGTGTACCGGCATGGGCATCAATGTACTGATCTACCAAACCTGCAAGGACTCATCAACTCAGTGGCTTCAGTTGCGAAGCAACAAATCCACTGGCTGTATATCAGCAAGTGTTGCCATAGATATCTTAGGTGTACCTTGCAATTTGGGGTCTGGTGATCTGCTGGTGATGTCAGCCCCGCAAAGAGGACAGTCATTATATGCNGAAACCGATCGCCACACTATGTGAAACAGTGTGAAACTTTGGCTGAAACCGCGCGGGCCTATCGCTGAAGCCCTTGCAGAGGTGAAGATGCCTGCAAATCAGATTCAGTACTCGGAGAAGTACTTCGACGACATCTACGAGTACAGGTGGGCGCGCACCTGTCAGCTATCCAGGATACTGATTGTGCCCTTGATCAGTGTTCGGACAAAAACGCTGACACTTAGCTGCCCGCAGGCATGTAGTACTCCCCAGCGACATCGCTGCTCTCTTGCCGAAAGGGCGCTTACTGGGAGAGGTAGGCTGAGGGTGTCCCCCCTGCACCCTGCAAAAACCACCTTAAGCTGTGGTGTCACTGCCAGAACGAATGGAGAGGGATTGGGGTGCAGCAGTCCAGAGGCTGGNATATATGGTCGTCTAGCACCGGTGTGGCAAGCGCTTCAGCAGCACGAACTGCGACAGCCTTATGACTGCTGCTTTTCAGCTCCTAATATCAATGGCGCAGCAAAAAGTGCTGCAGCCTGCGAAACGAAGATTCTCCGGTCGCTTTCTCCCGGTGCGAACGAATAGCTCCTCAACGGGCATCATGTCATGAGCGCAGGTGCGAACATGCGAAGCTATGAAGATCANGGACGGTGAACGAAATGACGGGGTCAGTAAAACGCTGCTTTGCTTGCCGTTCACAGCCATTTCTTGGCTNAGTATTTCAGAAGCAACAACATCTGCAAGCAGGAGAGCAGCAGACACCACTCGCTCCTCAGCAAAAGGGGCCAGAGACACAGCAAACGACTTGGGTGAATCTNTGCTGAGAAACTGCATGGCAGTGCACACACCATTGGGGATGCGGCTGGAAAGGCCACGGCAGCTACAGAGAATGTGACTAAAGCTGCAGCGACAGGCACTGCAAGGGGGGTAGCCCACACTGCGCAGTGGACAGCCGAGAAGTTGCNTCCATTTGGCACTGCAGATTCGACTAAGATTCAGTGCATGGCTTAGGGTTGCAGCACAGCCCCTGGCTGTGTCTACCGTATTCCTGATCGTGAACATTGTGTCCACGCATGCTTCATAACATCCTATATAATATATATGACTTATATACATATATAACATGAATATAAGACCTGTATCAATGCTGAAGGCAAGTGTTGCACTGGTGCAGCAATGCAGGGAAAGTCATGTGAGCTTGCACGAGCTCTGTGTATAGCTGAAGGATGGCCTTCAGGGACCAAGACAGGCTGAACATCAAATGAACCAATGCAGTGGCAATCTGGCATACAGTTGCTATACATGACACAAGTACTCCTGACGCGTCCCTGGTGCGCAGTCATCATTCGTTTTATGTATGTGTACACACCAGTCCAATATTGTCTAATGTCTATATAGTCTAATGTCTAAGCCCGTCAACCACAAAGTAACACACAAGATGTCAAGCTCCACGCATATCACATACCAACACCAGNGTGTGCATACAGATGTACACCTATGCAACACAAGCATGAGGCAGGTCATCCAAAGCTTTCCCAAAGCTGTCTTGAGCTGGCCTGACATGGTGAGCTTGAGTATAGCATGATAGGCTGTGACTTTAACCAAAAGCTGTCACAATTGAGGAAGTGGGGGGTGGATTTGCTGCAGCAAATGTACAGTGCATGTGCTTCATTGAAAGTCATCACTGCCATGTCTGATGCAGACTGTGTGTGAACTTGTATGTTGCAAAGCTGGAATGCAGCTTGGGGCAAGCTGCAGTGAACAATGACTGTAGTATATTGACTTCTACATCAGCTCTGTTGATACATGACGCACTTTGTGACCAACATGGGCCGGCATTGGACTCCAGCAATTTTCAGCGTANCCTGCCTGCACGATTGTCTTGCACGTCGGGCACTGCACTACCTGAGCAAGAGCAAATCCCTTAGCCGGCTGACACTACTGTACTTGACTTGCACAGCAGAGAAACATGGGCTTGTTGGACGATGTCATTGTCATATCCGACGATGAGGGCCCGAGCCAGCCACGCAGGTCTAAGAGACACAGGCCAAACAGTGCAGGTGTGCTTCACAGGGCATTTTGGCACATGCATAAGGCCTTGCACAGCCCTGTTGCAGCAAGATGTTTGCTCAGTGCGTTGGCACTGAGATGTCTGTGTCCTGTCCATCATGTGACCTTATCATGATGCTGCGTCGCAACTCCCATGCATGTTGTTCATGTTTGCCACTGTATGATCTGGCAGCCTGTTCACCCCCTGTTGACCCCAAGAACACAAGTTCAAGTTTGCAATTGGTTGGGATATGCACAGCGGCCTGCAACATTGCTCAAATTATGGCTGCAATTGGTACAGGACCCCCTGATGTCAGCAAGCCAAGTGAAGTGATACACATCCTNTGTCGCTTCTCAGTGGCTGAATGTGTGGCACACTTCAAGAAAATGGCAGATTGCCACTACATAACTAAAAAGCAATGCAACAAGCCCAGATTGTGACTCAAGTCAATCTGTGACATAAGTGGGTATTTCAACACAGCGTTACCTTGTGATGCCCTGCAGACCAGCCCAGTCAAAGTCCACAAAGACCACCCGGTCTACCTCATTGCCGTCCCCAACATGCCCAATGATATTAGGCAATCGCACATCGCCATGCACCGTTGGATGTCTGTGCCCATCAAGCTGCACAGTGGCATGTTGTTGAGCATGCTCCAAAGCTTGAGCNGATGTCTTGTGTGTGACCCACTGCATGCTTAGCATGCTAAGATCAACCTCAGACCAAGCTACAGAGCGACTCAGCAGTCCAGCAGCGGATAGGGTGCAAAGTGTCCTGCTTGCCAGGCTAGATGACAATCTACAAAACATTTCAGACCTCCTGCCCAATGCTGCACCAACTGCAAACAGCAATGGTCATGGCTGGCCCCAGGAAGAGCAAGATGTGCAGTCNACTAGGTTGACCTGATTGCTGTTGCACGCCCCTCACACCAGCTGCATTTGGATGATGACTATTCGCAAACTACATGTAATGTAATGGTTGTACAACCATTATCAGGGCAATGCAGAGTTGTTTGGAGGTGGGCTTTGGGAGGCAGCTGCATGTACCACTGCAAGTTGGACAGGCGCCAAATGGCGGCCATGGTAGTCTAAAGCCGTCTAGCAGTGACAAAACAGTTCAAGAGTCTTACGATCAGGCTGGCACACCAGCAGCGTTCTTTGACTTTGAGCAGCTCTGTGGACAGCAGGTNTGTCTGTCATCACATGCCTGCAGTGAGTGAGCTGTTTGAGTGCGCCAAGGCATGCATGCTGTGCTGCCCCTGTTGAGTGCAGTGTGTCAGCAACATCTGTGACTGTGATTGTTGTCGTGTGCATGCTGTTGTTTGATATATGTTCAAACAGGCTCCTCTTGTTCTAGGTGTCTGCGCACGTCAGCTCAGCAGCAGACAGCTCAATGCCATCCAATTTCCAATCACTTTCGAGCCAGAACCATCCCCAGAAGAGTCTGTCCCAGACAACCGTACACTTGTGACTGACACTACAGTCTTCCCTTACAACACCATTGGTCTCATCCAAGTCCTGGATCAGTCTGGCGAGGTCCAGGGGCTCTGCTCAGGAGCTCTGATCGGCCCCAACANACACCTTTGTGATGCATTTTGCAAGACAAGAGCTACGTACACCACAAAAGCAACTAACAGGTGAAGTAGTGTTCCAGAAGGCACAGCACACAGGTAAAGCAAACAGGTGAAAAGGCAGGTGAATAATCATGCTCCACAACTAAAGCTAAGCTACCTATCTATGCACGCTGCCTAAAAAACAGTTCTGTTGTGAAGTAGACCTCAGACATCAGTTGATTCATCCTTCCTGCCTGCCTGCTCGTAGGTGAGCAAGGAGAGCTGCGCAACCTGCTGTGTAGCTGAATTTCCCAGCTCCCATTACCACTCTTTTGCAAAGCTCGTCAGTCACCTTCAGCTTGTGATGTGCAGGCCAACTTGAGCAGCACCTGCATCAGCCTGCTTGTTCATGCACTGTGGTTCAGTACGTAGGGTGAGACGGCTGGGACGCCNCGGTAGGACTTGTCATGCTGCTTGTGCAGAGATGCTGCTACGTGTAGATGCATCACTTCACATCTGTGACCCAAGTTGGCTTTGCATGCATGCAACGTGCCTGGTAACTCAACATGTAGGAGCCACTTGCTGTATATGCACATGCACACAGATGGGCAGCCCAGTACATTGACTATGGTGTTGCTTCTTCTGAGTAGAATGTTCATGATAACACGACATGGTGACATGAGGCCAACATAGTTGCGACGAATTAAGGACATGCATGGAGTGNGGCTGTAGACACAGCAGTTGCTGCAGCAGTGGCAGATGCCCGAGTCAAAACAAAGGAGGAGGTCGAGGCTGCATCTGCTGCCAAGAAGGCAGCTGCTGATCAGCAGCTTTTGCGTGAATTGGAGGACAAAGTTGATGCCCTCACCAGTCAGCTGAGTACAGCAACAGAGCAGCTGCGTAGCACTGACACAGCTCTCAGGTACATCCACTGCGCCCAACTTGTTAATAGCTCTATACTGTCCGTCTATGGCTGTTTCCAAGTCGAGCTATGCAGCGTATCGTGGTCACAGGGCTGTCACATGACACCCTGCTCTGCAATACCTGGGGGATGCCTTTGACATGTNGCTTGCTATGCAAAGCTGCAATGCTGATGCAGAGCGCTCATTTTGACAGCATGCTGGCTCAGATAGCATCAAGAAACTTGTCTTTGAGCTTTACAGACATCACGCGACCCNCCGGCATAGACTTTTCTTTTTCTTTTCTACCTGCCTTCGATGTAATATGATGCTCTGCCTGCGATCTGGCGTGTCAGTAGCGCAGGGGAATGTGTTGGTTACAGCAATGCAAATATGGATGTGCAGTACCTTGTATAAGCACGTGTGCCATGTGAGCCAACTGTCACTGTCTGCTGGCATCAGTCACCGAGCTTGTGTTGATTGCATTTTAGGCATATCGCTTCCCTGCAACAAGTGGTGTAAGACTGTGTGTATGCCCTGCTATGTAACTGTACAGGCACAGGTTGTGAAAGACTGNGCCGGCAGGAAAAGCTGCCAGGGCCCCTGTGAAATGCATCAGGGATGCAAATGTCTGCAGGGTCCTATCATTGTATTTGCAGTAGAACTGCGTGTCTGGGATGCCGACTGTGTCAGGAAAGAACTCCTGCGCAAATGGCTCCATCTCGATGATGCCTCCTGTGACTCCTCCATCATACCCTATGCAGCCAAGCCCTAGTGAGTAGCATGTGGAATTCCAGTAATGAATTGCACAAGGACATGTACAAAGTTGAGACATGCTTACACAGGTACACCTGTACAACGAAGCTTTCTCAACATGCCACTGATGCAAGTGGCATCTCGTGACCTGGTGAGAGTCCATAATCGTCTCTTTGAGCATGATGCGTGCTGCAATAGAGATGTGCTTGCTGTTCAACACTGCGATGCGTATGCACATTGTGATACATACTTCAACAAGGCTTGCCAANGGCTAAGCACTCTTTCATGTCTTGCACTGCAGGCCGGCTGTCAGGGTAGTCCACAACGATGTCAAACATCTCCCCAATGCGCAGCTGCCCCACTGTCTCGTACACATAGTAGTCCAGCCGCCGCTGCCACTGCTTCAAGCTACGGCCCTATGCTGCAGCACAGTATGCTGTCAACACAGCATGAAGCTGCTCAGTGCAAATAAGCAGGTAGGCTCATGTAGCTGAGGCCTGCAGCAGACAAAGCAATGCGCACTTGCCTGATTTGTGTTCTGGACGCCAAGTATCACTGTGAAGCCAAACGAAGTCAGAACATGTCAGAGAGATTAGCTACAGGCAGGGCTGACATGCAGGTATTTAGACAAACTTCAGCACGCAGCATTTGAATGCACAACTTTGACAGACTCAAGCATGCGCCACAAAAGGATGTATAAATAGCCAGCGTATTGCTAAGATTCTGTTTGGCAAGTCAACATCAGTAGGGTCATGACTGTCATGACTGTACACGTCTAGCTGCAGGTGATGGGTGGGTAGGCTGACCTGGGGGAGCAGCAGGCGCAGGAACTCAANATGAGCAAGTTGTTGCAAGAAGCTGCGCGTGCATACCCAAGCCACATCAGGTGCAATGAGCATGNGATATAGAGCAGCGGGCATGCCAATCAGCAGGAAGACTCACCGATCCACCAGGATGTATCTGTCTCGCGGACTTGCGCTGCTGCTGAGGGCCTTCTGGTNCAATATTTTGCACATTGTAGACACTAAGCGATTCTTGCATGGCACTCACTATGTGGCTGTTGCATAGGAAGGACACAACCATGTTCACCTTCCAGGCTGCAAGAGCATTCTCGCCTCACCTTCCAGCTGCGTCTGGACTGAAACGTGCTGCAGCGCAGAGCAGAAGCAGCAGCCCACCACCTGCAAAGATACACCAACGTGCAGCATCACCTGATGCTGCTTCATGTGCAGCAAAAGATGGAGCTGAGCAACCTGCTGCATGCTGCTTTCAGCTGCTGCAAGTCAAAGGCATACCTGACTGGGCCAACAGGTATGGCAAGCCAGGCGACATGCTAGGAAGTATGTCTGCATGTCATTGCTTGTGCATTGCTGTGTGCAGCAGTCATCACATCTGTCACTTGAGAGGGCTGATTTACATTCACAATGTGTGCTGTACAGGTCCCAAATGAGGTGCATCATACTGTACAGCCTGACAGTTGGTGAGGCTGGCTGTATCTTACAGCAGTCACTCACATAATGTGCTGTCAAGGTCTTGAACCCGGTGCATCATATTGTACAGCCTGACAGTTTGTGAGGCTGGCTGTATGTCACAGCAGTCACAATACACAACTTCCGCATTTGAATCAGTTCCTTGTGATGTACATGCGGAAGGTGTTAGAAAATGTACAGTTATCGCTTCCTTGCGAATGNCAGTGACGCTCAGACAGACACTGGACAATGCAGAGGGCCAGTCGGTCCAACTTCTTGCCAGAGTGGAGTCTCTGCTTGCAGTGCAAGAGCTTGACCAGCTGCTCCAGCAAGTAGCAGGTGTGCTGGTTGACAAGCGGCATGTGGGCAGTCAGGCAGTGCAGGCCTTCACCCCGCAGCTGCAGAAACTGCTGATCAGCAGGGCAAAACTGGCCGGGCGTTTCTGCATCTGCACTGCGGATGTGCTAGCCTCCNAAGACACTGAACAGCATATGTACTGCTGCAGCAGCTGCGTGGAGTGTAGCGATGGAGGATTCTGCCTCAATGGCGGCATCTGCAATGATGATGGAGGCTGCAATTGCGGCTTACTCATTAGCAGCCTGCATTGTAACAGCACTGTGTTGGCACAGGCAGCGCCTACAGGTCCTCCCAAATCCCTTTCAAGTATGCCTCAGCTGCTTCTGTTTGTGGCGCTTTGATCCTGTTGAGCAGCATCATGGCATGGCAGTGATGCCTTCTGCCCTTGCCCAAAGTTTGTGTTCATGTGCTCCATTGTCGCATGTGGAGATAAACTCAAGCATCAGTTGAATGTGTTGACACTGCAGACAAGCTTATGAAGATGCATGAACTGAGGGATGCATGCTTGTGCAGCTGGAGCAATCACAGGAATAGTGCTTGGCAGTGTGGCAGGCGCGACTATTATACTTGCAGTATTGTTTGCTGGGGTGTACAAGTTCTACGGCAGATCGGCGCCCTACTCCAGGTGTGCTGTTGCATAACACAACTCTTGCAAGCAAATGTAACATGGCTGTACATGATTTTGTGTGAGGACATGCAATAAAAACCTGGTTCATGNTACCACCTCCTGTTAGACAGTCTGATGTGAAACATCGTGACAGTACCAACGCTTGGACCCTGAAAACGAGGCAGCCTTCGTGGTCTGTCACAGCATGATCTTGTTGCACCAGCAATGACTGTTTGAGTCACAAGGTATCTTGTTGCAACACATCATGACAACGCAGCCTGCCATCAACAGCAGGCCGGCCAATTGAAATACATGTTGATGCAGAGCCCTTTGTGTGCTGCGTGTATGTAACAGAACCAAACATGCAGTTGATTGACCAAAAGCAGCTGCAGTTTACATACAGATACGCGATGTGTACATGTGTCAGCAACAAGATGTAAGTCAATGCTCAACAGCCATGTGCACTCACCTTGATAGGTGTCTTGAGCAACTCCTTGCCGGTGGCAAGCTCCTTTACATGCAGAGTATACTTCTCCCCTCCAGATGTGTCCACAGCGTAGGCAATCCTCTTGTGGTCAGGGGAGGTTTCCACCCCATGTGTCATGTAAAAGTCGTGGCCCTGTGAGTCCTTGTTCTCATCCAGCAACACTTCTTCCTGTTGGCTGCTGTCCACCTCATCGGTTTCTGCAGCACTCTGAACGGCTTCAACAGGCTGCTGCTATGGCAAAGGTCCTAGCATGCTTTGTCCCCAGTTTGCAAAACCCTGATGGTTGTACAGCGCCAAAGTGTGACACAAAGGCTGCCTGCATGCTTAAGAATAGATTCTGGGACATCTTTCCACAGCCAAACGTCTGCAACATTGAATGCATGAATGCTGGTCCCAACTTTGTCTTTCGTGGTATGTTGCGGTCCATGATGTCAGTGTGCTTGCGATCAATGCAATTTAACCCCGAGAGCAGAGTTACACCAATAAAACGCCAATGCAACTGACTGCCCCAACTGTATACATAACATCTCCTCTACTGAACTTCCAAGAATGATGTTGCAAAATGGAAATCAACAGGCTGATGCCAATAGCAACTATGTNTGTCTGCAGGCACATGCATTGTCAGATGCTGTTCACCTAGCATGCACTGAAACCTGGCTGTAGCGTCTGACATAAATGCATCTACCATCATGCAAGCACAACACAAGAGAGAGCAGGTGACAGTGCTCTGCTATGCTAAAGGGACAGCTGTCTTTGTTTATCTGTTGCATGGCAAGCATACACTAGCATGTGTCTCCCTTGTCATGCAGTTCCCACACTCAATGTAGCGCCCTTCTTCACTTGGGCATTGACAGTCTGCGAGTTGGCCTGCATGTTATATGCATGAGAGTTGGAACCTTGTTTGGCAGGTACTGAAGTGATTGTCCATGATCAATGCAGAGTTATTGCCACAAGGAAGGAGGGGGAGCGTAATAAAAGGGATGAGAATGTCAGTTTACCTGTGAGATCATTTGTGCAGCTGTGGCTGATGTGTGCTGGTCCTGCCATATTGGGGCATGCACAGTATGTCACTACAGTTTGGTCTGCATAGGTCTGCAGTACTTTCCTGACTTGTCACAGATTCAGCTGCCCTATGCTTGCATAGCAGAAAGGCAGACAACCTGCTACTGTGGAAGGATCATCTGCCCTGCTGCTGTGCAAGCATAAGTCAACAAAATCTGTCACAAGTTGGAAGAGCACNAGTGGCGTTTGTGCATCAGCAACACCAGCAAAAGCGATCGAGCTTTTTGAAAAGTCATGCAAGAGGGTGGCATGGGAAAGGTCAAAAAATCAACGGGATACAAGAGCAGGGAGACAGGGGTGGGGAAGTCAAGCGTGTGGGCTGGAAGGGCTTGTGGAGAGAGGACAAGGACATGGCAAAAGAGCGTACCATGTTCACCGTCAGCTGTAACTTTGACTCGCTGCTGCACCAGCATTTCCACCAGGTGGGGTTGCCTAGCAGCAAAGACCTGAGTGAGCTTGATAGCCTCCAGCTGCANGCTTGGTGCCCAATTTAGGCTCTTCATACTGTACCCTTGGCTTGGTCCTGCCGGACCTTCTCTGCTGGGGCTGCAGCTCCGCACTTTCTCTGCACATCCGTCATTGTTGGCTCAGAGTTGACTACCCCTGCTNTTACCCATGACTGCAGGCTGTTCCTGATGACCAATCACACTGCAACAGCAACAGCGCCTGGTCACGCCTGAACCATGTTCAATATGTGATCTATCTGCCAGCATTGGCCTGCATGCATCAAGTGACCAAGACAATGCGTACCGCACGGCAGCTGTCTGCTGAGCCCTGTACTGACCCACTCCAAAGTCTTGCGCTGCACATGTTTCACACTGAATACACAATGGCTCACAAGCCAAGACAAAAGATTTTCCCACCTGGCAGAGACATCAGCTTGGCCAGAGTCCCACCCAAAGTCAGGCGCGATTGTGTTGACAAGCATCATGCCAGCATCCTTGACATCAAGCTTGAAGCTTATGTCACTTGGCCCCAGATCCTGTATCTTGTCATGATATTCTGCAACCTCTGCTTCTGGTGTGTCGCCATCCAGCACTTGCTGGAACTCTGAAGGCATGATGGCATCAATGGGTGCAGATACATCCTGCACAACATCCTCCCAGCTGATGCACAGTGTCATGAACCAGCAGATGTGAATAAATAGTGACCGTGATATAGATGCAGTTTGACAGTGAGCTGAACTGGATGTGCACTTCTGCCCAGCGCCTGGTTGAATGCGTGCACATGTACAGGCCCTTGTGTGGCATGCTTTCTCATGTCTGCGGGCTTCCTCTTGCATTCTTGCAATGATGAACACAAGTGTCATGTAGCATTTAGTCATCGGTGCTACACTCTACCTGCACNTGCTGCAGCACTTGCACCTGTGACATACCAGTCAAGCAGCATCAGCGCCATTGTGCATCACAATGTTGCACAGTACTGGCCCTTAAGGATACATGCTTAGGCTTTAGGTGTAGCCGCTGCACTTCACTGAAGACCACGTCAGCACTCACGCAACTTCCAAAGGCTTTGTGTAGAATAACTGCAGCAGGCAGACATCATGTACCCCATACCTTTATCTGCTTGCAATGCTTTATTTGTATTTGTGGTCTTGTTTGCAATGCCTTGTTTATACCTGTGAGCTTGTGCTTGAGCACTCCTTAGCATCCTCATGAGCACACAATGATGTTCTGGACTAAAACAGAGCCCTTCGCAAGTAATACATGGCTATGCACTNAAGCTTCAGGAGTCCTGCAGTCACCTTGCTTAACAACAACTGAATCAGGCAAAATACATATTACATGTGTTGACTGAACCTGCTGTTCTTGCCCTTGACAGTTGAGCAGCAGACTACATTTTGTCACAGAGCCATCGCTTGTACAACGTACATGCGTGTCATCATCCTGCCGAGACAAGGACAAACAGCTAGAAAACTTGTCGAAGCCAAAAGTGACGTAATCCGTTATATGTCAAACCCGCGTGACCTTGATGACTTAATGATGTCTTCTGACTACTTGTCTTCACTGAAAGTGTGAAGTATATGAACGCTCGGCTGCATCAGAACCAGGTTTNACGTGCACAGTGCTGTGTGAGGGGTTGGTTGGCTTGCTTAAGTTCGCAAATCTCCTCGTGGTCAAGGCGGTACAGCGACATACTCGATAAACATTGCGCTTGTTTGCAGTTCGAGACCTGCAACGGTAGCAGCCTTGTCAGCTCACACTGGTTAGCCTGGAGGGTGCCCTATGACGTACAGCTGCAACAAAAGGCAGAACCAGCATCAAAAACAGCGTGTTGAACACAGTGGCGCTCANATCTCTCACCTGCAGCTTGAAGCCGATTCTGGCAGGGACGCCAGAAGGAGCGTTGACAAAAACCCCAGCAGGGCCTGTTGCAGGAGCCCTGCTATAAGCGCCAGAAGTGGCATTGCCACCAGCTGTGGAGAGGCCAGGGCCAGAAGTGGCTGCAATGCTGCCTTCTCCTCCAGTACCGCTGCTGAAATAGGCCCCAGCTGTGGTACTGATGTTCCCACTGCTGCCTGATGCGCCTGCCATNCGCACTCTCTAACTACGCGCAAGAGGAGCAGGCAGTGACATGCACCTGCTCCGAAACAATCGGTTGTCGCGGGCAACTACAACCCACAGCAGTTTTTCTCACAACAGCATGCACCACCTGCTTGCAGCTCACAGGAGCTGGCATATTGCGCACAACCGATGTCAGCTGCTGCCTAGGTGATTGCTTGAGACAGGCTGCTTCATGATTGTGTNTGCACCCTGCACAGACACACACCTTGACATAGGTTGTTGTGTGCAATTGAACATGGGCATTCATGTCGTGCTGCGACAACATTGGTCAAGTGTATCAGGAGCAGCAGAAGGTCTCAACGACGNTGCTCACATGTGTCAAGAAACTTTTTGACAAGTATCTAGTTTGATCATGAATTAAAAACTCAGATGCCTTGGTCTTGAGGAGGCAAAGCACCTTCCTGACCACTTAGCAGCCAACATGGAAAATTCCAAGCTNTAAGCTTTCAACCCTGGAAAGCGCCTGAAACTGACCGACGGACTTCAACCAGTCGACCAAGTCGCGCTCGGGCTATGTCTGGCGTGCAATGAGACGTTTCCTCTGCAGTCTGTACTGACGCGCTACTCATCGGCCTCGAACTGTGCGGTCAAAGCTGTTGTTGAGGGTGTGAATAGCGTTGACTCGGTCAACGCACGTTGTCTGCATAATTAAGGCCTTAACGCACGTTGTCTGCAATTAAGGGNAGACAGTGAGACAAAGCGTGAGACATTGCGATACCCATCGCGAGACGTGCGTGACTAGGTTTCGAGCGCAAGTCTGTAATAGCGTGTGATCNTGCCTGCTTGTCCCTGTACCTACTTGTCTTCCCATCTTTCAACCAATATGGTTGGCACACACGCTAGAAACGTATGCAGACTGAGGCCCGTACACCAATGCGTGATGTTTGTGTTTGCCATGCAGGTTCTTGTGCTGCCGCTGGTGTTTCTGAACATCACGGTGTTTCGTCAAGCTTTGCAGACGATGAGCACCCACAGCGTGANCTAAGCCCGCTGCATATACCGATAGGTTCAGCCCAAGCACCACATAGGACAGAAATGGCTGGGCCTGCACATNTTTGTATCATAGCTGCAAAATGCACTGCATCACGCAGGGCAATCTGGACAGGGCACACTGTGTGCACTGCATAGCTGACGTGAATGTCTTAACAGGAGTTCCTCTGCATGCTGCGCTTGCACGGCAACCCAGTCCCAAGCACAGCTTTGCCAAAGATTCCCAGAAACAGCCAAAACCTGTACGCCCCTCCTTTAGCAGCACCCATGCCAGCTNTCGACTTGGAAGGAGAGCCTGGTGTTGGATGCACTGTGTTGGACAGCCTTGGACTCAGCAAGGAGAAGCTGTGAGACTGCATTCTGCCAGGACTCCCATTGGTGAAGCTCNCAGGAACAAATGCAGCAAAGGATATGGCTTTTGTTGCTATTCAACTTACGACCAGACAAAAGCCTNCTCGCAAGGCTGAATTGCTCAACACACTTTAGTCCCCAAAGTAGCACACACAAATGACTGCACAATCATAACACATGTGCACACAACTGCAAGCTATTGGTCTATGCAAGCAGCACTTCACAGTAGCAGCAAGTGGTACAAAGACAGTCCAATATACAGACAGTCGGCTATGACCAAGAGGTGCCAGTACAGTATTTCTGGTCTGTGCCCAGCAGCTCATGCAATTAGCACAAGCAGCATTGTTGGGACCGCTGCTCACCTTGGGTGCAGGAGCAGCTGGCTTCCTGGCTGAGGTGTCTTTGGCAGGCTTGCTNCTGTGTTGTGCTGTAGACACAGCCAAAGTTGCCATTAATGTCCAAGCACACAAGGAGTGGACGTGGCAACAGGGGTACAGCAGAGCGCTGAGGCTGAAGATGCCATGGGCATGCCACATAGGAGACATTGGATACGTAGCACCGCAGCATTGAAACGTACAAGATATTGACAGAGCTACATGCCCTTGTGGTGTCACAGTGAGGCCCTCATGATGTGATGTTTCTCCCTTGTGATGTCATAGTGATGCCCTTGTGGCGGAAAACAGATCAGTAATTTGCCAACAGACCAGATGCATGCATTTGTTACTGGTTGCTTGTGACTTGAGGATACTCTGTAAACTCAATATTGTGTCCTGAACTGCACTGCACTACCGTAGTTTAAGGTGATGTCGATGCACATTGTGATGCATTAATGATGAGTGAACGAATGTGCCAGTTTTGGAACAATTAATCTTCTGGACACGTTGTGGCACAGATGGNTCATGCTAGGTTGACATTGTTGTTGCCACCTTGCTGGATATGAGCCTCTTCTGCAAGCATGCAGTCAAGTATATATGTGTCCGCATGCTGTTTGCGTGTAGGGCCTCTGTACAAACAATATACAGGTGTAGATGCAGCATTGGCACCGAACGCATCCATTGTGTATTTATGTTGCTTTAGGTAGAACTTCCTTTCATACCTTGCTTTGGGGCAGCCTGCCTATGCTCAAGTCAATGGCTGGCAGGTCAGTTGCACAGCGCACAACACTTCACACNCTGCAGGAGCAAGCCAAGCTGGACAGGGCGGAGGAGCGTATGGAAGCCCGTGCCGCCGCCAAGCGTAAACGCCAGGAAGAAAAGCAGGCCGAAAAGGCTGAGCTCAAACGGTAAACTTCTGTTCCTTCGAATAGTACGTGCGCTTGCATGCACATTGCAGGACCTGAATCAGCAGCTTCCAAGCTTAAAAGCCAAGATTGAAAACGGGCTCCAAAGCTGAAGTCACATGGTATGCTTCTCTTGCCATGCGTGTGCCCTTGCATCCACACAGGCAATATGATACAGCTGTGAGGCTGTGCTGGACCTATGCTTACCAGCTGTAGGGAATGGGACTGGCAGCCAACTGTGTGTACCAATCGCCCTGGCGCAAGTGCAGTCGTGNCTGCTTCAGTGCTGCATGCTGCTCTGGCGCAGGACTCTGCTCTTCTTCTGCAACAGCCAGCATTACCTTGTTTGCAACATGCATGCAAGCTGGTGCCTGGCTGTTATCAAAGCAGAACTGTAAGCTACCTGAGGCGGCCTGGCCAGTATCAGCAGCACTATCCCTCTATATATGACACCCTAGTTCCTTTGGGCATTGGTTGGCGCATATGAGAGGCGCCATTCAGTGTGCTGGCCTTAGGACATGGTTCAAGACAAAACATGCACAGGAACACAACTCACACGCCTGTGATACCTGCCGTAAACCAGTTGAGAAAGAATGCAGCTTNCTACAGGTGTGCTACCTCTGCATTGCACATGAGTGCTCAACTTGTTGTTGCTAGTCAGCCAGATGTGTCTCTGTCGTTTGACTGCCGTGATTTGGCTAGGCACATGTTGACCATGATTACTGAGCCTGCTGACTGCGGACGTACTCCAATTGAAGCATGCATGACGATGCGCATGATCAGCATGGTCACACAAAGCTGGCAGAAGCGTGTAGGTCTTTTACGTCATGCAGAGGATTGCAGCAACACTNCTTGTTAGCATGAGCATGAGCTGGCCAAACTTCCAGCGACCATCAGTCACCATTCAGTCACTTGTTACTAGTACATTCGTCATGAATCATGAGTCTGTTTTTTGTCACAACAGACAATGGCAGGGACCAAGTGCCCAACAGAGGCTGACGTGTCAAGTTTGTGCAGGTGTACGGGCCCAGTGTTACAAAAGCTGTGTCCACNTCATCGACAAGGTGTCAGACCTGCGCCAGGAGTTCAGCTTCAGCGCCCGCCGCATCTTTGTGGCAGCCTTCTACATCTTCGTGGTGGTGCACTGGTTTGCATGCACCCTTTGGTGGACCATCCGCCTGCAAGACTACCCCTCCAGTAAGAACTGCCACTCATTGGTATTGATTGCAGCCTAATATATTCTCGTTGTGGTACNATGGTCACTGCACAGCAAGTACAGCTTCCAGCACGTGTCTAGAAATGAGCTTGACGTCAGGATGTGAGGTGGTTCTGAGACAGAGCAGCTATAGCGTCAGTCTGTTTATACTGGACCCCTGACCTAACAGACTGTCTCTTCCTGCCAAGCTTTACGCCTGATCTGTTGCGTTGCTGCTGTAGTTTAGCAGATGCTAGCATCATCGATCTGCTGCTATTGGTGTTTTGTATGCCTTTCCTGGTGAATTTGACCAAAGTACCCTGATCGGCTTGTGCATCTTTGTGTGTCTCGTTGGTGCTGGCCTCCACGGTCAGCCAAGTCTCATTGTAGCTCATAGGCTTGCGCTGCCTGAGCTCTCGCACCATTTTGACACCGTGCGTCACCACGCAAACAAGTACGCTGCTCTCAGCAGACACGATGCGATCTNGCATAGATCTGCACTGCTGCTCAGCATGCTATACTTACAGACTCTTCATTGGCACATTTTTTGCTAAAAGCCCTGTTGCGCAAGCATGTCTGCTGTCTGAAAACGTTGTCATGACCAGCAGAGAGCAAAGATAGCTTGGCGGCTTTGCAGGCCACACCAAACAGCATCAAAATTGAGGGGGCCTNTGTAGGGTTCAAAACCCTAAGCCCTAAACAGCAGTGTGTGCCAAGGGGCTCACCGAGAACAGGGACAGGGAGGTGAAGGCCTTGGCTGCGGTGAGCTTGTTTCCCAGCAGCACATATGATGTGAAAGTGACCACAGAGACAATGGTCGGTATGGCGTTCAGCAGGAAGCTGTTGAAGGTCTGTACTCTGAAGGACTTCCACAGCGTGGCCAACTCCACATTCCTCACTTCCTGGATTCGGTCCCAGAAGGGAGTCTGCAACATTGACAGTAGGGTTTGGGATTTAGGATCTAAAATTTGAGACTTGGGGTTCCAGATTTAGGGTTTGGGCATCAAGAAGTTCTGGAGTAGTGTGTCACAGATGCTGTAATGCGTGTCATGGAACTTGATGCATTCAATGNTGGGCACACAGCTGCTGTAGCAACTGCTGGTAGAGCCGCTACTCGCGGTGCCAGGAGACTGCATGACATGGCAGAGGCAAACCGGCTTAGTGGTGGGCATGCGCCCCGCAGGGCGCCGTATGCAAGCAGGAACATTGCCGCAAACTTGTCTGACACTGATGATGACATCTCATCTGAAGCAGAAATGCCGCAAGCTTCAAGGCAACAGTCAATTCAAGTTCAGTCTATCACGCAGCCCCGGCTGCAGCTGCTGAAGCAGACATCAGGACTGTCCTCACAGCGGCTATCAAGGCAGGTATCACAGCATGAAATGTACCAACGGGCACCAGAGCAGCCAATACAGCACCTTCCTGGTCAGCTGTCACAGCGACAGTCAGGATTGCATGCAGCAGAGCGGAGCAGAAGTCTTGCTCACACTCCAAGCCAGCTTGCAGGTGAGGTGNAGAAACAGCAGCTTTAACCGCCAACACAGAGCAGTAGCAAGGTATCGCAAACGCAATTTCGATATCACGACTCGAGCGAAGTCTGACAAGCAGACCGATGCGCGCCCCGAAGGCAAAGGTCAACAAAGGGAGCAACCAGCAAATAGGTCTGATGGGGAATTCACCTGGACCAAGCTTCGTGTGGAGAGGCAGACACATCTGCCTGCTTCAAGAGAGGAAGCATGGACAGCGCTGCAGCAGATGCTGCCAAAGGACGAATGGAAAGAAACATCCGCTGTGTTCTCCAGCCTAGAAGCCATTTATCGGTATGTATCATTGTGCAGTACAAACTTNGATGTAGAGCATGATGTACACAAGGCATGGGATTCTGGCATGCAAGTACAGGCCAACCCTAAGCACAACACATGTGACGCCCGCGCTTCCTTCACAGTCTGAGAAGGAACACACAAGACAGACAGCATACAGAAAGCATAGGGAGTGACAGCAGCACTGGAACAACTTGTGAGCAGCTGGCATCTGCATGTGTGACACAAAGACTACATTGCCTTGCAGAAGTGCACAGAGTTGCTGACTGAGCACTTTCTATATTCACGTCGTGTGAGCAGTCACAGTTGGTTTCATGACATAGCTAACATCAAGTACAGGATTTGCCAACTGGCAATTGCAGGAGGTTGTTGACAAATATGTTTGACCTTCACATCTGCTGCATGCGCGCAATGCTGTTGTGGTGAACCCACTCACCCTGGCCGACGCCTTTGTTTAAATGCCCAGCACACAAGTAGCTGCGGTCTGTGTCATTGGCAGAGATCAAGAAAAAAGCACAAGCTTCAGCTGTGCAATTCACAGGGGTACGTATGGATGTGGATAGAGTCAACAAGTCCCTTCGGCTGTTCAGTGACACCATGGAGGAGTGGCTGGAGTGCCAGAAGAAATGGCTGTACCTGGAGAACATCTTCATGGCACCTGACATCCAGAGGCAGCTGCCCAATGAGACCAAGCTGTTTGCCAACATTGACCGCCAATTCAAGAGCATCATGCGCACCACACGCGATCGACCTGCTGCTCTACCGGTCAGTCCTTCGGACTCCCTCTTCATCTCATCAGCATCTGACCTTGCNCAATGGTTGCTCGCGAGGCTTCCCCGAGCGCTTTGTGTCGCAACCGTTGCATGCCGTTAGTGACACTCGTGTCTACACGTTTTGTCATCTGGCAGCCTTGCTTTGCAGCCGCCTGTGCTTGCGGCCCGTCTTGCTGTATGCCTTGCTAGCGATCACTTTGGTAAACGGCGCTGATAATACAGGCACGCTCTAGTCAGAATGCCTGAGAAACATGTCGATTCCGGTGATTTCGAGCTCCAGTCTCTCCTCGGAAAGCCAGACAAATTGGCAAAGGACTCGACTGCGACGGCGACGGTAAGCAGCAACAGCTTTGCGAGACTTACCGTCTAGACAGTCTGCGACAGCACAAAGTTGCCATAAATCCCATCAATGTGCATCCCGTTACGTCGCAGGTATCAGTGACCGGCATGCACTGCTCCTCCTGTTCGACAGCGGTGGAAAGGGCACTCAGGTGAGTATGAGCCGAGCATGAGCTGCCAATAAGACAGTCAATTCGTGTTAATATCTCACAAACTCTGCACACTGCAGGGCCTTGCCAGGAGTTGAGTCAGCCAGCGTTGCCCTGCTGCAACAGTCTGCTCAGGTAAGCCATTTGTTGATGCTGCTTGTGACAGCTGCTGGGACAGGATGCATGCGCTACAGTTNGTCCTTCAGCTTCTGCAGAGTGCTTCTGTCATCAACCACCCCACCAGTGGCGTCATAGTCTGCCCCCTTCTGATTGCCTGTGGTGTCGGAGCCATGGTGCCCATGTCCATGCTGGCCTGCATACACACAACGTGTTGGCAACAATGACACCTGTGGCTATCAAATAAACATTCAAGACGTGTTGTCAACTACAACCTGACACAAGTGTTGGGCCTAGTGAGGCACGCACAGCAGTGCAATGACATTTGACACTCAAAGCCAAAATGTTCACGTCAACCTTTCATTCTCAAGCACGACAAGAAAAGAGAAACATGAACAGAGGCAGCGAGCAGCGTTGTGCAGTGTGTGGAGCAAAGTTTGCACGTTTTCAGGAAATGTTGGCATATTCTTTACACAACAATTATGACATGACAGAGCTCACCAGTGCCAGTCTCAGATCCCACNTGCCACGCAAGGTCTCCGGATCTTGGGTAACTGCCGACGCACATGTTTCACATGTGAGGCGATGCATGCGCCCGCAGCCTTGAGGCTTGGCTTGCTGCTGTCGTGAGTGCTGCAGTGTATGCAAGGATACAAAATCTAAATAGTCACACTGATTAAGGTGTACTTCACCAGACCTGCCGAGTTTACAATCTGGTAATGGCAAAGGGGCCCACTGTGAATGTCCAGATGAGGAGCATATGTCCGTCTCTGCTTCCCTNAGCCATAGCCCAGCAGTTGTGCTTGGCAATGCAAGCTGAATGGTAGGACCAATGGTCTTGCAAAACTGTCATCATCGTGTTGTCAGTGTGCTGTGCATCACTACACATTCGGGAATCGAATCTGCTCGCTTTACACGTTGCCTAACTTTGAGATAAGCATGGACTCACCTGAACGGCCTCATCCTTAGCATCCAGCACCTGCACCAGATGCTCCCACTCCCCAAAGTTCTTGCCCAGCACCGCTGCTCGGCGTGCAGTGTAGGCCTCAATGCGGACCCTGCTGCCAGCTTCATCCATGACGTCAATGGCCTTGTCTGGCAGGTAGCGGTCTGGTATGTAGCGGGACGTCAGCTTGACAGCTGCAGACAGAGCCTCTGCATCGTAGATGCACTGGTGATGCCGCTCATACCGCTCCTGCAAGCATTGCATTGTAAGCCCTCCCATACAAACAATTGGCGCACATGCCGCCATTGATGCAGCGGCTGCCACAATCATGCAGGCTTTGCAGCTCAAGTCGACAGCAACAGAGCAGTGCATGAAGTTACAGAGCCCTATATCTGCAGTCAGCACAGTGATGNTCACATAGGTCGCTGCAGCAGCCCCCACCCTACCTGCCACCTAACGATGCCTCTGGCCCTGTGTCACAGCAGATCCNCTGAGGATATTGCATAGAAGGGAACACAGGCACACCACCAAGCAAGGGCTGGACAACTCTTCGCTGAGGTGTTGCAGTGCTTGAGTGTGAGGCCTTGATATGGTGTCCATTGTGAGCAGGAGTGTCATACTGGAGTGGTGCTGTGCCACCTGCAATATATGAGTCTGGTTTCAAATGTGATGCATGCCAGGGGTGATTGCTTGTAACAACAAGCCAACTGCAGCAGTCCTGGGTGACCAACAGATTGACAAGCGCAGGCAAGTACAGTGAACCAGTGATACTGGCTGAATCAAGCTGGCAATTTCAGTGCAGTCGATTTGTGAGTTCAGCTTGCTGCGGCGGTCCAAACATGAAGCAACATGTGCATACATGGATTGTTACCTAGCAAGGCCACAGAGCCCAATGCTCGGTGCAGAGCACGCTGAAAAGCCTTCTTCAGGACATCAGCCTCGTGCTCAAACTCCTCCACCACAGCATTCAAGTCTGCGCCTGACAGGCCATCTANTGTCTACTTGCAACTCAATACCTTACAGGTAAGGTGCCGCTCTGCTACATCACCTGTATCCATGGCCTGTACCCTGCAATATATGAGCACAACTCAAGTGATGCACATTGTTCATTAGCAACAAGAAGTGCATATATTGGCACAGGATCAGTCCTTCCTGTCCTCGTAGCAAGGATGCTGGTGTCATTGCAGGAGGCCAACAGGCAGCTAAGCCAGGCCAGCAAGGGCATACAGGCTGCCCAGCCCATCCCACAACAGAGAGGGGCTCCCCAATCCAGCAGGCTGCTGCCCCNTGTCTGTGGAAGCCCTCATGCGCTCAGCACTCAAAGCAGCAGCCAAGCGAGCCATGAAGGAGCATGTGGTGCAGCCCAGAGCGGACTGGATCCGGAGTCATCCTGCGCAGCTGGTGCTGCTGGTCTCCAGCATCTTCTGGTGCAGACAGGTCTGACATCATATTGCAGCTTGTACATGCCAGCAATACAGGCATGACGCAGGACAAGTCATCGATTGAAAGCTAAGACAACAATGCAGTACACCATGTTGCCCACAGCATGCAGCTTTGTTATGTTGACCCATCTGATCCTGTACCTCGCAAGGCCAGTTCAGCAAGTTAGTTAACAGACAGCACACAGACAGGTAGCTTGGTGGACAAAGCGTCCTGAATTACTTCTCATGAGGCTCCAGGCAAGTNGAGACCTTGCTGTAGCTTCTCAACATTGCTGGTGGCCGTCTTATCAATAGCGGGTATCTCAAGAGGAACTGATGGTGGCACAGCACCAGAGCTGGAGGGTTCATCTGAGGTGGGTGAGGACAGCGGGGAAGACTGCTGGCTCTTTCTGGCCTTCTGCTTCTGCTTTTTGGCTCTCTTGAGTGCGGCTTTGGCTTTTGCCTGCTCTGCCGCTGCCCTCTGGTGACTGTCCATATNACACAGCCCTCTGATGCATTTTGGAATCTGACCCAGGAGTTTGTGACCCAAGACTCTCAAGATTGGTGTGGGCTAGCAAGTGCCTCTATGGTGCTGAATGCGCTACCTATACCAAAGCCGTCTGTGCATGCCTTTTCTGGGTAGGTGAGTACCCTGCGGCACGTTTTTGGCTTATATTCAGACAGCTTGACCACCCTCTGAATCTGGCTGCCTGTGCAAGACCTTCCAACAGTATCACGTTGCATCTCAGGTACCCATACTTCTATCAAGATAACATCCTAGAAACCTGTCACCCCCAAGTCATCACAGCAAAGCAGGTTGCAGAGGCAGGCTTGGGTCTCGATGATCTTGCAGACATCCTGAACGCCCACACAGGTGTGCAGGCAGAAGCCATACATTCAGATCCCAGCAGGCTTTCCCTTGCACAGTTCAGGCAAAACATAGCCGAGGCATTGCGAGCACCCAATACGTACCTGATAGCAAATTTTGACCGATATGTTTTCATGGGGGAGGGAGGGGGCCACCATAGTCCTCTCGGCGCGTACAATGCAGCATCTGATAGTGTGCTGGTGTTGGACGTTGCAAGATACAGGTTTGCTCCAGCCCACAATCCTGACTTAGGACCAGTGTATACATACATTGCATCTGCTTAGATGTCCACACATGCACAGGTTGGCATGCCAGCACATGCCCCACATCAGAAACATGCTTTGCATCACCAAGCTGTGGCGCCCTGTGCCTCACAAGCCACCCACATCCGAATTCAGCATCAGCTCGCTTGGCACACAACCTTCCACCATGCAGCATGCACAACAGTTGAGACAGCAGACGTTTGTTGTGCACGCTGCCACCACCACCTCNAAACCCTTCTCTGCCTTGGCTTGCTGCAATAGCTTCTGGCCTTGCTGCACGGCACACAAGGCTCAGCTCAACCGTTCCTGACGAGACTTTGCAAGGTTTCACAAGGTTTTGTAACCGAGAACTGCGACATTTCTGCTCGAAAGCACACCTTAATCGACTCCATCGATGCTGTCGAGAGTTTGTCCATCTTGTAGACCAGTTGTTAACAAAGCACTGAAGCACTGGCCAGGTCCTTGACTCGAAACAGCGAGAGACGTGACTTCAAAACGAACGACACCAACAAATTCTTAATTGTTACGATGTGGGAGACCAGTCGTCAGGCACCAGACTGAGCTTCGGACCGGATGGCAGGTATAAGACGGCAGGGTATCACCCTGATCGCTTCAGACTAATTCCAGACGAGATACATAACTCCCGATCATTAGGATTTTGACAACCATGAGGCAAATTCATATGGCAGTCATCGCAAATCATCTGCATGATTAGCACCAGCCCCCAGTGGCAATGCAGTACTACCATGTTACCGTAACGGACGGTAGCTTATACAATCATTCAGGGCGGTGAGTCTCAGCGGTTGGCCAGCCAGGAGCTGCACGCATTGTTCGCGTGACCTTGCGCCAATTGTGCGAGCAGTACGTGTGCTATACCGCAATAGGAAAGTCCTTTGTCATTGACACAAGCAAGGCTCACTCCTGGACTAGCTAGTGCATGCAGCGGCAATGCCATGCACCACAGCATGCAGCACGAAGCTGGAGGTCAGAGTCGCAGGCAAAGTATGAGCCCAACAAAGCATGTAGCAACAGATTTATAAAAACAAACTAAACGCTCTAGCATACAGTGCTGAAAGGCAAGGCTTGCGCTGAATGACATACATTTGTGGCACTCTCTTGTCCAAACCTGATAATTGCATGCTCTTGCACGCCGAGCGGAGCCTACTGAAACACAGCCTGAACTAAGCAAAGACATCCATACAGACCTTGATAAGAGAAGACTCATGNCTCCCCTAGCAGCTTCAGCAAGAGCCTGCAAGCACATACATAAGTGTCAGCCAGCAGGTAGTCTTCTTTGCACAGCTGATGCTCGTCAAACCGTGCATACAGCATATCTGTACACATGGCTGTAACCTGGGTGTGACTTTGCTTCCTGCAGCTGCTTTTGCCNACCCGCTGCTCTTGGCAGACTTCCTGACCAGCTGCTTGGACCAAGGAGGCATGCTGGGCATCCTGGCTCTCAACGGCATCTTCACATTGGTCACCAAGCATGGCCTGGAGTATCCTGCATTCTATGCTAGGCTCTATGCTTTGTTGCAGGTGAATACAAATCTTGAGCATGCCTTGAGTGCTGCTTGTGTGTGGCCAGCAGCATGCATCAATGCCTGCATATTTAGGGCAACATGCAACATTGCTTTTAGGCAATGACTGGCCATCATTTCTTTGCACTGATGTTCACACAGAGCTATTATATTGTAACCTGGATGAAGTTGGTCAGGCCGTCATCTGTAGAGGTGGCTGCACCTTGCTACATTTGGGTTGCAAGGTGCAGCCACCTCATTGATCACTTGTTCGTACCACTTGCCCTGCCTGTTTGAGCTCACTGCCTGATTCTGCCAAAGTTGGTCTCAGTTACGGTTCACGTGCTGGCATGCAAATCTGCCTTCCTATGCAACTTGACACTTCCTGAAGATGCTTCTACTATATGGCGGCAAGCTGGCTGCAAATCAGTTGAAATGAAGGGAGTGTGTTAGTGATGTANAGGAGTGGGAAGCTGGGGCTGAGCTGCGGGTGTCTGCACTGACACGTGGGCTGTGGGCAAAACTGCAGGAGCCTTCTGTGCAACAGCTGAGCCAGGCTGCTGCAGTGAGGCGTGAGCACTGGGCAGTGCTGCAAGGGTTTCTCCATTATACTGGGCTGTGGAAATCTTCACTGGGGTCTGTTGTTNGATGCAGAGTAATAAGAGACAGGCATGCTCTCTAGTGTCTGCATTTGTTGTTTCTGGTCACCTTCAATAAATTCGTTCTCATTTCGTGACAGCATAAGCATGACGTGTGTTGCTTCCAGAGCCGGCTTCCTTCCTGTTGCAGTCAGCTCAATACACTTGGGCAGCCAACACCTGTGGTGGTTGGAACCCAAAGCAAATTTGTATGTGCACATGGATTTCCGCATAACACAGTGGGCAGTTGTTTTGAGGATCAAGAAGAGTGCGCATGTCTCCTGACAGAGAATAATGTTTGCTGCAGCAGAGGACAGCCAGATTGCAGATGCGACATGGTCCAGTGAAATCACACACACGCAGCAGTATGCAGTACATGCGTCAGATAGCAACGAGGATACCAGCAGGATTGCAGCTGGACGCATGCCTCTACAGCTTATGCAGCAGTCACGTCAAACNCTGCACTTGGTGCAATGCAGCAAGCTTGGGTTGTTAAAAGCCACTCAGGTGACTTCAGGACAGGAAGCAGTTCTGAGGGCTAAATCCAACAAATGGCAGGGCGCACAACCTTACAAGCTGAGGCTAACAGTCTGAGCATGCTAAGCTTGAAGTTTCCTTTCAGTTATGAATGATGCATGTGCTGCTCGCTTGTATTCTGCAACCAAGCCTCACAACATGTTTGCAAGGCTTGTGATGCGTACCCATGCATTTTATACTATGTAACGTGAATGGTACCTGGCTTGCTTAGCCAGACTTAACAAACACATGTTGAACGTGCCATCGTGTGCTGTGCTCAAGTCAGCATAACTACCAGCAACATGCACTCTCACCTTCTCCTGCGACTCTTGCAAGTCCAGCTGTGTGCTGGTGAGCCGGGACTCCAAAGTCTTCACCTGACTCTGCTTTTGTGCCAATGCCTGTTTCAACTGCTGATTTTCTGCTTCCATGGTATTTGCCTGTGTGTATGTGGCATCGATTTTGAGACTGAACACATCCAGCAAGGTACAGCACAGCAGCACTCGTGATGATGTACCTTGCTTGAGAAGGCATAGCAACTGATGTGGTGAGCCAGTTCCAGCTGTGCATAGTGGTCTGTAGGAAGGACCTGTACAACCTGCAGTCGCATCACAATGAGCGACGCAGGAGTGCTTTGAGACGTGTATTGTACTCGAAGACGTGACAGCACCTCGGGGGACGTGAGAAGTGCCGATGTCTCACCTCCTTAGGAAGCGTACTTTCAGGAAGGCCAATATGGTTGATAGCGCCAATGGGGAACTGCTCAATGTAACTGTCATCAACCTGCATACACGTAGGTCAGCACGTTGGTCAGCACTCCCAACCATTACGCACACGATGTGCCGCGTTGCTGTGGNTTAAGGCATTGCACACAAGCTGGGGCTGATGTACTAACTGAAGCACAATGTCAATTGATTTGCAAACAGCAACTGTCAACTGTATGGTCTGGATACCAACTGGGCATTTTCAAGACATTGTCAGCAACTTGGAGGTGGCAGAGATTGATATGTCAGCATAGGGTTCCTCCTGAGTTAAGTTTACATAATTCCTGGTCTTCAACACCAACATCTCAAAGAACCACCGTGATGCATCTCTGCGGCTTTTGCCCTCCACTAATGCATTCATGCTGACCTGCAACCAAATAACAAAGCGCTGTATGCCATCAAGAAGTACCAAGTTTTGAGAAGCACAAGGATGGAACTAAGCAAGATTAAGCAACTGCATGACCACTCAGTATGAGCTATGTCATCTGGAGTGATGTCAAGTTGCTGTCTCAGACAACATGCTGACGGTGGCAGGCACTGTACTGCATGCTGAGAAGGCCAAGCCATGTGACCATGTGCCCACCTGAGGGGGCATATTGTATGGCGAGCCTGAAGAGAGGCGGCGCTTTTTAGCAACAGATCCTGACTGTGCTGCACCAAAGTTGGTCTGCAGGTGATCAAGCACCAGCTTGGTTCTGTTGGTGAAGCTGTCTGCAAAAGGTCTGTGGCTGCTTTGAGACATCAGCATTGCTATGCACTGGAAAGGCACAGCATGCAAGCACTGGGGGCTGTTGCAAGTATGTTGCTGAAAGTCGTGATGTGGCTTACTGCGGACATTTGAAGGTGCTGATGTAGCCAGCCAATGGTGCATTCAGAATCCAACATGATTGATCTGACAGATAACAAACAGGTGTTGCCTAATGAAAGGGCTTGTCAGGTTNTACAGCAGTGGCAGCTACATTGAGCACATAAACTGGGTGCTGCACCAATGTGGCCACATCTGCTGCAACCCCTTTTATGGTATGTTGCAACTGGCCTGAGAATGAAGCTTCCTGCCGNCAAGCAGTTTGCAGTGCGTCCATGTCACTCTGGCCGTGACTCCACAGGTTGTCAGGTCAAAACTGTTGCCTGTCTTGCGAAGTTGGCACTGGTGCTGTCCTACAAAGTCAGCAGTTAGTTCGCAGGAGAATGAGGCATGTACATGCATGTAGTGCAGCATATAAATGGTATGCCTACACATCACCCGGCTTGTTGCTGCCAGCAATGGGAAGCTCCATTGGGGGCCAATGTGATTTGCCCAGATGGTATCTATCACAACAGGTGGGTTGTGGAAAGGTGCCCAACGTATCAAAATACGAGATGTCATGACTGGCCATGCATGTGTTCAGTAGTCAAGGTGTGGCTAGGTAAACTGCCTGGTCGGGAGACAGTTTGCGCAAAGCAACACCACGACCTGCTGATCGCCAGTTGCGCAATGTTGCCAAGCATGGCCTTCGTTTGTTGACAGCTTTTGGACAACCTTCTGGCTGCTAGGTGTATGATGNGGCATGCAGCTGCAGCAGTGCGATGTGAATCACCAATGTAGACAATACACGGAAGACCACGCTTTGTTTGCTTTCGTTTGTAGCAGCGGATGCAAAGCCTACCTTGTCAGCGTTTCAAAGTTGAGGACCATGTCGGCAATGAAGAGGCCCAGCAGGCCAAAGATGCCGCCACTAGCGCCTGCCACCGCCTTGCAGTGATCCTCAAAAGCAGCACTGAAGAAGTTGCCTGCATGAGCTACCCTGTGTAACTTGTGAGTTCAAGGTATAAGTGAAGGTGTGTCAGCTANGACCCCAGTCAGCTCAGGGGTGCCACAAGCAAAAGGCATGATCAACAAGCTAGCACCATTGTATCTGAGACTGATGAGAGTACACACACTGCCTCTGGCTAGCTGTTGCAAAGATGCCAAACCAACACTTAATATGAAAAAATGTCTGCACCGGTGAATGAAGGCATGCAGGATAGGCTGACCATGCAGGAGGCATGACTGACGAGCCAGGGCCGTCGTGCTCAATGCTGTTGACAGGTCATGCACTGCCGCGAACTAGCCATAGGTTGTCACAATCCAGTCATGCTTCACTACGATCTTGATAACAGGAATCATTGACAGGTTTGCCAGCTGGGGAGTGCGCAGGTAAGCTGTATCAAAATGTCGAGCAAGTCGGTTAGCAGTCCATCTGCTGTTGTCCCTCTGGCAACAAGTAAGGTTGTACACCATAGATGTATGTGTTTACCAGGGTGAACACACTGTGACTCACAACTCTGCACATTGATCTTCTTCTTCTTGAGCGAAGGTTATACGTCTGAAGCTCTTTGTTTGACATCTTGCGACAGCTTGCCTGTCGGTGAAGGTACTCAGCACTAGGCGTGTTTGCAGATATATGAACAACTCTTCCAAGTCGTGGCTGGCGGATCCTGTGAACTGTCCTTCCATTGATGAAGGGTATGAGCTTGTTCGTCAATCTGACAAGCGTTTGAAATTATATAGGGTCCGCCCAAATAGAGAACTGGTCACCTGCGTTGCTGTGGCTGTCAAGTCTGCTGGAGCGACAGGTGTCATTAGCATCGGCGCAGGGCCTGGTGTTTTGGAATGGTTTCTCTCAGAGTACTTCGAGCCTATGGCCCTCACTGCTATAGATAGCGAAAGCTGCTTGGTAGGGCCGGCTAAATGGACAGTGTTGCAGGGTTGCGCTGTGCAAGGTCAAGCTGTCAGGGTTCCCAGCAGCAATGCTTTGCTGTTTTGCTTTGGCACAAGGGCACCCTACAACGACTATTTCAGCACATACCAAGGCAACTTAGTCATTATCATTGCAGACATTACATGCACACCATACCCTGGGACCAGGGAAGCTGCTGAAACTTTCATTGCTGGCNTGAACTGATTGCTTCTGCTTCTTCTTCTGTCTTCTTGGCGAGCACAAGGTACTCGTCTTTCTGGTTTTCACGGCTCAGCATCAACTCTGCATACTGCTGCTTCCAGGCTGCTGCCTCCTCTTTAGCAACTCGTAGCATCTCTGCTTGTTCAGTTGCTGCTGCTGCCAGAGAAGCCTCATGCTCANTTAGGCTGTTGCATGGCCTGTGTACAGGGCACTGCAATCAAGCTGATCGACAAGCTATGCTGTAGACAGTGTCTGCCATGACTGAAGCACTTGCCCACTGTGCTGCACTGAGTTTGCACAGTCACCAGCTGTCAAGACACTCACATGGGTATATCTGCCTTCTGGCATATACCCATCATACAAGCACACAAAGCCACTGCGTACAACCAGCTTTGTACACATAAAAAACGTTGTCAGGAGGCTTTGCCATGAAGAGCGAACAGTGANCGCAAAAGCACAAGTGATTGCATGTGTGTACATGATGCTATACAGCATCACCTGCAGCTTGGGGATAGAACAGTCACGCATGCTGTCTGAGATGGACTAAGTTGCAGTGCCTACATGACATGAACAGCTGCTATCACGCTTGATGTCAGGCACCACTACAAATGCCTCCATTGCAACGGAAAACCTACCTCGGAATGCAGTTAAACTCGTAGCCACCAAAGTGTGTACGCCCTATAAAATGCAAATGTTCTTGCTTCTGCACAGGACAGGGGTTACAATGTATTAGACACACCCACGACTCGCGTTTGCTGAAGCTACTGAACGCAACAACAGGATTTGTTGGTGCGCTGGCCTTACCGCAATAGCCACGAGTGTCCAGGACTGCCTGAGCCTGGGATGACGGAACGCACGCCACTCGAACTCCAAAGCGTCTGGTCCGTCTACAGTCCGGAAACCGGGTGTCTTCCTGAAAGGGTAATCACTAGGAAATATCACAGGGAAGGGTCCAATTGTCGTGCCGTGATCGTCTACTACAGGCTCCATACGAAACACTTTCGGAATGTCAGGAGGCAGCGGCTGTTCCGGGTACGTCTCCAGCTCATGCGCATGAAACCGGATCGCTTCCCGCATGGTGAAGTGTTGGCCCGACATCGTGACGATTTTAGGAGATGCGTAGCGCAACTAGCCCCCTACAAGCGCAATGCTGCCATGTAACGCTCGCTGGTCGGCTTTCAAGTCAGATTCCCACTGAGCTCAAGGATTGCCATGCCGACTGACTGATCGGGAAGAAGCGCGAAAGCTGTCGTTGAGCGAGTACGTACATTTCGACGTCAACTGGAACATCTCAAGAATAACGTGTTCTGATGAGCATGTCTGGTTTTGTCTGATATTGTGCGCTCGGGTATGGTAAAGCCTATTGTCTCGGTAACCCTGTCACTTCTGCTGTTGAGCAGCTCTGTAAACGCTTGCATTGACGTTCTCGACTCAGCTAACAGTACATACGAACAGACAGCCGGGTACAGGCGTTTGAGCAGCAGCAGCGATTCATCAGGAGCTGGCCGTGTCGTCGCTAGTCTTGCTTCAGGTCACCAGGTAGTGACTGCTCAGTACGAAGATGACGATGACGGAGGCGGCAGCAATGACAATCAACAGGGCACCCCGTTGGGACCTGAGCTGTCCAGTGCTACTGGTGCAAACACGGGCAGCAGTGAAGAGTGTAATTTGCAGCAAACACAACTCAACATGTAAGGCTTGTCACCTTGATAAAGGGAAGCAGGCTTACAGAATGTCACCTCAGATCTGCAGTGCCACTGCAGGTGCCAGTATGTCAGAGCAACNCACTGTCATGCTGTATGCTTACTTGCTGTCTTGCCATGCATGTATCATAAGGGCAGGCTTGTGCTGTCTGCACAACTATGCCCCAGCTCTCAACCCCTGGCATACAATTGTAATACTGTTGAGTACAGCGGCCTTGCACAAAGGCGGCATATAGCCAATGTATGCCATACCAGTGATGACATCAGCCATATTGCTGCACGACTCTGCAGCTATGTCTGTGTGTGCTGGTTACAGTGGTGACCAGTCCGCACAGTCTGCGCTATGGCAGAGGAGCATTGCCCATGTGTGTGTGCGTCTGTGCATGCAGGCGCACAATGTTCATTTGGGGTTAGCAGACATGATTGTGGTGGCATGTACAGCAACACTNCAATAGGGTGGTGAGGAAAGGGTAAGAACAATGTAAGGTCTGTACATCCACACAACTTCTGTAGCCTACCAGTTGAGCTCAAAGTCTGCAATGTACCTTGTAATCTTTCTCATAACTGCGATATTCAGGATTATCAGCTCCTATGCTGTCTAAGGTGTCTATGAGAGGATCTGCAGCAGCATCGTGTCTACATGAAACCAGATTCACATGTTGTGAGAGTGCCTGTCAGGCACATATGATGCAGCACCCTCACAGCATCGACTTGCTCTGCAGTTTACATTGTCAGTGGTGCAGTGCGAGTGTATCAATGCAGACATGTGAGCTTGGCGGCATGCATGTGTGCAGCTTGGTACCGCAACTGGAGCATTGTAAAGCAGATGATATGCCATGCACCGGGCACGACGCATCACACAGCAAACAGTGTACCAAAGAGTGTACCTTTAAAGGGGCGCGGAAGTATAATGCCAGGGTCCATTTGATTGAGCAGAAGCTGCAAGCCCCAGGTGCAGCATAACAGCACTGCTGCTGCTGTCTGATACCACCATGGCAGACCTTTCCGAGCAAACATGTTACACCCGCGAAACTGTGGTCAACAGTCGCATGGTTGCAAAGCTTCTTTTGTTGTGCTGCAGAAGTCGAGCTATAGACATTGCCAGTTGTAGCTGACGGGCAGGTTCGATTGCCAGACACAGGCTCAGCGCACACTCTGTCTATGTCTTCAGGTTTCTCAATACCATCTTTAGGGCAAGATTTCGCTTCAATTGCCTGGCGCAAGCGTAGGGCAAATTTGGTTCACTGGGACAGGTGGAGGCACTGAATTTGTAGATGATTCGATTTGGATGACTTCAGATCAGCTATGCTTCGCAACGAGTAGTGCACATAGAGCTCCAGGTTGCAGCACAAATTGCAGCTTAGGGGGCCAATTCCCTGTACTGTCAATGACTAACAGCCTAGGCTCAAAAGCTACATTCATTTTTGTGATTGCAGCACACAAACGCTGCGTAGCATGCCGTGAGCATCAATTTAGACTTATAACGGCAAACTTGCACTAAGCTGTGTCAACACTATACATGCATTACGATGTCCAGGTTGACTTGCCCTTATATATGACTGATGAGCCCCATTTTGCATCTTGAACAACACCAACAGGTATCCAGTCCACCACAAGNTGAATATGGATGCATGCATCGTACACCATCTTACCTGCTATCATGGTTTTGTGACATTCCACAGAGGCAGGCAGGATCGGGAGGTGTGAGGCTTTGTTGGTGCGTCTGGCAACACACGCACACCAATGCAGACAACGTCTGACAGGGGAGTGCAAGAGACAAACAGCATGAGATCTCTGATGTCCAACCAGGCTGAGTGATAGACATCTGCAGCGTGGCACTGCTGCCACTGTTGTGCACTGCAAGCAACGGTTTGCAGCCAAAACAGCAATGATTTGAGACCAGGAGTTACACANTGGCACACCTGTAAATTATTATTACTATTGGGAACCAACAAGAGTCCAGCAAATTCTGCATTGCACCATCGACCAGTCATGCCTGTCATATCTTCTCAGCTTCAACCCATGTAATGAGGCCCCCCAATCTGGTTTGTAGGTGGGTAGGTCGAAATCCAGCTTGCCTCAGCATGCTTTTCACATCTTGATTCCACACACAGCCCTTGCCCAGCGCTGCAACTGCTCCTGCTGAGAGATCCTGTAAGCCACATCATGACATAATGACCCGATCAAGGCAGAACAGACATCAAAGTGTGCCCCTGCCACAATGCTAACACAGACAGCACCTCGGCACCAGCCAGGTGCATTGCATGACAGCAATTGAGGAGTAAGCAACGCCACAAATTGCTCTTTAGCCAACAATCAACAAGCTCACCCCAATCCTCTCTCCTGAGGCTGTGAGATGTGCTACGACTTGGCACACATGCAAACAAGGAGCTTGAAACCAGGAGCACAGGACTTGTACATGGCGCATGCAAAGTCAGGCAATGGACATCTGACAAGTGGCATATCCATTTCATCAGCCAATGCCACAAAAAAACACACTTCACTGCCTGTACAACAAGCCAGCTTTACATGGCTGTGCTTGACATAGTTACCTCATTGGCTTTGCAAAATAACAACATGCCAGGCAAAAACATCTGAGACAGCCCATTACATACTACGTGTTGCACTGTGAGACTTGCGAAGCCTGTACATTCAGGACATGCTATACCTGATATAAGCCAAGCAATGGAAAGTTGCTTCGTGAGTGCTCCAGGAGTAATAGCTTGCCATCTGGGCGTAGTACACGGGCCATTTGCTGCAGTGCTAGTAAGGGCTTTGGAAAGACACACAGACTGAATGTGTCTACCACACAGTCAAAGGAGCTCTCCTCAAATGGCAAGGCTTCCACATCCCCTGAATTACAGAATTTCAGCATGCCCAAGGAGAGTAGCGTTTGCAACTCACGCTGTCATAAGGTTTGTTGGTGTTAGGTGACAGGAGAAGATGACAAAGATCAAGATGCATGGGAGTCATGCGAGTCGTGTTTAATCCCCTCAAATGAGTGGACCAGCAAGTCATGTGTGCACATGCTGACTGCAGGTGAACACAAGACATGATGGCATCTGTCACATCAATAAAGAGCCAAAATGGGATGCTAGGATTGTGACAGCATGCCGTGACATGCTGGTCAGTGCTGACTCAACTGATAAGCAAGACAAGATACTGGCTCATTTCAGCACGATACATTTTGGGTAGAGTTCGTTGTAATGATGTGGAGCTGTCTGCAAACACTGCTCAGCAGCTTCAAACAGCAAACACAGCCTTCCATATCTAGATAACATCTCAGACTGTTGGGAGTGTGCATATCAAATTTTTGTGTGATACGAGTGTGGCAAGCAGTGCAGAATGTAATGTCCTGGCAGCNATTGTCAGCCAATGACATTGTCACATCACAGGGGCATGCAGGCACTGTTTCCTGCCTTGTCTGCTGCTGCAGCATTTCTGTTAGATCCAGTTGTACTTGCCATGCCTATCAGTGAGGCACTGTATGGCCAGTGACTGCAAAAGAAATGCCACTGCTGATACTGCTAGCGCTGTGCAAGACTCGCCTTTGGCTGTTTACACATGCTGCCTGCATGTCAGTGTGCTACTGCAGCGGGCAAAGCTGATGAACTGCTTCAGCTGTGACTGCACAAGTTCATAACAGAGTGCAATGTCTGCAAGGTTCAGCTACTGGAAGCGAACGCTGTGCTGATGATTGCTTGGGACCAGTTGATTACATACCTATGAAGATGCTGGCCAGCTGTAATGTTGCTTTATCTGTGATCCTGTGCACTAGCACAGTGATAGCAATAGCAGAACACAGTGAGTATGTGCCTTGGCATGCATGTGTGCAGCAGCAACAAGTTGCAAGCTACCATTTCCTTGTGATACACAACACGTGCATGCACAGTGATGCTGAAAAGCCCATGACTGATCTCAGGTGGCAAGTTCCAGCTTCACGCCCACAGTGATGGCTTGATCAAGAGTGGAGACATCTTTCCAGACCTCAATGTGACTTTTACCGCTCAAGNTCGAGACATGTGTTGCACACTTATCCACTGTGAAAATTGACAGTGCAGGGAGTTTGACACAGGCATTCACTTCCTGCATGCAGGGAGTTACATGCAATGCTGCAGTACTGCACCCACCGGCAGCAGGGCATGCTAGCAGAGAAGGGGAGGTGCTTCACATGGCTCAGGCCCCGGGCCAGCAGCTGGGCGCGCTGCAGATGCTGCTCCCGCATGACATGCAGNCCCCAGCATGAGCAAGGCAAGGCGTGCCTCTCTTCAGACAGCAGCAGCAGACTTCATCAGCACATAAGCTGTGTCTTAAGCCATGTCTGTCTGAGGGTTTTGAATGTCTGGTGCAGCTTTTTGCTAAGCACAAGAATTCCCGTGTGCTGCAGCTCGATAGCATCAAGGGTGAAGGGGAGCCAGGCAGCATGAATGTGTCTGCAGTGGCTCTGGACCCCATTGCTCTAGACGCATCATTTCACCTGGCTGCTTTGCCCAATGAGGGAGCCCTGTGTGTGCCTGCCAGCATTGGCAGCTGCTGCACAGGATCCTGCAGAGCATCACCTTCATGGAGCATCAGTGCACACCGCCTACAGGCAAGCTCTGCCTGCATACATCTTGTCTGATACTTGTTGACATGTCAAGCCTTACAGCAAACATTTAATGGCAAAAGTTTGCTGCTTGTTACATTCTTGCCATGATGTATGTTCCCCTTCACAATATGCATCCCTTGCTGAATGGTATGTGCCACTACAGTAACTTGTGCCAGACGTGCTAGCATCACCACTGCATTCAAACCTCGGTTTTGTCCATAACTGCATTCCTTTTTGTACTGTGCCTGACTTGTCATAATGAACTGCTGTTACTGCTCATCTCCAATGTCATGTCTGCTTGAACACCTCCTGCATGTCAAAGAGCAAGTTACCAAGCACAGTGTCTTTGCAGGGTGGTAACATCACAAGCAGCAGTAGCTTGCAGCACAGCACATATGCACAGCACAGCACAGCAGAACCAGCACAGCACAGCACAGCACAGCACAGCATGGCATCAGCACAGCACAGCACACAGCACAGCATGCACAGCATAGCAAGCAGCTGCAATTTGAAGTGGCTGCTGGAACCAGCACGGAGTGCAATCCTCTTCATGGCCTGCTTTTTGACTCAGGTGAGGCATTACTATCAAGGATGCACTCCGCAACACCGTCTCAATACCAACAGCCTCAAGTTAGTTCTTGTATGCAGCACTTGGAATATCACTGGAAACACCAGGAAACATTGAATGCAGTTTCAGAAAGTGTATCCAGGGTGTAAAAAGGTCTCTGTTGTTGTGTCTGTTGATTCTGTGTGGTGGAATGCATGATGCAGANATCAACAGGCATACTACATGTGACACAGCTCACCCTTCTCCGATGTCCTTTTGCTTTGTGTAGAATGACAGATGTTGCACTCGAGTGAAGTCTGTCTGGTCGTTTTGTTGTGCCCCTTGGCAGATCACCAGGCCTGTCGATGCCGCGTCCTCGGCCCATATCAATTTCGACATGCCGACACCTTCGCCTCTAACAGTGATTGCTTGGTCATGTATGAGCAAATGCTGCCTCAGTAGGTAGCTTCCTGAACGGTGCAAGTCGAATGCCTCAGAGTCGCAGACAAAGTCAGGCAGCCCCCGACTACCGACGAAGCTACTTCACAACTCAATCACGAGGAATGGAGTCTCATGCAGCACGCACCTGGCGGAAAGTACAGCACGCCTCCGGTTTTTGGTAGTCGTCCAATAGCTTCCAGTATCGCTGCAGTATCGTCAGTCTGTGCGTCTCCAGCAGCGCCGCACTCCCGCACGTCAATCACGCCCCAGGGCATCGCGGTACACTAAAGCTAGCTTGCGCAGTAGTTCGACTCAAATGGCTAAGCGCAATTTAAACTAGCTTGTAGGCAATGGTTCTCTAGACAAGCAAGTTGTCCAAACCGGGCACAGCTCTCAGCATTATCGGTGTCAGGCGCAGGACTGGACACATACATCAGTGCACATATCCAAATGCTTTGCGCGGCACAAATGCGCCTTGATGCAATGTTGCTTGACCGAGCACAGCGGTGAATGTCAGGATACTGACTGGCGAAACAACTCGATGTCACACCGTATATTGCGACTTTCGTACCGTACAGCCCTCAAAAGGATCAGAAGAACCTGAAGGCGAGGTCTTCGTCCGGCTGTGCACAAGTTGACGTGCGTCAAACTACAGCAAGCTAATTTCCCGTCCCGCTGTCTATCCTAACAAGTGTCTTTAGCGGCACAACAGCATCGTTTAACCTTGGTCTGTAAACGTGTACGTGATCGCCAGGATACAGNAGACGATGCAGATGGCTTTGCAGCATGGCCTTGTCCTGTGTCAGATGATTCTGTAGATCAGCTTTCTGTTGGGATGAGGCGGCCCAGCTCCAGTCTGCTATCACAGGAGGCAGGACAGATGACCATGCTGCCGAATTCTTCATGGATCCCAGCACTGTCAGTGCACCATCTGCAAACAAAACATGCGAAGTCGTGGAACATAAGACATGCAGACACAGATCTTGTTGAAACAAGGTGACCATTTGCNTCATCAGTATTGCACATGCAATGATCACAGTTCAGATGCTCCGTGTTATCACTATGCTGCCCAGAAGGATATGCCTGCCTTTGCTGCCACGACAGACTCAGCAGCGTGCTGTTGGAAAGTTAATGTGCCTGTTTGACAGATATGAGGAGGACAAGAAGAAGGCCACAGAACAGTTTGAGCTCATAGGCAAGCTGCTCGATGCTCAAGTGGCAAGCAACAACCAGCGGCATGCTCAGGAGGCGGCAGCGCACCAGCAGGAAATTGACGTCTTGAAGGCCAAGTGGGCCTCTGATGATGAGACAGCTCGGCAAGTAGAGCGAGATGCTCGCCTCAGGCAGCAGCAGCTCAATGTCGAGGTTAAGGAATTCAACAGGTCAGCTATTTGGGCATTGAGCGTTCAATGGGTGTCNGAGCTGATACACCACTTGCTGCCTCAGCTGGCATCAGAGGTGTACCAGGCCTTCATTGCCCAGGTTCATGAGGCCACTCAAAAGCTGACCTTTGTGCCCGGCAGCCCTGAGGAGTTTGCAGACCTGCTGGCCTTCCTGGACAAGCTGGAGGCCACCCGGCACAGCATGGATGATGCCTGTGACCATGTAAGTCCCTGTTACACCCCTCGTGACCAAATCTTGAAACTGTTTACAATTTCCGATGTTTTGAAGTACATTTGTGTTCCAACAGCTATGTTGCTAATTCATTGCACAATACAAGGCTGTTGCAAGCGGCACAGCATGCATGACACCTGTGACCATGTGTGCACCTTGAGCGTCTATTAAGCAGCAGGAATGCTGGTTTCACATGCAATGCAAGGCTGTTGTAACAGGCACAGTGTGGGTGCAGCCTGAAACCAGGCGCAGTCCGTGTTCAGTTCTCACCAGCCAAGCTGTTTTGTACAAACAGCTTTGAGAGGCTGTGTGACTGCCGCATACTCTGCAGTAACACTGCAGGCATTGAGCTGTGCAATCAGTGAATTCAACTCATGCATGCAATGTGATGACGCACCGTAAACAAGGCTTGGGCAAGGTGCTGAGCAGCGTTACAAGACAGAACACCTGCATGCCGTAGCATGCCTGCGGACCAGCTTCTGCAAAGCTTTTCACTGCTGAAAGCATATCGGCCAGTCGTTAGCAAAGCCTCAAAGCACACAAATGGTCTTGCAGGCTCCTGCATGCTGGCAAGCCATCTGTATGATGAAATGTGTACATGCATGATGTTGAGTACACTGGTGCTGGATCGGTGTGACATGGTAGCTCATTTTGTGAGTCAGATACAGNTGACTACTGCGTGGTTGATAGGCGTGCACGAGGTTCGGCGTCATGCACATCCTGTCCACATTGTTGACGAGGCTCCCCTCGAACTGTGTTGAGCGCTCTGAAACACTGCCATTCTCCGGGGTTTGACTTCGCTCACGTGGCTGCACGTGACCTACAGAAGCTCGAAGCTTCGGTACTGATCAGCCGTGCCGCATGCAGCCCCAGCCGGTCTGATCAGTACGCGATACCGTCAAACGTGCGTAGACTCAAGCGCTGTGAACTTTGACTGCGTGCTCCGCAAACTTTCTTTTGTCAGCATGAGCGCGCCTGCTTGGAAAGGTAGGACGCTTGTTATTGTGTGTGTCGTTTGCCACACTGCTTTGTCAGTTCAAACTACGCAATCGGTGCTGGACTTTGTTGCANCAGACAGATGGCCATATGACCAGAAAACGGGATGTGTGCCTACAGTAGCAGTGCCTGCCTGTGGCAAGATGTAAGACCTTATACAATACAACGTTTGCTATACAAATACAACGAGACAGATGCCGTCTTTGTTAGCCAAAGCGTGAGCAGTATTTCCAAAGATCTGTTTTGTGCATGCAATGTTGCGGCAACAGCATACAATTGAGTGCTTAGGCCAACAGACTGCTGAGCTGCATGCAGTTTGCTGCGCCTTCATGATGTGCACCTGTGTTGCAGTAGACATGGTCCATGACTTGGCTCTGTGAGACGCAATCACGTTATTACCAGACAATCATGAGACATGAAGGACTTACATCACTTACCACTTTTTATTGTTCTTCTATTGAAGAAACAGTAAAAATAGTCAAAAAAATTGAGATGATAATGGCACTGCTACTGCACTTGCTGAGTCATGACAAAACTCATCAAGGCTGGCCAGCACCTATTATTCTCCTTCTTCTCAAGCNCAAGTGTTGTCAGCATAAGCATGCCACTTTGAACACATCTATGCAGACAGTGCTTCTTCCACATCCCAGCTGTGAAGAACATCACATGCAGGTACTCTAGCTTGCCAACACTCTTGATCTGGTCTTTGGCGCCCTCTAGCTAGCTCAACACACCTTGCATGCCTTGTTCAAACATGACACTTCCACCAGGATGCACTCCCATCCAGCCTGTCATGTTACTGCTTGTATGCTTGTTGCTGGCAGAACCGGTCCAAGCAGACACCATGCAACACTGTACAATATATTGGGCACTGAGCTAGAGGGACAACAAAAGGAAAGGACAAAACAAGTCTCACCAGCAGGCGCTGGTAAGATGTCTCCGTTGAAGATTGCCCTCTCCCCCCGCTGCCCAAAAATAGCTTTGCATGCCTTAGCATCGCTCCATTTGCTGAAGTGGAAGCCCCGCTCATGGATGCTGCGTAACCAGGTGGCATTGGTGCTGCTCTTTGCATCTGTGGTGGCAATATGTGGATACATCAAGTTTGCCTGCAATGCAAACAACTTGTCTCTGCGTGATCACGGTTACAACTCATGCACAAGCCTGTATCTTGGTGCCGTGGCCTTTTGACACAGCCAGTGTCGGATAGACATTGCTGTTTGCAACCACTCAGCAAGCCAATTTGCGTGTGCTCATGCAGAAGCTTACTACATCGCATGCACAAGCACTGCATTCTGTGGTAGTATATGTCACGACATTTTTGTACAGTGCAACACATACATAGCAAACACTGCAGCTGTTGCATGAGCCCCGTTACAGAATTTTTAGTTGTTGGCAAAGAGGGACATGACTGCACCATAAAAAGACTGGGAAAAAAGTTTTTCTTGGTATAAAAAATCTATTGCAGAAGTTTTTGTAACAAATCGGAGAATTGTCATAAAATCTATCAATATCAATAAAAAGGTGAAATCTGTTGAAATACCTTTTGCACACTTCCAAAGCCCTGCAATGCAGTGCAACACATGTTGTGCTTTGCTACAGGGGCAGAGTGTCACCTTGAATTCGGCAACCCTCTGTGAAAATTGCTGTAGGGTTACATGTGCATGATCTTCGCCCCATCTGCACATGAGTACAGTGCTGTCAGTGTTGTATACACACTCAAGGCTGCATGCTTGCTTTGCGTTCCCTTATACATCTCGAGCATCATCAGCAGCACAGCGTGATGCGTCAGAGCCTGCTGACAACAGTGAAAGCATATATGACATTGGCTGAAAATTTTCGGCTGTCTTATAGGCTGCATGTCAAAGTATGTTGCATCTGCAAACGGACTGGCGGAATGCCAGCAAGAGCAAGCGCAATAACTCAACAAGCTTGACTGTATACTTGAGCCACATCACAAAGCAGCTGGACGGATAGGGTGTAATTATCTTCTTTTTTTTGGACTTAGCTGCCATGTTCAAGCACGTCAGGGCATAGCAGGCANGGGTACAGATGCACACTGAGCTGCATGTCATGACTCAAAACAGCACGCAGGCTGTCATTCTGCACAACAAACTCCAGCATCTACAGACGCCAGTCATTGCACCTCATGACACAAATGTCATAACTGCATTGCTACAAATGCTCACCTGAGGATGCAAGCTGAACAAGGAGACACCTGCGGTAAGGATGATGGTGAGCACTATGACAAAAACATTGAAGCTGCAATCGCCAGCTCCAGATGGGTTGAACCAGTAGAATGAGACTCCAGTGACTGCAATGGCTCCAACAAATGCACCCAAAGTCACAGCTAGCAAGGCGTACAAGAACCTGCAGCCAAAATAGCGATTACATGCATGTCAGGTTCCTAAAACTGAGTGTGATTTTGACATGCTGACGCTGCACACAGTGGTCAGAATGCAACCAAGTGTCAGCCAAAGCTGTTGACATCAGCATGGGCCATGCTGCGCACTTGCAGAAAGACACTTGCTCACCTTTCATCTTCCTTTGCAACCCAGTCATCATTCCAATTTTGTGTCATGTCCAGCAAGATGATCATTTGCACCACCATGAACAAGCCAGAGCCAAAACGAGCCAACCATGNTTGCTGCTGCTGCTGCTGCTGCTATGGCTAAGTGTCCCATGGTGGTCACCGGGCCTGCTGCATGTAAGTGTCACGAATCGCTGATTGTGCTTTTGGTAACAAAGCGGCACATGCAATGATGTGGGCTGCAAACTAGCTAACTAGCTAGAGGCAGGCTACGCTGCCTGCTAGTTTAGGCAGCTACGCTTACCACATAGCAGCAAGCATGCAACACTAATTGCACACGTGTGAGCAGCCTCTCATCAGTAGCGNTGGTTGGCTGAACAGGAAGCTATAGAGCTTGTGATGGCCAAACAGCCCTTCCAGGAAAAATGCATTGATGTCTGACACCTGTTGACCTGTCAGCGCNGCAGCTAGCTGTACACCAGTCACAGCCTAGGATGATACCCAAGTTGTCGTTCCTTGGAAAGAACTCAAAGAATGTCAAACTCAGGATCATCCTGGGCTTTGACCGGTGTACAGCTATCAAATATGATGTCTGATGTGCTGAACGATGGTCAGACGGACCACTCTGNGTACAGACAGGCAGCGCAAGGTGTGAGTCGGTGACTGTGAGGGCAGCAAGAACCTGTCAGCTTACCTGCAGCATTGCGGCAGGTTGTTGTCCCATGCCAGGATGCATGCCAGCGCCCATCATTGGCGGCCACTCTGGCTGGCAGCTCAAGCCTTTTCCGCCTGGTGCTGGGGATACCCCAGACACCCTCTTGAGGTACAAGCGATATTTCTGCATATAACTCACACATCATACATGCCCAGATCTTCAAGGTGCAAGAAGGCCCTCCCTGACGGAACAAGTTGCAAAGATGCAGGAACATGCTATATCAGGCTGGGCCATGATGCTTCTAGCCTCATTGTAGCTCAGGGATGGCATATTGTCCCAGTCCATGCGCCTTGAGCACATCGCATATGAAGTCAGCGCTTGAGCAATATGCACCCTGATGGTGCCATGGGCTTGCAGCAATGTATGGCAGAAGCTACCTGTAGATGACTTGCTACATTTTCACGGGTCAACCCCTCCACATTCATCAGGTCCAATATACGCTTCGGCACTGCCTCTGCATTGCGCAGACAAACAACATGAGCCTAGAGCAGCCATTGCGAGGATCATAAGCGTGTTGGCAGTGTTATGCTTTGCAAGAAACAAAGCACACAACAGGAGACAGTCTGCTTCCACAGGGCTAACTGCTTTCTTGCAACATGCAGGTAGGTCCCTACAGGCAAGGAGGGTGTAATGATCAAAACACATGTCAAAGGACTTACTATCAATGCCAAGCTGATTGACAGCATTCACAAACTGCTGGTGCATCTCCACTGACCAAACAACTCGTGGTTTTTTCACAGAGCAGTCCCTCTCATCCTCAAACTCCCGTCGCTGCAGAAGACAAAAACACTGAGCAGCTTTTGCCATGTCAAACGCAATGCCACAGTTGGTGTGCAATACAGTTTGACGGATGGTACATTCATTGTGGCAGAACAGTGCTGGCAGAGCTCGACATTGTAGGCCAACAACACTGTGCTTACATCGCCTTTGCGTTTTTTGTCACCACTGCCCCTCTTTAAGCCACCAGTGGCTTCATCCCCGTCCTCATCAGATATAGACTCCCTAATGTCCTTAATCTGGAGCAGGCAGTAATATGTGTGGTGCAGTGACATGCCAAGATGGTCACAAGTCAGCCAGATATGCACCTCCAAATAAGCTGGTGAGAGTAGCATTTCAAAGATGTCAGTGATGTCCAGACAAACACAAGTGAGTCTATGGAGCAGACGTATCACGCTAGCCGCCAGCAAGCACGCACTCTGACAGGGCATAGCCAAATTGCAGCTAGGCGACGAGGCATTTCACGGCAAAGGCACAGACCTGGTCCCGTTTGCGTCGCACGACATGCTGCCATACATTACGCAGCTCCCGTATACGCACAGGCTTGATCAGAAAGTCCACTGCCCCATGAGTTACACCCCGCAACACAACACTCGTTTCACCATTGGAGGNCTTGCAGACAGCCAGCAAGCAGCTGCTGCTGAACAGTTACTGTCAGGCGTCTCGACTGCGCTGAGGTATTCAGTCAGAACTGGGCATCCTGGATTCTACAACCAGCTGTATGCACGCGCTGATCCTGTCAGCATTGGAGCAGACTGGCTTGTGGTGGCAGCAAACACAAATGTGCATACATATGAGGTTGCACCAGTCTTCACAGCAGTAGAAGTGGAGGTTCTCTCGAAGCTAGCACGCTGCATTGGCGGAGCCTATGCACAAGAGCACGATGGCTTGTTTGCCCCTGGAGGATCCATCTCCAATGTGTATGGTAAGCTATGTGCAAGACACCATGCGGCTGACACAGCCGGAACCTTCGCACATACACGCCCTAAATGAGGTTGCTGACTGCGCACAATGCACAGGGCACTTACACAGACCACTGTTGCTCCTTAAGTACACAACAGGTCTGCCGCCACTGAGCATATAATCAACTGCAGGCATGCACTTGGCTCGCAACAAAGCTGATCCAGAGTATAGGACGCGTGGCGCCTTTGGTGGACCACACATGGTTGCCTTCACCTCTGAGCATGCTCATTACTCATACCTGAAGGCAGCCTTTCTGACAGGTGATCCAAGGTGTTTGCTGCACATCAGCTGCTAATGCCTCAATGCCAGCTGTGACACCAATTGGTTTGCCGTTGGGCAGGACAGTTGTGGCACAACATCACATTTACGGCTATGCTCATGCTGCTGCAATCACAGCAGGACATGACCAGTCAGTGATGCTGCTTGAAGAGGCAGCCACAATTGCCCCATGCGGGCAGCACGCCCAGTGGATTGCTGCGCAATGCAACTGCAACACAGAACAGCTTTGCAGAGATATGTTGCAGCGATTTCATGTGATGGGCTCACATGCTGAACTTTCTGCTGCAGGTCTCGGCACAGACAACCTAATCAAGGTGGAATGTGATGCGACGGGGTGCATGCTTCCAGAAGCATTGGACCAGGCACTCACAGCAGTCAAGAAGGAAGGAAAGGTGAGATTTCCCACTCTCTTGACCTTGCCCTGCACTAATTCTGGTTCTGCACCGCACGCCTGTGACCATGTTGACTAAGGGGTGCAGCAGCATACTCTGCGCTGACCTGAGCTTTCACAAGATGCAGCAAGACCACCATCAGTCATGAAAGGCGCACCTGTGGTAGTGCACTCCACCTGTGCTGGCAGCATAGGCTGAGCAGAGACTTTGAGATGCCATCCACCTTGTGGTATGATGTTCGAGGACTACCCTGTGGTTGATNTCTAAGCGTCGTGTTGTGATCAAGTGATCTCGTTCAACACGGCGTAGTGAAAGCGCCGAGCAGCACGAAAGCTCCCGATGTCCACCCAAAATCCACCGACATCGAATGTTGCAGACGATAAAGCCAAGAGAGTCCGGGACCTACTCAGCAGCTACTATGGCAGTCAGGCCTCTGCTGGCTCAGACGCAGCTACCCCAGACGCAGTCACTCCGAGTCGCGGCAAGAGCAGCCTTAGCGGCAGANGGGCCTGCGCAGTTCAAGGTTCTCTGAACGCACAGTTGCAAACAGGCAGTCGTCAACCAGCGCGATAGCTGAAATGAATGGCCCCTCAAGTATAGAAACTCGCGATAGTGAGTTGTCCAACAGCCATCGTAACACAGCAGAAGAACCAGTGGACATGATGGCAGAAAGCTCTGCAGATGCCTTCCTGCAGCAGGTGTGTGCATACTCAAGCGGTCCTGGCAAACATGCTGGGAGGCGGCAACTCTCTGCAGTCCACTTGCTTGTCAAGTGGTGGCTGTGCAACACCACGCTTGCGACATGCACCTTTACTGCAGGTTNCAGAGGCTAGAATCAGCCCATCACCACAATCGAGAAGCAGCATGTCTACACAACAAAAGCTCAGGTGTATTGCCTAGAGCAAGCTACAACTACAGAAGTGCTTGGCTAACAACAATGGCAGCAATGCCTGACACAACCTTACTATGCCTACTGCATGCACAAAGCATACGCTATCAGATGCAGATTGTAGGAAGGGGGACTACAAGAAAAAATAATGTCATGAACCGAACTGAACTGTACAAGTGGGAGTTGAGCCACGTACACAGCTAACGTATGCAAATATGGCTGCAAACACCAGCAACAGAGATATACATATATTTGTCGAGCAGGGAAGAGAGTGATATCTCACAATCAAGCAGGTGTGGTTTGAGCTTGCTGAAAGGCAGGGCACTGAGGACAAAACCGCCAGATATGCAGCATGTTGCTGTCATCTGCTGCTGTTCAGAAGTGCCGTCCAGTGTCGANCGAAGCGCTGAAGATATATATTCCGACTTCGTGCAGAGGCGATCTGGTTTGTTGCAAGCCTTGACAGATGGTAACGGTGGTTTGCTTTCGTCGCATTGTGTTGTCGCCAAGCTGTCATGACTGTCCTTTAAGCTTAAGCTGAAGACGTGTTTTGTTCGACAGATGCCGAGGAATTCTTCCTCCAGTGCGATCCTACCTCGGAAAACCTGGTAGCCTACGTGAGTGCACTTTGTGCGTGTAGCGCCCCCTGCTGTTCCACCGACAACCATCAAGCAGAAGTGAAAGCGGTCATTGCTGATGTGCTCGATCGTCATGTCCATTCGTACAGGGCAATGCAGACAGTACCTGGTCGGTAGCCTTGCCGGCAGAGGAGGTCCCCNCTGCACAAACTGCTGCATGACTGCTGGATGGCTGGGGCTTTGCTGAGCGACACAGGCAGCCTGGTATGCCTGAGACTGGCGCTGTGATAGCCCAGATGGTGACTCGTAGCTCAGGTGAGCTGAGCCCGACCAAAGCTGCTGAGTGACAGATACGCCAGGCCGCTGGTGTACAGGCTGAGCAGTGTCAAAGTGCTGTTGCATAACATGGCCTGCAAGTGCAGGTGCAGTCTGTTGCTGGTTGGCTTGTGGCTCAGCGTGAAGGGCTTGCATAGGCTGCCTGGTGGGCTCAGATTCATGTGCTGACAGGTCATACGCAGATGATGCTTGCTGGTGCTGCAGCTGCTGATGCTGGTTTGCAAAGCTGCTTTTTCTGGAATTGCGTATGCTGACAATCGAAGAGGTGCTGCCTGCCTGAGGTCCATCTATTGGCTGAGGGTCCATCTGTTGATGATCATTTGTGGACCTGAAGTGCCTGTGTCTGGGTGGGGCTGCAGCCAAAGGTGCATCATGTATGTNGCAGTGCTTGGTTCTGCAGGTGCGCTTGCGACTGCGGTTTGAGCCTTTGGCTTGCGATTGGACACTGCCTTGCTTTTGCTCTCAGCGTTCGTGCGACGGGGTTTCTTGGCACGAGGCTCGGAAGGAGTCGGGTCGGTTGCTGCAGCCTCTTTGCGCTTGGAGCGCCTCGTTTCCATAAGGTGTACTATGCCATCTTCTGAATTGAAATACCAGCCGATTGCTCCGTGGATGGGAATGTCACCNGGGCATCCATGTCTTCCAGAAATTCAGCCTCATACCTTGCTGCATGCTGCCTGCAAGGTCAGCAGGTGTCAAAGGCACAGGAGAGACACAACTTACTGTACAGTGCTGTCAGACATGGTCCCACGTTGCAGTGAAGTTGCAAAATGCATCANTGCCTGAGGGACAGTGTGTGTGTGTGTGTTCCATCGTTAGCCTCCTTCCTACTTGCAAGTCATGCCCGTTGTTGTGAATTGGCGGCACTGGAAGAGTGACCTGACAGCTGTGCTGAGTTGCAGCTGGTAAATGTGTGTGCCTGGGTTGCCCCCAATGCGTTCCTGCTACATCAGCAGTGCAGATGGTTCCACCCCTTCGTGCTTTGGTGTGCCTTTCTGAGCTGGACATGCTGGAACACCATCTTCCTGATCATGCTCATTGAGGCACATAACTGCGCTCCATGGAGCAAAGCTCGAACAGGTAAGGCATGCACGCTACAGTGCATGCATCAATTGCACAGCCCACAGTGACTGACGTCACTTTTAGCTCGAGTNACATTCAAGCCGAGTGTAATAGCCAGAAAGGCTATGCATGCGTTTGTAACTTATGGTTGAGCAACAACATTTGTGGAAGAGTGACNTCCTACAACGCAGCACAGCATGTGCAAACGTCTTGTTTGTGTACGGTCTGACATGTCAGCTAAGGCAAGTCACTCGCTGCAATATGCTATCAGGCACAATCTCTGGAGTCCGTGGCTGCAGATGCAAGTATGCAGATGTGTCTGATGTGGAAACTTTGTTGTACTTGAGACCCTGACAAATTGTTCTGCTTTGGATTGCTGCTGCTAGTCTGGTACATGGAAAGTGTACCTGTTGCTGTGGTGCCTGTGTCCGTGCAGCAGGCAGGGAAGCTGCACTGTCTGACAGCAGGGGACCATGCAGCAGCGCCCACTGCTGTTCACAGAATGTGTAAAATGCATCAGCATAAAGGTAGCCGTCCAAGTTGCTCAGATCCAAGCTGCACTGCACAGGTGAAGCATAGANTGGGGTTGGCAAGCACAGCATGCATGGCAGGCCCAAAATCCTGCCTGCAGTGGTGCGCTACCTCAGCGATGCAGGCTACCGCTTTTTGGAAGCAAGAGGCAACCCTGGCNGCATCCCATCAGCACAACGCTGCTTTAGCTCAGTAATCACATACCATCAGCTTCGGTGAGCCTAATACAGCAATCAGCAACAGCATGGCATTGTAGACACTACGTTTCGTAGTAGCCTTCCAAGAGGGATGTCCAAATATTGCCAATAATGCTTAGCCTCAGGTGGTGCCAAGTGGCTCTCTCAGGCCACATGAGACTGCCACAGCTGAATCTTCTGTAGCAGAAAGCTCCTTGCTGGTATGATCACAAAACTTGTCACAAGTGTGTTCATTGTGTCTGGCAAAACAAGAACCNTAGTGCCATGCATGGTTGCTATGCATGTTCAGACTCACCAGCCCCGTCATACAAGCTTTGTCATGGCTCCCATTGCTGGCGCATTGTAAGATGTATGAAACCCTACTTGGTCACACCCACATGCATCTTTCTATCTTGCCTTTGTGTCAAATATTTGTACAGCTGTTACTGAGCCAGCACGTGCAACACCAGCACGTGGTGTTGCTGTCAATGAACCAGTCCATAGATGTCTTGCTGCACCAGATGTCTTGTTGCACGTGCTTGTGGCTAACTCAGTGGGATCAGACCGTATGTCAAGTGTCTTGATCTTGTGTGTGTGTAGTCACCACATTCAAATACTTCAGCCTGTCCATGTTTGTTGACTTGCCACATCCTGTGATTGTCTTCTTCTGGATTCTGGGGCAGACCAGCTGCTCCACATTGGCCTGACAACATGACTGCCAGCAATTCATCTTCCCACTTTCTAGCGCAAAAACTTGAATGCTCGCATGAAACACATCACTGTGTTGCAGAGNGAGGTGGCAACAGATGCAACAGACCCTGTTGGCGACCCCAAAGACGATCCAGCCCTTGAACCACCCGCATGCCGCCGCATCACCCCACTGCGCCTCATTGCTTGAGCCTGCAACTTGGCAATGTCTGACACTTGGGTATCAGTTGATGGGCTACTGCTTGCTGCTGTTTGCTGAGCATTACCCAGATAGGGCTGTGGTACCCTGCTGAGGGTGTTGCCCTGCCCTTCAAAAAGGGCCCTCTGAGCAGTGGATGCGCGAGCACCAAAGTCTGATGCTGCCCCTCTGGTGCTGCCAGCATGCCCCATGCCAGCTGAGTCGCAGCTATGGCTGTGGGGAATGTCAGCTTCAGATTGCCTGCGGCACAGCACAGCAGTCTGTGGTGGCACCACAGCAAATGACAAAGCAGGGGACAACTGCACAGTGCCCATGCACCCGATTCGCAAGCACAAGCAACACTAGTCTCAACTCTGTGTCAGTCATGTCTGAGGCCAGAAGCCCATGACATCATGCAACAGACAAACAAGTCTAACCAGCATAGCACACCCGCATTTGCTCGTTGTGGGCCCTCCAACNGTGCATGCAGCAGCAATCAGCTTTCTAGAGCCCCATGTTGGCATTGCCCTTATGCTTTGCTCTCGTTTGCAGTGACCAGGTCAGCATGAGTGTGTTTGGCAGGGGTACATGGCCTGCTATGACAGAGCACAGAAGCTCACTCACTGTGAATGCAAGCCTCAGCTCTTTTGTGCCATTGGCAAATGTGATACACATCACATGCATTGCTTCTGTCGTGTACTGCAGAACTGGCTGTCTGTGGCTGTACCTTGAGGGACTGGCTTCCAGGCATACAAGGATCTGGATGATCCACTGATGATCAAATCCATTCGCGGGTGGGGCTTGTTGACTGGACATATGGTCTCCAAATTAGGATCAATCAGCTGAGCAACCAGTCGCCCNTTTTGACAAATGCTTGCTATGCCATGCTGACTTGAAATGTTGTGTCGGCACAATGCGAGTAACCTGTAGGTGATNACGCCAGAGTCGTCACAGGTCTGTACGATTTGTGGCTTTGGTCTGACACAATATCCTGTCCCCTGCAGTTGTGTCGCCTGGACTGAGGCCATGCGTTTTGCACATCAAGGAGAGCTGTGTGTACGGCTTGTTCACCAGAAGTCGTGCTGGAAGATGCTTGTAATTGCGGTGCTACCGGTGACATCTCCATTTTTGATCTACATCCATGTTGCGGCCTCAAGCAGCCTCAAGCGCCCAAGAGAAGCTCGAAAACAGGGCTGGCGTACCACGGCGAAGTTGTCGTCAAACGCAAAGTCAGCTGACCAGGTATTGCAATACAAGGTTACGGATATAACCACGAGCAGGGCGTACACGGGTTTGTAACGCATGCTGTTGTTATTATTTCACTGGCTGCAGGTGCAGATGCTGCCTAAAGGTACCAGGTCCGCATTAATGCACGCAGCAAGCGTTGGCTGCATGCGAGCAGATCTGTAGACTATTCATTCCGATCAGCGCGCGTCAANCTGTCACGTCTGTTGCATGTGCACATGGTCCAGATGTGTGATGTTTGCAACACAAGAAAAGTTGAGTAGTTCAGCGAATGACATCAAACTTCAATCTTGTGGTCCTGTAAAAGCACTCTGNCCAGGAGAATCAGCTACAGTCATGTGTTGGCCAAGCACATGCCTGTTAACGTGAACATGGTGAGTGCTACACTGAAATGAGCAGCAGAATGCGTACCAAATGCTATTGGAAATGCTGCTCGCAACGAGTCATGCTGCAGCTCCCCAGCGTTGCCATCTTCACCATCCAGCCCCTCAACCACAGCAGGTGCATCTTCGTCTTCGCTGTTGTGGTGGTCAACATAAGGTCTTGGTGCAGAGGGCCTGCATGCCAACAGCTTGACTGTTTTAATGTTTGTGAGCACAGCGTAAGCAGGCACACAACACAATGCAGACAGGTCAAGCTAGGACTGTTGCTTGCACTCAGGCACCCACAGTCATACACAGTGCTATGTACCTTTGATCAGCTTCTTCGAAGTACGTAGAGGAAGGCAATGATTGCCTCTGCTGCTGCTGGCGCAACGCTTTCTGTACAAGGAAGACCATCTCGTCGGCATAAGCTNGTCTAGCTTGCAGCTTGGTTGCCTGACTGCTGTTGCGCTTTCGCAGTCGTAGCCGAGTGCTCATGCTCAATTTCTCAGCAGTCAATATATGTACGCAACAGTGTCTCCTTGCGTGTTGTGAACGGATTGTCCAGCTACACGTTGCACAAGTGTGGTCAGATGTGTATGATGCACTGTCTGACAATTGCGTCTGCACTTCCGCTTTGGCAGTGGTCTTGATACTCGGAGGTCAGAGGGTATAGCGGCTGCAGGAACTTGTTGTCATAGCTGCAAGGTCGGAGTCGCCAGTCCTGTATCATGCGTGACCTATCGGATGCTGTGTATGCTGCGACAGGCGAAGCTTGCGAGTTTGAATTGCAGATTGACAACTTTAGGGTCTTGCTTCACTTCGCAGCTTAAACGCGTTGACCANCGCCTTGTATGCGCGGCCGGGTCAGAGAGTGCTGCTTGATCTGCTGGGGGACATGCAAGTGCGGCCAACACCCCTTGAGATGCGGCTGCCAAGCCTCAACCCATGTAAGCACAGGATCTTCCAGTCTGCTGCAAACCCGTGTCATGCATTCCTGTGGCAAGTACACAAGCGTCAGCATGTATCATCAATTATGAACTGCAACGCGAGCAGCAAACCTGTTGAGCTGTACACATCATCTAGTGCTTGTGAGTCCGGCGTGTGCAATGCAGTGTACTTGTGTTGGCAAAGTGCATCACAGAATTGTGTCATAATTCAACATGCATTTCAGGTCACAGCCATCATTAGAGGGGAATGTGTGCATCTGTCTGCTTGTTCTTCGATTTATCTTTTGTCAAGCACTGTACACTAGCATGGAACAGGTAGCAATGTCATACACTTACTGGCAACATCACAGATGGCAACATCACACTTTAACTGTTCACGCATACAGCTTTTTTCACATGTACTTTACATGTGTTGTGTCTCAAGCAGATGTGGTTGAAGACAGCAAGTCTTGTGACTCGCGTAAAGGCATGTTCTGTACACACAGCACGCACAGTCAAATATCAATCTATCTTATACTATTCACTCAGTCTGTTCAAGCTGTTATACACAGCACATCATATCTCAGAGTTTTTCTGCAGTCCCCTGCTGTGTCTGGCTGACAGACTTCTGTGTGTTGCAGTCAAGCAAGTCATCACCAGCTTCCCCCTCTTGTCATTGATTTTCACTCGGTGCACTTTCATGCGCTCTGTCAAGGCTCATCTACTAGCATCCTACCGAAACTGCCTCCTCAATATCGTGAAGGTCAGTCTTGGACTGTTCTGGTGCAAGATATGGGAGATCCACTGTATGACCAAATCCAGATGTGTGTTCACCATGTACTGTTGATGAGGCTGTCAGCATTTACATGAAAAGATATGAGTCCTGCCTGTGCAGACAAGCGCATTTGACCNGTACGTCATATTTGCAGGCTTGTCTGCAGGTGAAATTTCAGCTATTCAGTCTGTTTGTGCTGATGAGTCCAAGTGTGATGCGGTTACTACACTCCTGTCAGTTGCACGTGTGTGCGCTATCTGATGACACCACGTTTTATGCAAATGCCTGTGCGACCGCAACATTGTGCTAAGTTGTTTTGGTAGAAGCTGAAGCAGCCTGCAGAGGCAACGCCTGAGGATGCTGTCACGCTTAGCAGCTGCAGTGTTTGAAGTATTGTAATGTACAGCCAATACCATTGCAACATGCACTTTGGTAATGAAGTTTGATGCAATCTGCAGCACATGCGTGAGTGCTTACCTCTACTTGCATTCGGCCCCACCATGTCGATGTTGAAACTATGTCCAAGCCCTTCTGTCATGAGCACGAAGCTGTGAAACCTGCTCTTGCAGTCAGCATGACTACCATCTACAGCGGACTAGAGACGCTGCTGCACTGTGTTCAAAAAGATTCAAGGGGCTGTCAGGTCAACTGCGGTATGTGCTTTCAATGCTAGATATGCTCAGTCAGCTGCAAACGTGCATTAACTGCTTCAGCTCGCATCAGGTGTCTCCTGTTGTTCAGCTGCTCTGTGGCTGCAGCCTGAGGCACTGGTTCTAAACCTCATTGCAGCTTGTTTCATGATCAATGGATCTTGCACACCCAGACCACAGTACACCTAGGAAAGTCAAAACCCTGGCAACTCCGCGAAATCCAAAATACCCTCAGCAAGCAATGCAGTCTTCTGCAGCAGCGCCAGCCTGTTGTTCTTCACGTGCATGTCATCTGTCATGACAAACACCTTATCAAAGTATGCGTTCATGGGGTGGACCANATTAGAAAGCTGTTTGCAAGCTATGCTACTGTTGCCGTCACACATCGGCTTGCCCTTGTACGTCTGTAAGCAGCTTCATTGCAAGTCACCCTGGAAGGCAGGTACAGTGTTTGCAGAAATGCAACGACACAAGTCTGCAGAACTTGGCATGCTTGCTGTCTGAGCATGAGAGCTACAAAGAGACTGTTGACAGACCTGCTTCCTGGTGCCCAGTGTAAGCCATTTGCTCAGCATAATGCTACCTGCACAGCTTGGTGTCCACAACTGTGTTTGCAAAGTGTCCACAGCCGGTATTCCTGGCATACCGGAACATGGACGTACTGTCTTCGTTCATATAGTCATCACGCATATGTGATACAGTTGCACACTTGCTGAGGGTTTCTGAAGTTGTTTTGAATACTCTGTATGTCTGCCACAATTCTGGAGTGTCCAAGTGTCCAGTGGCCTGGAGTGTCCAGCAATCTTATTGGTCCTGATCGATGTGCGGAGATGATATGATCGATGCTGTGACATTCACTTCTAAAATCTTACGTCAGTACAGCTAGATGTGACCAGCTCAACTCAACAAGGATATTCACCATCTGTGCTGATGGACCTCTGCAGCCTGGACAAGCTTGGCATTGTGCTTGTCGCCAATTGCCTCATCTTCACAGCAAGCTGACAGAGTCATTTTGTGCGACTACAATTGGAAAGGCTCACATGCACCGCCAAATGCTGACCATATGTCACCACTGCCTTTGACCCCACGGCAGCTACTCCTGANGATGATCGACTGGCATATACACCTTCGAGACTGACAGCTGACACGTTACTTTACTGCTCGTCTTTTCAGAGCTTACGCCGGTCTGGGGCAGCGTGATCCGCAGTGATGACCGACGGTTTCGTACTAGCTGAAGGCATCTCCGACACCACGAACGTGTCAGGGATCAATCAACTATACGCTCATGCTAGTTGAAATCACAGCCATGCAGTCTAGCCGCAGCGGCGGTTTTGTAACTCATAGGAGCTTCCTGACTCCGGGGTAAGCGATGCAGNGATTGATAGTATGCACATTGCACATGCAAAACAACAGTCAGACACAGCATGTGTGAGTCGGAACATCCACAACTTGTGCAACCCACTCCTGACTATCTGTGAACCACACGGATGCAGCCATGCAACCAAGCCTAGATGCAAAGCTGACCTTTGGTGCCACAGGCCACACAAATTTTGCCACCAGCAGCAGTGACAGCCGCCACAACGCTCGCTGTGACTGTAGCAGCAAGAAAGCATGTTGCCTGCCCTGCCCTCTCAACATTCGAGTCATTGCCCACCAGGTCTGCGTCTTCTTGCGTGTTGTCATAAGGCTGGTCATCTCCTGATTGCTCACCTCCTGACTGCTCATGTTGTGTGATGCTGTGTTCTGATTGGGCATCCTCTATTGACTCTTGTTTGCCTTCCTCCAGNGCAGTGCATCAGCGTCATGTCTTGCTGAGCACTGCTGTATCCTAGGCTGCTTGGGCGTTGTGCAAAACTTGTCACTGCTAGAGAGGTTCTGAGTGCTAGCGTGTTATGAGTTGCATGTTGAGCTGTTTCTGCTTTGTCTTGCTGAGCAAAGGCCAAGTTATCTTGAGATTGAGGGTGATTGGTCATGTTTTCTCTCTACATCAATCACCTACGAACTGATACTTCTGCTATCACAAAGCTCGTCAACATCGAACCTGAGGCTTGAAATGACGGTAGCAGCTCCTATCTTGTATGCGCACCTACAGATCTCTTTCTGACAACAGACAGCCACTGATGCACTTTCGTGACTCATGTGTGCACTCGTCTGCTAGGGTACCAGCGAATGCCTGTACTGCTGCAGAAACTTGGCAACATGCAGTGTTGATTGCAATGTCTTAGGCTCTGAGAGTCTGAGTATGGTGAACTTGCTTGACACACCAGCTTCCATAACAGGGGGTGTCAGTCTTGGCGCGCTTGGCTAGCAGACCCTTAGGCCTGTACTGGAAGTCACACTCAAAGCACCAGTACGGCTTTTACAAAGCTACACCAGCTGGCCATTGGCTGAGGCTTGTGCCTGAAAATCTGACGTTGTCATGGAACATGTGCACTGAAGACAAGCACAGAGACCGCTGAGACTTGTCATGAGTCGAAGTCACAGAGATAGATACAAAGCTTGCAAAATCACTAGTGACTGTGCTGGCATGTGCTGCAAAAGCTGATGTTATCTGAGTCATACTGCTACAGCTTGTAGATATGAGCCTAGCTGTTGCTCTGATGTCACTAAGCGGCTGCATGGCTGAAGCTGACGCATGGGCTGACAGCAGCTCAACTGCCCATGTCCTTGTCTTGCCTCTTCATAGCTCGCAAGCACGCGTCAGATGTGAAGGCTGCATTGGGCTGTGTTGGGTCATAAGCCAAACGGCGAAACATCAGGTTGAGCATCACATCCAGGCCAGCGTATAATGGCCGAGTCATGTCTACTGGCCTAGATTTCAGAATGTCTGGCATTTGCTCCTGAGGAGTGGCAGAGTTTGCTTCCTTGTCCATCTGCCAAGCCAATATGTTGTCGTACCTGCAACAATGCACAACATAGTCAGCTTCTATGCTGACACAGCTGCATGGTCAGCGCCCGCAATGGGAATGTACTACAGACAGCACTGACACGGCTGCAATGTCAGCATACACAGTCAGGTAGAGTAGCCAGGCTGAATAANGTTTCAGTGTGTGGACCTGCTGAAAAGCTGTGAGTGAGCTGCAGGGAGCGTAAGAATGTGAATCTTCCAGGTGTCATTGTGGATTTACCCACACTGACAAAGAAGGATGAGGAGGATCTCACAAAGTGGGGTTTGATCAACGACATTGATTTCATTGCTGCGTCTTTTGTACGGAAAGGGTCTGATGTCACCAACATCCGCAAGGTGAGCGTTTTGTCANCACAATATTGCTGCAGTGGTTCCTGGATGAAATCAAGAAGGAGCCACTATTGAACTTGGTCGGAGTACACTCTCACCTGGGATCGACCATCACTAAGGTGATATGCTCCCAAGATATAATGCAGCTCACTAAGTAGCTCACAGGGGTGGATATCCTACCCTGACCTGCTCACTACATGCCAGGTTGACATCTTCAGAGAGGCTGCCATCATCATGACAAACTTTGTGAAAGAGATCAGATCACAGGGCTTTGAGCTGCAATACCTCAACATCGGAGGCGGTCTGGGCGTTGACTACTTTCGCAGGTATGCATTGCAGCATGTTTGTGACTTATAGGGTTGCTGACCAACGGTACCTGGAATGCGTTGCAGGCCAGCTTTCAGCTAACCAGAATTCTGATTTGCCAACTTTGCAGGGGGGACAAGCTACCCACACCAAAAGATCTTATTGACACGATTCGAGGTGTTGTAGAAGACCTTGGACTGACAATCATCATTGAACCTGGCAGATCAATGGTTGCCACCAGTGCAGCCCTTGTCAATACTGTCACTGGCGTCAAGGCAAACGGCAACAAGAACTTCGTTGTCATTGACGGCTCCATGTCAGCGCTGATCAGGCCGAGCTTGTATGATACATACCAACATATTGAGCTCACTGCACCACGTAAGTCTTCAGACATTAAATGCAATGCTTTGTGTCTGAACATCAATCACCNTACCAGAATGACAGAGTGCACATGGTACCATCATCAATGCCTGCTGGTAGTGTTTGTGTCAGGGATACTCGGCTTTCTGACCCAAAAGCAAAACCCAGATCCCCACTGTGAGCAGCATAGTCATGCATGCCGGTGTAATGCCGGTCTTCGTCACGAATATCTGAGAGAGTGTAGCCTGTGAGGCCTTGCTCAAAGCCAGGATTGATGACAAGGTTGTCATCAGGGTTGATAGGGCCTGCCTCTGGAGTGGACGCAGCAGTTGACTNCAAAAGAATTGCTAGATGTCGAGACGATGTCGTTGACTGTATTCTGCGTAGTCACAGAGCTTGTTGAAGTGATGATAGCATAATGTCCTGCAATGACACTTGACAGGACCTCTGCAAACAAAACAACACAAAAATCATCAGGCAACTCCAGATGCGTGTATGCACGTAGGAGTTCTTTGCTGGCATGTATGCATNAAGGAGACAAAACAAGCAGCAGCCATGCAGCTTGTGCAGCTGGAACAGAAGTATGGCAAAGATGGAGCTGCAGCAATGCAACAGATCATGCAGATGACGCCCCTCAAATATAGGTGGCAACACAAGGTAATGAGTGTGCAACCCTGTGATGCTTGTGGCACTAACAACCCTGCCGTGCATTGCCATACCATNGGTTTGTGCTTGCTTGCGCTGACTCTGCAGCCCTCCGCACCTCACTTGGCTTCAGGACCAGGCTGCTGCAGGATCGGAAGAAGGTGAGGGGGCACTTGCACTCTGACAGCAAGCCATTCTACCCACCAGGGAAAATGCANATGCTGGTCAGCCCACAGGACATTTGCACAAGACCATCAGTGGAAGAGCACAAGCATGGGTGTAGGGCCAGATGATCATGGACAGCATCACATGCGGTGTTTTTTTTTGGCCTAAATGCTCTCTGTAGCACAGCAACATGCAGTGGAACCAGAGACTCTGGTATGATTCAGAAATGCACACACAGAGGCTGCATGCATGTCATGTCAGCATGATACTCAACAGTGCTGACCACAGACCTGCACAAAGGTGTAGTTGCCAGTTGTGAGCAGAGCGCTGGCTGTGTCCCGCAATGTCACTGTAATGTTGAGCCGTGGATCATTGACAGTGGGCATGCCAATGTATACGCNCTGCTGAAAACAGCAAACTTGATTATAGGTCTTCGAGCGAAACTTGCACCGGCTCGCGGCAACAGCGTTTGTGATGTGCTGTGTGCGCAAACGTTGGCGCGAAGTCCTTCCCAATACATCGGGCAAGTGTGCTGTCAAGCTAGCACTGCAATTATATCAACGTCACCATCCGCCTGTGACACCCGTTTGAATGCATGAATGCATGGGTAATGTGAGTGGGGGATTGGTGTGGGGCCCTGAAAGCCCTCAAGTGTCATCAAGATGAGTGTTTGCAACGGCGATAGCGAAGTTGTAAGTCTATGCATGATGCTTTCAGGAACAACATTTTATAGGAGGTTCTTACACTTGGTGTAACATATACCAGGTGGTGCAGTTGCAGATGCANCTTTTGATTCCTCAATAGCGCCTATCAACTAGTCAATGTCGACTCGTTTTCCCTACTGCATTGGCAACATTGTTTCATGCAACCAAGACCTCAAGCAATGCCCTGATTTAAGCCAGTGTTCCGGCTTAAGTTGCTGTACAGTTGCAACGCTCAAGAGTGTNCACATGCTAACGTGCTCATGTGTGACTGAAAGGTATACAACCTTACATGCTCCAGTCCAGAGTTTGATCAGTTTGTCAGTGACCCAAGCATTCCCAAAAGCAAGAAGGTGCCTGCTATGGAAGCAATTTTAGACAAGCTAGAAGTCAGTGATGTGACAAAGCACTTCTTTGGTAAGCCATTTTCAGTGTGTTAAACCAGCGCTCAAATGTGGCATAAATCGAAGCAAGACAGATTACATCCCCGCAAGCCTCATGAAATACCAACCTGGACAGCTAATCTCTGCTGTATGGCTGTAGAGGTGCTCACGACAAACAACAGATTGAAGCATTTGTACAGAATAAGTGACCTGTATGATGAGATTCTTGCCGCTGCCAAGGGAGAGGTCAGGGCAAAGATTACCACTGCTCAGGTAAATTGCATCTGCACTTGCCTATGCTCTACATACATACCAGTCTGTGACATTTGTGATGCATCCTTGCAGAGTCTTGAGCCAGAAGAGCTGGAAGACATCAAAGCTGGCCTCAGTGAGTGCAGCAACTGCTGGCTTGCCTTTGCTTATTACATGTCATGTCCAAATGAGATTGTCACATCACTTTTGGTGCTGCAGAGGATCTTCTCAAGCCTGGAGAGAAGCTTCTTGTGGAGGAGTCGGTAAGTTGTGCATTTGCTTTGCCGTGCATGTTGACACATATCCAGTGATGTGTTGTATGGATACCATCATGTTGTGCAGTGGCAACACAGCAAGCCAGCACAGGCTGCTTTTGGGATGATGAATTGCGATTCGCAATGCCTGATTTGTGCACGAGAAAGACATGGTGCACAGCCATTGAATGTGCACCACCATGTAAATGTTTGCGTATGTTGCGTTTTGCCAATTCACTACCCATATCTGCAGGTTGACCCAAGCATCATGGGCGGCATGGTTGTTGACATTGGAGACAAACACATAGACATGTCAATCAGCGCCAGGGTGAAGAAGATCCAGCAACTGGTCATGCAGACCATCTGATTCTTGGAACTGGCACTCAATCCTATNTGTGCACACAACCCCGTACCATGCCCACTGGAAGCTGATGTTGCGTGTCAGGTCTGTAGTGGTCATGTGTCTTCACTGGCAGGAAAGAAACTCGCGAGACATAACGATTTCTTGCTGAGCTGGGTCAAATGCTCATGCCGTCACTTTTGGATGGTGCAGTCCTCAGGCATTACACCTGAACCATGGCTGACAGCAAGCAGACCACAACCAGCCTAGATCCAGAGGAGCTGCCTAGACTCAGCATAGGCGATTGCAGTGATAGGTATTGATGATGCATATAAGCCTGACTTACAGTACTGGCTGTGCCGCTAGGCTAATTATTCTGAATGCACTGGTGAAATTCAGCTCAGTTCTGCTTGCACTTGAACCGCAAGGTATGCTTGTTCAAGTGCAGCAATCCTATTCCAGCTTGCTGCAGACTGTGAGTGCAGATGAGCTGATTGAAAAGAGGCAAGTTTTTTCCTGGACATGCTGATAAAAGTTCACATGTGTTTCATGTTGAGTGTCTGTGCTTTCCGTTGAGAGTCTGTGTTTCATATGGACCAATTTACTACTCTGCTCCTGCAACACCAATCGCCTGAATGACTAGTGCAAAAAGGCATGTATTCTTGCATGTATTCATNCTTTCACAGGTGACCAGAACCCATGCTACTTGTGAATAGCCTGCTTGTGTTGCACAAGCTGCAAATATCCTGAACATGCAGATTGCAAATATGAAACGCGCTATTTCAGATTGTTGGGTTCCAAGATGCTGGAAAGTTCAATCTGATCTGACTGCTGCATGCCTGCGCAGTTGGTCAGCACTCTTGAGCANACCGACTGTTGATGCCACAATATGTTGGAGCGTGTCATCACATGTAACAAACAGTAGGCAAGCGGAAAGCGTCCACACACCTGCAGTCATCCATGAAGCTAGAACTTCAACCATTCTGTTTGGCAGCTCTGATGATGCATACTGCAAGGTCTTGGTTTGGCCAGTGATCAACTGGACCTCATCAACTGTGACAACTTGTAAAACTGCTGTAGTGCTGCTCAACTGATATTCAGACCTCTTTTGGCGAGCTAGATATGCCATGACTCCTTCAAAGGTGTACATGCTTTCAGTTTCAGGGGACATTTCAAGGCGAAGCTGTCGTAAGGAACAACAGAAGATANATAAATACAAGCTTGAGGCTGGCAGATGTAGTGTTGTCAACACTCACTTGCAACTACCCGCCCGGTGGCTTTCACATAGGTGGGGATGTCGAATGGCTCAGGTCTGGCAGGAGCGACTTGTTGTGGGTCGGTCTGTACGGTGTGGACTTGACAACGACACACACGTCGTTTGGGTGGACTAAAACTGTTGGCGTGCAAGCCAACGGGTTGACTTGATGATCGACACTTTTGCGGTCGATAATGCGCTGCTGTTGCACAACGCAGACGGCCGAAAAGCGACTGAGACGCGGGCANCATGTAGTCTACATGCACTGTCTTGCTATGTTCAGCATTGCATGCTGTTACCATGACCACTTTTGCTCTGACCTGGCAGGTGCGGCCACATGCTGCCAATGCGATGCCCTGGAGCAGCATGGAGGACAGCCTTCTCTGTGCTGTGGTGCACGAGTTTGGCCCCAACTTTGCTTTTGCAGCAGAGATTCTCAAGTCCTGCTGTGCACTTTCCGGAATCTGCCGGCGAGCACTTCAGTGCAAAGAGCGCTGGAAGCAACTCACGGTATGCCTGCAGTCTGCTGCTGTGTTGTACATTGCAGCACTAGTCTCTGCATGGTATATTTAGCATCAAGTGCTTATGGCTTTTGTGCTTGCGAATGCAGCCTGCAATCACTTCCTGCTTGGCTCAGAAGAAAGTCGCGCAAGCGCTGGGCGTCATAGTGACTTGGTTGCTTGTGCACAAGTGGCATTGCATCCCAGCCCATGTAATCTGATGCATGCACAGCATGCGCTCATGTTGTCAATCTTATGCGTTGCATGCTACTTGGAAGAAACCAGACGGATTATGGCGTATTGCCTACATGTTGTCTCTGGCTTCTGTCCCAGGCGCCTGCTGATGGACAGATCACTCCAGAGTCCACCCTGGCTCAGCAGATCACCAAGGGCCAAGCTCGGGAGATCATGCAGAAGTACATGCCAGTGCCTGAAGCTGCAGTGCGCAGCCATTGCTCCATTCTGGTCAACATTGGATCCAAACACAAGCNAGATGCTGACAAGGTCCTGCTGCCTGAGGTGGAGCTTGCCTTCTGCTGTGCATCCTGCCTCTGGCGCATTGCTGGCGTGCAACTGCAAGCAGAGAAAGTCACATCTGCACCTGGGTGAACAACGGAAATAGCAAACTCCAGGAGGCTCATTGGGTTGCTCAAATGACATGCTTCCTGGGCTCAAGGATGCGATCATGGCATGCAAAGCTGCGTGCACTGCTGTGTAGCAACATTGCATGACAGCAATGCATATGTTGACACTGCTGTTGCTACTGCGTAACCCAGCATGAATATTGCCAGCATACATAACACTACTGCAACAATCACCCTCCTGCCAGTGTTTCCCAATGTACCGCTTACTCTACCTATGTCATTTCAAGGTGCAAACCAGCAACTGCGTGGTGAGCTATGTATGAAGCTGATTTGATCAGGCACACACAACCTTTGCACCAAGAGCTTCATTTACTCCTTGCAAGTCATTCTCAGGACCTACTGAGGTGGTCAGCAACACTAGTCCATAGTACGCAAGGCCATTGGTGAACCAGATGAACTGCAGCAGCAGCGTTGTCTTGCGCAGTCCTTCTGAGTACAGCTCACGCAGCTGTGTGGTAACAGCTTGCAGGGGCTGCAGGGCTTGTTCCCGCCAGGGCAGGCCCGCCATGGCCTCCACACCTGCCCTGCTGGGCTCCCCTCTCAGGCCCCCCTGTCATGTGCACATTTCTGTCAGGCACCGCAAAGACAGGGAAAGCAGCTGGTGAAGTGCAAAGTGATGCAGCTGTATTACGGATTCTTGTAATGTCCGCGAGGCCTGTACTGCCAACGGAACAGGATGCATAACAGGATTCAGTCCCTGTACAGCACANTGGCAGACAGAAACCAATGCCTCGTCTGGACAATTTACACGATCGGCAAGTGCTGGCTTGTCATGCTGTAGCTTTGTAGTATTTGTGGCATATAAAGCTGGTGCTTTTGTTGTTTGCCTTGGCTTGGTCAGCAATGCACAGCATACGGTCTTGTTAGTTGTCTTTGGAAGCTAATTCAAGCCTGATGCAATGTGCCCACTGGCGCCCACACATTGTCACATGTATGCAGCCAGCAACTTGATTGGCAGTTTAGTGCCCTATCATCATGTAGTCAGCGAAAACCAGATCGCCATTGGGGTTTTGCAATGTCATTGCAGACAGCTGGGGCCTCAAGCCATACAACGCAACACACAGCATTGCCANTAAAGAACAACTCAAGTCCTGCATGCAAATTCACACGACTGCATGCATTGAGCACGAGCACAGCATGGCTTCAGCTCAAGGCAACAAACGCTGAGGGGCTACCGCAATGAGGGGCGCCGACCCCCTCAACAATGCAANAGATTGGGGCCGCTTCAGCTCTGTGGGGTCCCTTGCACGCTTTTGCCGCCGGGGTGGCTTGGGGTGTTCCCTCTCATATTCTGCCATCACCACCTTGTAATCCGCCTGCAACACCCAGCAGACTGTCATGCCACTGTCAATGCTTCTTGTTTGCGCATGCACTGCAATCAAGCTCGGTCTTGGACAGCAAGTGTACGTTCAGCAAGCTGCAAGAACACTGTCCCTTGACATCTCTGTTCTAACTTGCCTGTAGGTCCATCTGCTCTGTGTACCAGAACTGCAACACACTGACTATTTTTTGTTGTTTTACCTTGTTCACTGGTNATCACATGACTGGTACAACGCACACTGTGGTAACCATACATCAGCCAAAACATGCTGCAAATTCTTTCTGTACCATACAGGCGCGTATCCTGGCAGGGTCATGCGATACATGGCTTGGGTGCTTAGCCGATGCTTGAGAAAGTGAACAAAGGTCAAGAAGCCACTTGCTGCTTATGTCAACCTGCCGCGTAATGCTGTCGACATAATGCCTGAAGTTACACGATAAAGTAGACAGACTAAGTAGACGCTGTCAGTCTGAAATGAAGACTACATCAGTCTCCACCACCTCTCCTGTCTTNCATTACAGGCAGCAGCACAACAAGCAGAACACAGCGGACAACATGACCGTGCACAGATAGATGGCCTGAAGCGCATGCTCATAGGACAACATGAGCTTACTGAGNCAGTGCCTTGCGTTTGTTTTGTCATGCAACAGGATGCCTTATTCTCTCTGTGCATTGCAAAAGCAATAACTGTACCTAGCAGGCACTCAGCGGCTGGTGCACTGACATGTGCGTCCCAGCAGCACCTTGTTGTCAGGCAAACACATTGATGACCAACATTGCCTGCTGCTGTGCTGCAGGTGCAGCTGTCAGTCCTTGATGATGGCACCTTAGCTATCGAAGCCAATGTGGATGAGCTGCTGGCCCAGTGGCCCTACCTGAGTGACCTCTCCCTCATCTGGTCTGTGGCATCCATCTTTCNTGCCGCATGCAGTGCAGTCAATGGCTTACTCAACCCAGATCCCAACCCACGCGTGCTGTCTGGGGCCCTGGTGGAGGGCTACAATGGTGACACTGACACATGGACTGATGTCAGGTCCAACAACATGACTAGGGTCATGGTCGAGTACAATGCTGGGTGGCAGGGACTGTTGGCTGGCATGAATGAGAGGAGCATGGGTTCTTGGGAGCAGTGCTTGCAAGGACAGGGTATCANATGCCAAGCTAGTGAAAGCATGGCATCGCAGTACGCAACGTTGTTGGAAGACATCGTTGCTGGCCAAACGCTGAGAGTATCTGTGTCAGGACATAATAACAACCCATCTGTGACAATCATATCCAAGTACCTGTGAAACAGCAGTCATGATCACATGCCAGCAGGCATGCTCAACGGGCTTGATTTGCACGCCATGTAAGTAGAGCAAATTGGGCTGTGTCCTGGTGTCCTGCATCACGATAAAGGTNACGCTGTCAGCTTTCATTCCATGTCAGACATGCTTCTCATGTGCCTTGTTACTGCAATATGCGACTTTGATTTCCTGCATAGCTGGGTAAGATGTATTATACACCTTTGGAACACACTGCAAGGAGCCCATCTACTTATGTGTGTGCCATCTGAGCGCCATGCTGTCTGTGTCTTGACATATGAGGACAGCGATCAATGCAGCAGACAATCAGCAAACNTCGTCAGCAACGCACCTGTGACACCTACAAAGCTCATATGAAGTTGTGTACGCAGACTTTCATGTCAGTGTGCTGATCTGCTTGTGAACTTACAATTGCGCTGCACGAGCTCTAGGACGAGTAGCAAACGCATTTTGTTTAGCAATGAACTACTGTTTGTCAGCAGCGACAACCACTATGATGTCAGTAAGTGCGGAACATAAAAGCTTGTGAGAAGCCATCTCGCTGACACCCAGCATCAGCCTCACCATGTGCTCAACTAGAAACGACATGTGACACAACGATTTGCACACTGCAATNCAGGTGCATAACAGCAGTGCATGGCATAGATATCTTGCTATGCCTTACTTGGCCTGGCACACATCCCAAGATGCTGCGAGTAATGGTGTTATTTGGGAGGGGCGAGTCATCTNAGAAGCTGGACAAGCATGAAGCAAAGCAGGAAGCCAAAGACAACAAAGCTCTGAACAAAGAAACAGATAAGCTGCAGAAGCAGGAAGCCAAGGCAGAGAAGGCAGCTGGCAAGGCAGCACAGCACTGATTCAGTACACTTGAGGGTAGTAGCAATTGAGATTTTACAGTATGCTGCATTGCCAGCATATGGGTATTGTCTTATGGGGGAATTAGTCTGAACTGGATATTGGGTACAGCTCTTTCTGCAAGTGTGTGAGCAACAGGCTGAAAGCTGAGTCATGTTGTCATGTGTCACGCATATCCTTCGCTTGTTAGGCATNTGCCGTCCCTGCATGCTGAGCACGCTGTGTGGAGTCACCGTTGAAATGAAACAGTGCTGTCATCATAATGAGCTGCAAGGTGTTACTGACCCAGTGATGTCATCTTGTGCAACTGCAGTTCTAGCAATCATGACTGCTGTGGGATTCTGTATTTGCATTTCCCGCAGCAGCACATTGCCGTCTTTGGTCAGCTTGATGTCTGCAAGCGTGAACTGCCGGTCATTTCAAGTTGTGCTATGCTTCTCTGCAGCTATGATGACACTTGGTGGGACTGATCAGTAACCTACCGCCAGCACCACCAACCAGCANTACCCAGCGGGCATCACAGAGTGGCACTATCTCAGAGCAAGGCTACCTTCATGATGATCACATCCAGCGGAGTCACTCTCCAAGAGCAAGCAAGACAGATCTCGCCACTGACCCTCTCCTTGGTGCTGCGTCGCCCCAGGATGTAGCTGCGTGGCTCTGCTGCATCGTTGGCCAGTTCCTCCACTTCTCTCAAGGGAATCAGCACCTCACCAAGGAAGACGTCCTGACTCAGGCGCGACCGCCCATACACAGACACCTGCAGCCAGCATTAGGGTCAGCCTTGCATGGCAACTGCACCACTGCGTCATGATGAAAATTGTGGCTGTAGCATACACCATGCTTAGCAATCACCTTGATGCTGTTGCCAGCTGGGGTTACATGTGCCCATGAAGGGCACCTGGACCTTTTATGTCAACTTTCACAAAGTATGACAACCCTTGTGCAGCAACACAGACAAAGCACACATGCACTGGCCACATGCATTGCAAGAACTTGCGCACTAATTGTGTAGACAGGAAGTGTGCGTGTGTTTCATGCATACGCAGAAATTAATGTGCTTGACCAGCAACTCATGCATACCGTTGAGCAGCAACTGGACCATGGGCACATACAAGTCATGACATCCTGTTCCATGCATGGTCGTTGCATNGCAATTACATTCAGTCTGCAGCAGTAGGTGGGATAGCTGCAGAGGGAAGGACCTGGGCAAAACAGTGCAAGCACTAGCAGTCACAGTCTGATGGGCTCTGCAGCGTCCTGTTGGAAGGAACGAAAGAAAAAGGCTGTGCCGTGAGGCGCTACAAGCTATGCCAACAGGCATGGTATATTGGAGGCTTTGAACAGACCAATAGCGTCCTAACCCTCTTGCGGGGTGTTGTTGTCGGNGCTCGCCTGATCAAGTTGCTTTGGCTGCTAACGCTTCAGTTACAATGTGCATGAACGACAGCAGCATAACGTATGTGCCGTAAATGTCTACGTGACTTTTCCACGGTGGTTTTGTGCAATGCTGCTACTGAAGATTGTTTGTCTGTGTCAAGCTCAGCTTGTACTTGTTGGCTAAGGACTGCATCCACCCTGAACATGGATCAACAAATGATGATGCATTGACCAGTCAGCCTACAGTACTTGCANACGTTACATTTGCCCTTGCACTCAATAATCCTACCACGACTGCACTGCTGAGGCTATGCACCTGAACCTTGGCTCAGGTGCAGCCCTTGAACCAGGAACATGTCAGTATGACTGCTTGTCATAGGTGTGTGGTCATGACCAGGACATGCCCTTGATCAANAGTTGTGCCAGTGCAACAGCCCGCAGATGGGCATCAGACCATGGCGCCTGTTGCTACTGCTGTTCTTGCTGATGGCAACAGCAGCTCAGAACATGCGCAAGCAGCCAGACCTCAGCACAGCAGCAAGCACATCAGCAAGACAAGTAACAGGCTTGACCGCATAGGCTTTGCCAGAAGCATCAACCCGTTTAGCTTGCGCTCTCAGAGGCAATGTAAGCATCAGGCACACAGCACAGTGTCTCACACTCTGCCTAACATAGCAACAAGCAGGCACGGCTCTCCATTTCTGGCTGACGATAGCCTTGCTGGGTTTCTTNTTACTATGGCATGCTCATGCATCAGCAAAATATGCTCCAAGATCAAGTCAGGACAGGCACTTACTATGCTGCAATTCTCGAGAACACAACAGACTTTCGCGACAAGGTTGTAATGGATGTTGGGGCCGGCAGCGGGATTTTATCTTTGTTTGCCGCCCAGGTAAGATGCTGGCAGAGTACCGCTGCTCTTTGTTGCACAGCCACTCTTGCTGTAGGTCTTGCTCTCCAGTGCATGCAAGCTTGTNTTGTTTGTGAGCTTTCACTAGCTCTGCATTCGAGCGTACTAAGTCACACAAGCGGCCATGGTCGTTTTACTTGTGAGCTTTCACCACTAGTACTGTTCACACAAGCACATCAATGTCCCTCTGTGTGTGAGTGCAGGAGCTGGCAGTCATGGTAGCCAGGTCCCGCAACGGCACCACAAAAGCATTTCCAGTGGTGGAAACCATACATAAGGACAATATCTGCCATACTACAGAAGCGCCTGCCCAAGTCCCACCTGATGTTGCAGCAAGAGCCAAGCAGGTTGCTGAGCAGGCTGTGTCATGCTTGGAAGGTATGCACACATGCAAAGGGAGTGAGATGTATGCACAGTCCCTCTTTTGGGCAGCTGCATGGTCAACTGGGCGCCAGGACTACCTGCGCATTCCGATCAATGTTCAGTGTCTTGTCTGAGAACACCAGTGGGTACTTCTCATATTTCTGCCACGGGCAGCTTGCTGTTGCTCGGACAAAGGTGGGTTGTTGGCCNGGGCCAGTCACGGTGTGTATGTGTGTGTTGGCATGTGTGCAAATTGCACAGTAACATCGGCAAGCGCACCTCGTAACCTGTCAATTGCAAAGCGCTCAAAGTCTTCTATGGTAATGATGTTTCTGGGAGGCTCGTTGTACAAGCTCAACCGCCATGAGACGGTGTCAGTCTGCTGTTGCTCAACTGCATAAATGGGTNAAGGACCAGCAGACCCACATGCAAACCACCATCACACAGCTAGAGGGGGATGCCAAGGAGAGCCTGGCTTTGAGAGCTGCTGACAGAGCTGCCAAAGCTTATGCTGCTGACCTGCAAGCCAAGGTGACTTTGCTACTTGGCTCACAGCGCTGCTNCATCTGAGATCTGCCCAGCATCATGGAGTAGCTGCTTGACGTACAGCTCATGCTGTTCTGACCTGGCTTGAGCCGTTACTGCAGCTGCCTCAAAATCTGCTTGCAGCTGGTGTTGTGACTGAGCAAGTGCATGGTTGCTGCCCTGCTGTCGCTCAAGATCAGCAACACATTCAGCCAGCTGCTGTTCCATGCGTGCAAGGTCTGTCTCAGCAGCATGTAAGTGAGACTGCAGATCTGTGATGGATGCCTCAGCAGTGTCNCTGGAGTGAGCACACATGCCCACCATGCGTCACTGGGCTGACCCATGCTAACCACCTGCAGGGATGTGGAGCCTGGTTTGCCTGCAATTGCTCAGCTTGGTCATTAAAAGGTCACTGAAAGGTCACTCACAGATGCTGCCTTTCCTCATGTGCACCTGTTGCTGTGGTCGCATGATGACATGTGTCGCATTCTGTGTGCAGGGTGAGCATGTCAAGGGTGAGATCTTTGAGAAGGTTGAGCTGGCATATGGGTTGGGCCTTAGGGCTGCTGACCCTATCATCAGGGCCAAGTTCTATGCCCTGTGGAATAAGGCCATTCCTGCCTCTTTATTTGAGAGGTTGCGACATGTCATCATGGGACAGAACTGGGAGGAAATGGGGAATACATTCTGGCTGAAGCAAGCTGTGGTGGGTTTTTGCCCAATTTGCTGTACAGGATCTACGTTCTGAGCCGTGACTGAGCTGATCACGTAACACAACATGCCAACATATTGCATNGTTACATGTAAGGCTATGGCAAGAAACAGCGCTTGGTTAGCATGGTACCGGTGGCGACACGCAGTTGTTTGGGCAGGTTTGTATAGTCACATGTAGAGATGCGGCAAGGTGAGAGCCTTTGTCTGACACAATGTCAAATGGACAGGTCTTGCTACCGATACTTTGTGCAGCAGACAACACAACAGAAAGTTGACTCGATCATGAATTACTCTACTGACATGTAGATATTTTTGACCGCCATAGGTAGATACTGCTATGTATACATTGTATGCAGGGCTTTGTCGGTGCAAACAACGGTAAATGNTGGCTGCCTGGACAAGCATGCAGGCTGCAAACTTGACAGTGGACAAGTTTTACAAGTATAGCAGTCAGGCAAGACCATGTGAACAGTGCGATGATGCATAATGTTGCGAGAGCGGAGCAGACCTGGCAAGATGCGGCACACATGCATCTGTAAGGCGGTCACAGAAGGTCATATCCAGCTTGGAAAGCTTGGGCAGTAAGGCAAGAGACCCCACTGCTGCATCAGTCAACTCTCGGCACACAGCCAAATCCAAGCTGGTCAGGCTGGTGTTGTGCTGCAGTGCTGCAACACCTGCACTTACACAAATGCCCTGCTCAATACAACTTCAGAAACAAAGCTAGTGCTGTTGCTGCTTGAATGTGTATCAATCACAGGCTCAGGAGCAGCAGGCATTCACCAAGTACAACAATTTGTAGATTGACTCCATATCCAACAAGCATATAGCCAGCTGATAAACCAAAACATTATCCCACAGGCTTTATTAGCATGTACGACAAAGGTGCCANGCACCGAGCTTGTGCATGTTGACAACTTTCATTGCAAGCTTGTGCCAAGCATGCCAGCGTCATGACTTTCTTTCACGGTCTGGCAGACTCAGGTGCAATAGAGTGCCAGCACGTGTCCAGCATGCGTCTAGCATGTGCCATGACAGAATGCCAGCACGTGTCATACTCTCATGCTGCACACACAGCGCAAGATGCTTCTGATGAATGCACGGCAAGGCTGAACAAGAGTGCAATGACTGCAATGTGGCCTCAGCTGCGTTCTTGCAAAAGGCAGTTGCCCACAGCAGGAATTCCAGCAGCTGCACACCATAGAAACGTTCTCCTCCTGCCACACCAAGCTTGTGTCACTGTTGACTTGCACAGCTGCCTCTGCAGGCTGTTGTGCTACAGCGCCTGCAGTGCAGAACAGCCTGGGTTGTGTGACCAAGCGTGTATTGTGCAGGCAGACTCCACCTGTGAGTCCTGATTGCGGAAGACATACTCAAGTCTGGTTCCAATGCTACCGCATGTACACCTTTGATGCATCTTCACAGCTATGGCATAAGTCAACAGGAGCTTGACATTGGACCCCATGCTGCTGCGTTGCGTCATCTGTGCATATGTTAAGTACATGCACTACTCAACATATGCACATGTGACACAACACAGCACAACATGGGGCAGCATGTGCATGCAGCTGTGCTAGCATACATATGTGCATGAGTGTGCTTCATCAGCTTAGCGACTGTGACNTGCAGAAGGTTTGCACAGCACACTGTACCTTGTGGTCCTCACACCAGTCCACATTGGGTCGCCCAGTCAGGCCAGCAGCATTCAAAATGTGGGTTGGCTTGACCTGCAAGGTAACAAATTGACCGGTCTCAAGTGCCGTACACTGAGCAGCGCTGCAAGCGCTGCGGCGCTACACGGTGCGCACCCGCTCAATGTCTTTGATGACCTCAGCGCGGTCCTCAAGCCGCGCGTTTGCATACTCAAATTTCAAGCCGCGCTCTTTCAGCAACTGGCCTACGAGTCCACCAATCCATCCACTTTTACCGAAGACTAGAAAGACCTGCACAAGAGATCACACGGGTGAGGCGTGTGTAGAATTTGGTAAGGCGCCGTTCGAAAGCTATTGATCGCAGCCTGGGTCGAACGTCTACCTGGTTAGCTGCTGTGCCGTTCGCTGCGCCATTTGTGACGCCGTTTGCAGTCTCGGACACCATGCTGCGAGCGCGTCCAAACGTGTTGTCGTATTGGGCAAAGCTGCTGTTGCGATTGCGAATGTTGAACGGAGAGCAACAACTCTTTCTGCATGATCGCGTAACATTTCAACGCCACCTGTCCCGAGGTTCCGCGGACTTAACCCTAGGCCACGGTGTGACACCCATTCACCGACGCTNACATTGGTGGCTCAGGATACAGTGCCCTGCGTTGGCCCCAAAACATGCTTCATGGTCAGTCACACTTGCTGTCAACATTGTTTTCCTGCAAAGGTTGCTCTGCAGTCCCAGGCATGCATGATATTCATCCAGTCCGCACAGCACCATGTTGAGTCAGACTCGCAAAATCCTGAAGGCCGACAACCCTTCAGCCCATACATGAAGCCTACATCCAGCTATGCAGCAAGCAAGGAAGTGGGCACAACAAATGTGCTGATGTCCCACGCTGCAGCTAGTTCAGGACTGGGCAAAGTCAACGCCGCACTCACCTGCTTTGAAGCCCTTCCTGCCCTGCAGCACCCAGCACAGCACCTGCATCTGCTGTCATTGCCTGCTGGCTGTTTTCAGCAGGCTGCACCCTTGCAGTTGATACCTCTGCAGGCGCTGCAGCCACCTCCTCTTCTTGGCTGTAGTTGCGGCTGCGTACCCGCTCAAACATGGAGCTGCCTGNAGAGTCTGCAACCTTTGGTCAACAGTTCAAGTGATAATGTGCAGGCAAGAGCTATACTGGATTACATGCACAAACTATTGGCTGCCTCAGTTTGGTGACATAGCATGCATATTCACTACCTGCATGTTGCAGGTGATAGTGCGTGTGAGGCCGCTGAACTCCAGAGAAGTCAGTCTCGGTGAGCAACCTTCCTTTCTCCTGGCAGACGATCCTGATGCTCACTGCATATGCTTCCAGAGCGCATGTCAGCTCCCACAGCACAGGAATTCCTGGCAATACATCTGAGCAAAGTTCGCGTTTGCTTGACTCTCTGCAGCCCTGCACAACAGACACAAGATCATATCATGACAGAGCACGACACATCACAAAAAGCTGCACTGTTCATGCAGGTGGCGAGCTCTGTGTGCACCGCTTGGCCCCAAACATGTTGAAGGTCTTGAATGGCCAAGACAGTCCGCACTTCACATTTGATGCTGTCATNTATACTGTGGGCCATTGCTGCAATAGCTTCAGATCAAACACACCACACATTGCCAGCAGTTGCAAGGCGGTTGCGATGCACAGGAGCATGTGCAGAAAATGTTGATGATTCTGTAAATCAGGTCACTGTATTGTGGTGCAAGCACACAGTAATCAGCATGTGGCATACCTGCAAATGTTGTGAATGTAGGTTTGTCATCAAACGAACAAAAAGAAAAGGAACTTCAATGCTGATGAACTAGTGGACGTAGACACGGTTGACACCACTGAAGTGTGGCAACCCAGGGGAGGCTGTGGTGACAGCCTGCAGAATCATAAGCGGGAATAAATTCTGGCACTTAGCAGATCACAGCAAAATGTGTCATTCATGCTCAAATNGGACCATGAACAGGTGTGTTGAGAGGGCTATGAGATGTGTGCTTATCGCTCTGCTGTCAATTTGTCTGGTAACAATGCACTGCAGCCCAGTTATGCAGTACCCAACTACAAACAGCACCTGCTACACAGCTGCTACACGTTGCCTGTCACATAAATTGTGAGGAAATGCAGACTCAGCTGTTACTGTACATGCCTGCAGGAATGGATTCCTGACTCTGTATGGCTGAATGTGGTGGCCTTGTCTNTATACAATGCTGCGGCAAGGGCATGCACTGCCCACCTTACAGCATGCCATGTTCAAGCTTGAGCAAGCCACCCGCATTGTGGGGGTTCTCGCAAGAAGGCATCATGATCAAGATGCCATCCAAAAGGTATATGGTACAGGGGTGGTGCATATTTGCATGCAGGACACCCAACAGCTTGCATGCTATACATGTTAACGGCACACATGGGCATGCAATCACTCGTCATTGTTGCAAAATGTGCAGGGGACCACAGCCTACCGAGCCAGGCTGTCCCGCCAGGGTGAACTTCCCGAGGCTGCATTCCATCAGTTCAACCTAGGGACTATGACAGGCCTANGCTGCAGCAGATGCCATGCAGCTGGAGCCAGGCCAAATGTGCGGCTTCGTCTCCACAACTAGAGAGCTGCTGTCCCGCTTCACCAGTCAGCACTTCCCTGTGTGCTATGAGCCTGGCCCAAATGAACCTGCAGGTCAGCTACAATCTGCATGCACAGTCCACCCACCAGAGTGAGTTCGGGGTATGGATATGATGCTGCCTTGTTTGATACACATAGCTTGACTGTGTTTTGAGCCTCAGCCTGGTGCAGTCCGGTCTAGTTGGTCAGATGCAAACCCAGCAGTGTGTATGCAAAGTCAGACACCATTTCAGAATGTGTGCTGCGGATGCCAACGACAGACTGTGCTTGAGTTGAGCAACAACAGAAGGCACTGATTAGTGCTCGTACCTTTCTTGGCGTATAATGGAGGCATATCTGCTTGGGGCGGACGAATTGACAATGATTGTAGACAGTCTGGTCTGCGCAGGCTCTAGCTGCAGTGTCATGCATGTGCAGTATCTCATGCACCAGTGTGATTGGTGTTAGCTGTGACAGTGCTCGCTGTTACNACTACATTGCTATGGTACGTCTACAGTATATCTTTGCAGTTGAAGGTCAGCTTGTGGTGCAGGTGGCCATGCAAAGAGACCTGCCCTGCTGCACAATGTAAACAGTACACCTGCAGCTCTGTGTGTTCCTCTTACAATGAACCCGCTTCTGCCACTGATGCCATCAGCTCTTGTGTGGGACACGCATCACCACTTAGGANACTGGGGTGGTATGTCTGCTGCAGCATGCTCACCAGCTCTGAGGACCGCTTCTCCAGCGCCTACACGCAATCAGGCTACCACCGCAGTCTCACAATGATCAGACCACAGTGACTTGCACAGAGTGCTCTCATGCATGTCATTGGGCAAAGATGCGGCCATTACAGTGCATGGCAGCAGTACAGTAAGGCACAGATTTGGGTCAGACATGTGACTACATGTAGTTGTGCTGCTATGCCTCGCAAGGTAACAGGAGCTGCCAGGATCAAACTGCCCTAGCATGTACGTAGCCAGAGCCGTAAGCTGAAGACCCAGTGAATGGTACATCCTGTGGGACTTTGCACAACAAAGCCACTGCATCGTAACATTACCTTGATTAGCAGGTGAATGAAGTTCATCAAGGGGGTCTTGGGCAGTCCGCCTTGTGTGTGCATGACATCATAGGACTGCAATACATCTTGTGCATCTGCAATGTAGAGAAGTCAAATTGCATAGACACAGCTCAGCAGGTAGCATTTGTACACGATACACCATTCTTGTACAGAATTGTCACAAAAACACCTCAGTCATCAGGACCAAATTTGTACAGTAGGCAACCAGTGTGTCAGAGTCTGTACACACTTCGCTGTGTAGTCTGTCTGTTTCATGCGTTGCCTTCAGGCTAATGTATGCAGCCATGCATACATGCAGCTACATGCGTACATGCAGCTATGCATGTAGGCAGAGCACAAGAAGCGTGATAAAGCTCNAGCTGAGCTGACTGAGGCTGTGTCATGCAAACAGGCTGTCTTTGCACAGCATAGCAGTACCATTTTTGCTTACATTCTGTGCACTGCACAGCCAAACAATGACTGTGTGTCCCGTCATCGAGTCAAGTCTGTTGAGCTGTACAGGCATTATGCAAACGCAGCAATTCCTCGCCAATGCAGACAGCATGTGATGCAGCAAGCCAATGCAACAATTTGCAATCTATGTAGGGTGCTGTACGCAATCGCACTCTGAACAAGCAGCAGCTTTGGTGGTTGTTAGCTGGTACCAGGTGCTCAAGCAATGTTACAGCAGCGCTGAAGGTGAGGTTGGGCACTAACCTTACAGTGCAAGCAGCATACAAGTACATCTTGCTTGTGCACTGCATTTTGCACTCTACAGCAGCAGCGCTGTACAAGTAGCATGAATATATGCAATACAGTCTTGCTGATGATGCATGCCTCACATGACTGTATAGCAGCATATCTTGCTTAGCCGCACCACATTTCATTGTTGCAGAGCAACACTGCTGCAGCATGTGACTCTACACTTGATGCCGGACAGCCTACACCAGAATCAGTCAGGAAGAATGATGTCACAGCCAACAAGGATCTCTTCCAGGTGCCCTGGGAAGTGGAGTTGGCAATTGAGGTGAGTTCCCTTAAACATGTGCTGATGACTCGGGTTGCGAATCTGAAAATTGTGCTCACATATGGTACTACTCCATACTGTCAAAGCTGTGCTCACTACCACTGGCAACNCTTTGCTGCTGCAGAGCTTGTCAGATGAATGCTTCCTGCATGGCCCAAGTCTGCAGCAGCCCTCCTTGGAGTTGAGCTTGATGGAAATGCTGATCCAGCATGACACAAACATCAATGCTGGCGACGAGCTGGTAAGACAGCACATAGGTCAACATACAAGTGTACTCCCGGTAGTTGCAGAATTTCTTTACACATGCACCATTATGTGTTGTGGCGGTCAACACTGATTTGTTATCAGAGAACTTCAGGAGATCAGGATATTAGCCATGCACAAGCTATGCAATGGCAGTATCACTGGGTAGTTACAAGGTCTACAAATGGGTTTGCTATGTATCTGGACTGCATTGGAGACCAAGCTGGCATAGTCAACAACAAGGCGTCTGTGCACACATCATGCCGCCTTGTGTCAAATGCTGCAGCTGTCCCATTGACACTTCCCGTCTGTTGCAGGGATGCACAGCTCTACATTGGGCAGCTGCCAGCAACCGCAAGGCTGCTGTGATTATGCTGTTGTCCCATGGTGTTGATGTCAACACAAAAGATGCAACAGTAAGCCATTTGCTTGTCACCAAGGGTGGTTAGTACTTTTGTTGCTTCTTCGACAAGTTTTTCTTGTGTGACCCTCTTGACAGCATCTACATACAAGCTAACATGCAACAGCTAGTGACGCAGAGTCTCGTGGACACCTTTGCAATAGNCAGGAGCTGACCTGCTTGCCTAGAGGGTTCTTGTCCAGCCACAGATTGTCCAGATGGCAGTCTGCTGGCAGCACGTGGCTCAGAGCTGCACAGGTCGCTCCCTCCAGCTGGTTGCTGCTCAGATCCAGATTCCTTAGGCTCCTGAGTATAAAAGAGTGGTTGCCTTGCAGAGTGCAACAGGCAGGACACACCCCTGCAAGAGTTTGCTGATGGTGGGCGTNCAATAATGCAGCAGCTTTGCCAGCACAGGCTCCGCTGCAGTCTAGTGTAAGCCTTCCTGACACTGTTTCCTTGCTCCAGCCACCCCCGCCCCCTAGCCAACCCCCCAAGGCGGTGTCAGCCAAACAGAATGGAGANCAATCCCTGGCTGCTGAGCTGAGTGCTGTGGATCTTGGAGAGGCATTCGATGTCATAATATGTGCTAGAATGGCATGACTGTGAGCTCTCCTACATGTAATTGACATGTGCAGGCTTCATCAGTTTGACTACATGCAAGTGCTAGTTGAGTCTTGATCAATCAGGTATTTGCTGGTGCGCCAGTATGCTCTTACCTGTTGCAACAATCAGGACAACATGAAGGAGTCGCTGTATAGCTTTGCTTCTCACTGACAGTTTTGACACATGGTGTAGATGTTGTGTGCCACGCCTGAGACAATCCCTTGTTTGCGTTCAGGCAGAGGCGGAAGCTGTGAGGCAGCAGGGGCTCATTAGCTATTTCAAGGAGCGCAACAGAAACCTCAAAGATGAAAACCTGGAGCTGCGGGAGAGAATCTGCTTGCTGGAGCGGCTAGACTTGCTCAGCTATACTCACGAGAGCGTCTGCATGCGAGAGTTTCAGCTGCATGCCCTCAAGGAAACCTACTGAATGCAACGGACTTTGGGTTCGTAGGTGCCTGACTGAGTAGGCGTGTACATTATGCTATGAACACAGAACCCGTCAAGTGCTTGCATGACACCAGCAGCAAGCGCTGGTACACAGAATGAATATTGATTTGTACATATGAATCTCAGTGAATGGGTCGGATGGTACTGTCTGTTATTTGTGTCCTTGGATTTCGTTTTTGACACAGCGTGGAGGGTATCAAACGATCCATCACTTCAGCTGTAGTTCAAGGGAAGTCAGAAAGTGATCCATGTTCAAGGGAGTTTGCAAGGCTACATACAAGATCAAAGCACATACTTCAACACACAAATGGCAACTCTGTCTCAATGCAGTGAAGAACGGTATTGCGAACAGGCACACATCACTTCTAAAGTTAGTGTGGCCATTAGCTGTCCTCAACTTTTGGAGCTTTCACTCAATCTACCAAATTGCTANGGCATTTGGCCTGTTGTTGATTCCATGTGCAGGACTAGTCATGTCTTCTGTATGAAGCTGTGCCCAGACAATGGGACATCTGTCTGTGAGGGACTGTGCCTGACAGCATAACGTTCACCAAGTGTATGACAATGCTGAGGCAGTAATTCCTCATGACTTGTACAGTCCTTGGTGTATGACAGGTTTGATCAGCTGTCAGTCTGTGGCGACTGATCAGGTGAGCCTCTCAGAGTTAGTGCAGCTCAGTACTATAAGTGACACACACACACACACGTTGTACATTTAAACCCAGATAGCACTTGCAGCATGTGTCTGTAGCAAGGCACAGGCATTGAAGCAGACCTGGGTGAGCTGATGGCTCTTGTGCTCGCCTGCCAGTNTTGACAGCAAGCAAACATGTCAATGCTTGTTACAGCAAACACACAGCAAGGGTTCAAGGAAGTCACCTGTGCGGGCAACCATGGCCAACACTTCCTCCTCTGCATTGCTGTCAGCCCACACCTGCACCAACAGACTGTTGTGTGACTGGATTCAAAGATGCTGTACACACTTGCAGGTACCGCCTTTGATGCTCCTGTGGGGCTCTGGATCCGCTGCACCAGGATGCTAGCACCTTTTGCCTGCTTAACAGATTTGCAAGGCGCATAGATTATACAGTGTAACATCCGCGACTTTCCACATGTATGCTTGACATGCACACTAACATTTACAGTGTGAGTATGCTCCTTAGAACACCTACAAGTCATACAGGACGAAAGTGCACTACGCTGATGCAACCAACAGTGTATCCATGATGTGGTCAGCAGTTGCAAGAAGGTAAAGTGACGCAGATAGNGTGCAAGGCGTGTACAATCCTGTCTTTGCGGGTCTCAAACGAGAGGCTCCTGCCATGTTCAAGTTCCAGAATGTGTTCCTGCTGGCCACATCAGGGTGTACTGGCTGGGAGCCAAATGAGCTGCAAGTGTACTGGGCACTGTAAGTCTTCTGTCTTTCCCAATTTGCAGTGCAGCGCCTCTGCTGGGGCATTTGCAGGCAAGCACAGTAGCTACACAGACAACTAGATGCATCTTGAGAGTGCTCTTCACGGGCACAATTTTTCAGTGCTTGAGGCAAGTCCGTCATGAGGGCTGTTTGTGATCGCATGCAAGGTTGCATGCAAGGTTGCAGCTGTAGTCACATTGATCTGCAACATTGGGCATGATGGAAGTGCAGGTTTTCCCATTTTGTGCTGATCTATTTCATAAGATGTTGCTGGTGTTGCATCTGAGAGTTTCACCTGTACAAGCCTGAGTCCACAAAATTGATGAAGGCAGAGCAGCAGATGCTGATGTGTAGTCACTCTGCATTAATCCTCAAAAAGATGCTGATTGGTACGCACAGCAACTGTATAGCCTTTCAGCGCTGATCGTATGCACACGCAACTGGCAAGCTGCAGGCGTGTCATNAGCAGGTAGTGCGGCTGAAAGGTGGATGCCCCTCTACTTTTTCAAGAGTCAGCAGCGAGATCAAGGCATTGAATATGGCAGGCGTACAGCATGAGATGGTGCCTGGCATTTCTTCTGCACTTGCTGCACCCCTGCTTGCAGGTGACTACGCTTCCAGTCATATACGGCATATCAAGCAGTTCAGAAACCATAACATATGTGCACACATGCCACAGAACGCATATCTGTGATGCTGTGAGTTCCAGATATTAGGCAATTTGANTTCAGCTCCTTGCCCAGCTCTAGCTGGGCCACAAAGACTGACACCTGCTCGTCAAGCGCCGTTTGCACTTTCTTGCTGGTGTCTAGTCCGCACTGCAAGCCAACTCCACCTGATGAGAGCAGCAGAGCAATATGAAAAATGGTTGATCTGCTCAAGCAGATGAGGACAAACAACAGAAACTGCAGCTACATGCCCAATTGCAGTTGCAATGCCCTGAGGCTGAAGCATTTGGGAGATATACATGGAGCTTTGTGCTAGCTCTCGCATTGGGCAAGCAGTGTAATCGAGGCGATGACAAGAAGGGGTGCACTATAGGACTGGGGCGGTGTGACCTGCTGTATAGGGTCATGCACATTCCTGCAGTGTTGCTTCTGCGCGTGACCTACCTCTCCTAGCCCTGCTGCTGGCGTTGTCACCAGTTGCGTCCGCAGCTTTTCAAGCCATGTGTCTGATCTGCCTTCTAGGAACCTAGGAACGCAGCACAATCTGTTGCTATTATGTACGTTTCACCCAACCGCAGTAAATTCGCCCTCACCATGGGTGTAAGCCAAAGTTGGGGGTGATATTGCAGTGGTGCGAAGCTAAGTCTGCTACCTGAGCAAGGGGGTGTGTTTCCAGTTTTTGACCAGGTTGACATTGACAGGGCTTGCTCNGAGTGCTCATCAACACACACCACTTGCCAGGTGTCAATGCAAAGGCTCTCCAGATGAGTAAGCGGGAGGAGGCAGTCAGGTATAGCCCTGTACAAACCATGCTGTCAATGATAGCCTTGGATGTTCATCGAACATGTACCTCATGCATCTGTGTGTGAAGAGCTTGCAAGATTGTCTACAGAATGTACCGAAAATTCTTAGACCATCATGCAAGGATGACCATGAACATACACCAACAGCTCAAGGCAATGCTATGCATNCTGTTCAGCATGTCTTGTTCATGCTGCCATGCCATACCTGACTCTGTGCAGCTGCATTGTATATCGCTCTGGCCTGCCTTACGTATAAGCAGCTAGCATGCAGCAAGCAGGTGTCAGATTGTCATGGCTTGTAGGCTTGTCTATTGGGTGATGATCCTGAGCATGCTGGGCATCATGCGGTGCAGTGTGTATAGCAAATCGAGCAGTGAAGGTGATTATGCCTCATCAAGGCAGTCTCTGGCTGCTTCTAGTGCAATGCAACTGAAAGCAACCTACAGTACCGTATTCAGGCTCCAGAGGTCATTGAACTTTTGGAGGCCTTTCTTCTCCTTGACCCATACATGCCCGCCAAAGATGAACATCTTAGTGTTGACGACTGCCGCGCAGTGAAAAGCTCTAGCATGAGGCCCAGACGACGGTATCTCTGGACGGGACCAGGTATTGCTCTCGGTCTGAAACACCACGATGTCTTCCAACGCATATTTGCCTTCGCTGAGTCCACCATGCACGACCACGACCTCAGTGCCCCAAGCCCCGCGTGCATCGACCGCTACAGCAGTGTGCCCCATCCTTGCTGACGGCGGAGGCGTTGACGTAGCTGAGCATGGCATCCACCGCATGCTCGGCACGTAAGGCGGGCTCGTTGCGCAAAATCAACTGCTTTGTTGACGTCACTCCCGGTCACAAAGTCTGAGTCCGGGCTTTCGCTCTGTCCGTTGAATTGTAGGCCTTGCGACGGTCCTGCACAGCATGCTGTGCCATGTCAACAAGCACGTGAACGGGAAGGTTGGACTTTTGCTCGAAGCGCTTGCCGATTGAGAAGTTCATGGCGACAGCAGCAGACAAGCGTCCCCTGCTCTCGATGAGCTTACGACATGGTCTGCAGACCTTTCGCAGTTCACTAGAGGCTAACAGGGAGTAAGGACGACGCAGTGAGCAGGGGGAGCCCACCAGTGTATGCTTGTTTTGAGCGTGCGGCAAATAGCTCTCGGATGTACTGAATACCGTGTTACTTCAACATCGAGTCGTGTGGGTCTGTACGCTGGCGCAACCGCTTTCGCAGCCTCCGCGGTAAGTTTGCAGCCTGGATCGCACAGTCCTCCGGTCCTTCTCTGCACGGTAGCACGTCAAGCGCCAGTCGTGCACATGGATTCTCTGTCATTGCAGGTTTCGTGGTATTGCTCGTGGTCCGGTTGGCTTCAGGTAAAAGTACATATTTTCGGCTCAAGCCACTGACCTACAGTACCCATCTGCAAGTCACGTTCCAACTCGTCCACTGGTCCTGCAGGCAGCAGGTCTGTGCCTTGCTGCAGCACTTGTATACAGCTGGTTGTTTGCAATGCACCACGAGTCAGTCACATACTTCGAGGGCTTAGCTGNATTACGATTCAAGCATTATGCATGTACTGCACAACGAAACTCTGAGCTGCCAACAGTGTCTTCTAAGGCCCACCATAGTTGAGATGTCTCTCGGACATGTGTAGTCACGGGGTGGGCACAGGCTCATATTGTTGCATGAACGTCAACACATTCCTCTTCTTCCAGTTGAGCAAGCAGATATCTAGATGCACCTGTACACAGAGCCAAATTCACGCGTGCATGTGCAACCTTCATCGTCTACCTGTGATTATTGGCACTGGTGTCAGATGTTCTAGCTGCATTTGACGACAAAGGCTCCGTCCTTCGTTGCTCCGAGAGGTGCTGCATATCAGGTTATTGATATTTCTCGCGGGGTTTGAAACACACTTCGGCGGGCAGTTCTTGTGTCGGCACCTTTGTGATGCATTGGGGGTTGAGCTCGTGCCAATGTCCCTGTAATCGTGGCACACAAACGAGACAAAGTCAAAAGCACACCTACGGTTGTCACACCCAAGCAAGAGCAGTATCGCATAGCTTTCGCAGTCATCGACACCAAGCAAAACGCGCCAAGGTGGACCTACATGTTGTCGGTAGAAGCACAGCTTTGTGATGTTCCTGTCATGACACCTGCCGTAGTGTTGCAGAGTCAGCGGTGTGTTGCACAAGCCACAGATGCAGCAAGAGAGTCATCAACATGCGCTGTACAGAATCTGCAGCTGGACATGCATCATGCTGCTAAAGATGCTTGGCTCTTGCCACACTGAGCTACACTGGGAATTAGCGTATAGTACCTGGTTAACACGTGAGTTTGCAATCTGTAGCGTGCAACTGCAGGCTTGGAGAGTGGCGCATCCCCCTGCAAGAGGGTCCAGGCTTCTGTTCACGCGCCCTTTGGTGCATGTTGGCTTCCTCAAGTCCTGGCTGGCTGGTGGCCTGCACCTCAAAGTGGTCAACCAGGTTCTGGAAGCAGTGCACCAATGCAGACAGCATTCCAAGTCAGACCAACTCGTCACTGTCTACGTCACAGGTATATACATGGATGCATGCCAAACCATTTGGTTAGTGGCTGTCCATGCTTAGCCTACTTGAGCATTGGGTGAGACAAAATTGCAGTTGCACTGCTGCCTGGCTCACGAGTAACTGTTGGAGGCCAGAGCTNAAACCAGCAGCAACTGTACCTGGCAGCACGCTGGCAATAAAACCATTGAGTTTCAAAGTCACCTTTGGGTGAAACCACTGCTGGGCTGTTTGGTGCATACATACAGCCATACATTCTCTTGATCGAGGCTTCGACATGCCATGGTGTCAACAGCATTGGGCAGCAGGAGCGTACTGCTGACAGCACGCTGTGCATCGCTGCAGTTGTCTCCTGCTGGAAAGCAGCCAGCGTATAAGTCAAAGTTGTTGTCACTGATCATTGGTTTGACCCGCGGGTCGCTACCAACTGAACAGCTTTGCTCTGCTGCAGGTGGCCATGCACCTGCTGCTGTGGCCAGGCCACCAGCTTTCAAAGGCAGCAAAGCTGTAGGGACTGGGCTTGCAGCCGCTGCAAACAAAAGGGCCCGCTTTGTATCCCAGATAACGCCTCCTTCTCCTGCCAGCGGACTCTCGGGCCCCACACCTGTCAGCCAAGCAGGCTTTCGTAAGCTGGTGCCTGGCAAAGGCCAGCAGCTAACTCTTCTCAGCATTGAGGTTCACGCTGACACTAGGTATGCATGTGCATTGCCATGTTGCTGAGTGCATGTGGCTGTTGAGACGACAGAAAATGTGTCACATAGTCCAATGCAAAACATGCAGCTGCAAGTGTCTACAACAGAACACGCCTCTGCTTGAGGGGTGTGTGTATGCACCTGAACATGTCACGTCTGCAGACACCGCAATTGTATGTCATTGACAATCACTTGTGCTCTTTGCCATCCTGTGATGGTCATGCTGTGCAGGGGGAGTTTGCTGCCTGACCCAAGGTATGATGCTGTGCGTGCTGTCTTGCTGGCAGTCATGGACGATGTGGAGGAGTGCCCAGATGGGCTCTACACTGCCCGCTTGCTGCTCTTTGATGACACCGGCACTGCTGCCAAGGATGCCATGAACCATGTCCAGGTAAGCTGATCCAAGTTATGTCATCATCACATAGCTGTCAGGGCAATGCTTATGGTGGATNGCAGCAGGTGTTGGCCCATCACAGCTTTCGTACTGCAAAGCTTCTGCGGCGCCCAACTGCTGCTCACAGGCGTAATCGCCCGCGCCTTCTGGCACGCAAATGGCTGGGGCTGACACAGAGACGTCTGAAGAGGTAGTTGCAGTGCGTCGACAGACCAGATTTGCACCACAATAATGTTTCCCGTCATAGCAGGCGCCGCAGCGATCCTGTGCGGTAAGACCTGCCTGGTACACCACTTGAGTCAAAGTGTGCGAGGCAGGTAATGTCTGCAGCACACCACAATATCACTGTGACATTGTCAGCTATCACTGCTTACCATCCAGGAAAGGAGCCTTTGGCCTGTGCTTGCAACGACTGACAAACCACCCGGGGCAAACGTACTTATCAACTTGTACACAAGTCTAGCATTCCTGTGCCCAGTGCTCCTTTGCACAATGGCAGACTGGCTGCACTGCTTTCATCACTGTTTGCGCAGCATACCATCAGTACAAGTTGCACAAATTACTTGAGAAGATAGCTCATGCTGCAGAGGCATGCACAGCATACAAGAAAAGCTATCATACATATTGTACAGAGTTTGTACAAGGTTCACATGGTGAGCCAGCATTTCCGTCCTAATCATGCAGCCAATGCANCCAAGCAGACGCATGCAAGCAACATGCAAAGCACATAATGCATCTGCCTGAGTGCAGAAACACATGAGGCTCCATGGTGGTATGTGCTCTAAGGTGGTTGCTTCTAGGGGACACACAGCAGCATGTCCGGTTCTTGACAGCAAAGCTTGACCCAGGCATTTGCATAGGCTATCTCAGTTTGCACAGGCCGATAGCATCAGCAGTTGGAGATACCTTGGGCACAACATAGGTTTTGCCTGTGCTAGTGGTCACAGCAAAGGACTTCTTGACTTGTCGCATGAGCATGATGAGAGGAGGGTTTATCCTCAATGCCTCAGTGATGTTACGATGCAGCACATNAGTTGGTGCCCATGCACCCATGCCGCCCAGCGCCAAAGCCCACAAAGGAGAAGGGTTTCTGCATTGCACAAATGTTGTAAGAAGCAGACATTACAGAGAATAGCGTGCCAACTGCTTAGGTGCAGCCTTGTGTCAGCATTCCTACGCCAAATAATGGCAACTGGGTAAGCTTTGCAACTCGAAAGCACATATGCTGAGTTTTCAGACATATGTTGAGCAGCAATGTATAGCAAACAGGTCAACCTGCTTGTATATGGGCATGAGGTTCATGAGCAATAGGTGCTTGGTGATACCACCCAGCATGCACTTAAGCCTGGCATGCATCAATGTTTAGTCAAGCTTGAGGTTCCGGTGCACAACAGACCTTGACATTGGGATCCTTGGCAAATCTGTCGGGGACAAATTTGGCTGGCTCTGGAAAGATGCTAGGAAGGGAATGCTGGAAGGTAGGCGACGTTGCTGCAACATGGCCCTGCACACACCAGGCCTTTTCAAAACACATGCTTTGTAGCAACACGCCTTGCAATGGCAGAACCAAGCAGACNCACATGATGGTGCGCCCCACCCACATTGAGGCTTCTGTGCAAAGATCTACCGGGGGTGAGTATCACACTTTCACACCAATGTTTATAAGAGGTCTCTGCTTGAATAAAGCAGCAGCCATAACAACAAGTGTTGCTTGTGCCACCTGCACTGCACAATTGTCAGCATGAGGTGCTCTTTGCCCTGACAATCATTACATTGCACAACAGATGTTCCTCACAACGTGTTGCAGCACCTGCTGTGTGGATGCAGTCCCAAAGCAGATCACTTGCCTGTATGCAATTTGCCAAAGGCATGAATCGAAAAGCATCAGCTTGCTTTCCTAGTGCGGTTCACAGCACTGAAGTGCCTTATGCGCAATATATGCGGTGTGTTCATCTAAAAAGGACCATGCTGATGCAGTGGTTGAGTGTCTCTACATGCTCTTTGCGCAAACACACAGCTATGCCTCCAAAGATCCGCACTGATCAAGCAGAAGCCATAGGGTACAAGTCATCTACTGCATCTNTGGCATGGTTCAAGTCATGTATGCCAGACATTGATTGCATGCCTTGTTGGGGTGCCAAGGCTGCACTGCCTTGTGGCAGGTGCATGACATGCTGCTCATACAAGTGCTGGGGTTGTGCACTGTAGTTGAGCTCATGAGGCATGCCATACCCACCAGTGCCTTGCTGCTGCAACAGGTCAGCCCGTTGAGCGATGGGAGCAGGTGCAGCAGGATCATACATCTCACCAACGGGTGGCAGTGAGGATGGCCGCCCATCTTGCCATTGAGGAGCAGGTCTGATAGTCCCTGCCGCCGGGTGATTGGTGTTTCCACTTGAGTGCAGATGCTGCTCAACCTTAGGCACTGTGTGTGCGTGAAGGGGTTGCATGTCATGAGTTGATGTTTGAGCCACAGCATGTGATGCCTCATTTGGATGCTGCATCAGAGCTCTCTGGACATGGCTTGCATGGGGGTCGCTGTGTTGATGACCAGACTGACGATTGTTGTGAAAGCGCTCCTCCAGCTTATCTAAGGGGAGTTGAGGAGACCAGCCGGGCTCTTGAGACGTATGCATGCCAAACTCAGACCGCTTGATGTGATGTGCATGGGGTTGATTTACAGGAGAGTACCCATCAGAAGCAGCCTCAGAAACAGCCAAAATGTCACCGTCGAAATTCTTGTCCTTGCAAGCTTCTCCACTTGGTCAGCAGAAAAGCCAGATGATGTCATCCCATGTACTGTTAGACATGGCACACCAGGCTAGTCCTGCTTCCAAGCTTGCAAGTCAGCAGAGGGGCTCTGCATTTGCAGCCTCTGCTACGCCTTGGTCTCCTTCTGTGCCTGCTCATCGACCAACATAGCTGCTACATGATATTTGCTCTAGGTTTTGCTTTGTACTGAACGGCAGGGGCTTGCAAGCCAACTGGCTGCACGATGTGTGTCTGTCTACATGTCTTTGCTAAAACTCATGTGAACTGTTTGGTGATTCCAGAGTAGTATANTATAGTGGCATGCAGGCAATGTTGTGGCATACGATAGCAGTCAAATTAACATAATCATTAATTGCTTCTGCAAGACCCAACATGGGAGGCGTATCTTGACAGGAGACTTCTTTTGTCAACACGTTGCACGTACAAGCAAAGTCTGCAATCAACCATTGGTCTTTGCTTATAGGCGCGTCAGATGCGCACGGGCTAGACACAAGCCTATTGACCACAGCATAAGCCATGCAACTATCAATTTGTCAGGCCCAGACAGCTGCAGCGTGTATGTAGGAAACATCGCTAAAGGAGTGACAAAAGCCCAGCTGCAAGAAGCTTTTGAGCCCTGTGGCAGCATCGCAGATGTAAGGTTGTACAAAACAGGTTAGTTTGATTTGCATAGCCTTGAGTGTTATTCAAACACATCGCCCTAACATGTTTTGCAAACATGTTTGAGTCCAAACAAGGCTTGGCAGCAGATGCAGATGGAAATGTTCCACGATATGTGATTGCAGGTGCCTATGGATTTGTTAGGCTTGAGAGACGCGATGACGCAATAAGAGCTGTTGTGTTGATGAACGGCAAAATGCTCAATGACAAGGCTCTTGTATGCTCATTGGCGCGCTCCCGGCCCCAAAAGCCCAAACAAGCTGAGATATTGCAAATGCCATCTNGGCCGGATATCCGGTTATTATATGGCAGAGTCACTACCCAGAGGCGCTACTGTAAAGAGCGTATACTACTTGGTTCAACCAACAACAAGCTGGGAAGTAGGAGGGTCTGAGCAAGCATGCAACTGTGAGAGCTAATGCTTGACTTGGGTCCAGAACAGACACTGTGAGCATGGTCAATGCAGCACCGCAAGTCATTCACCTTATCAGCAAGTTGCAGTGCACGCTCCTTCTTGGCGCGAGCCCTGGGCAGAAACTGTAGACGCCATGCTTGCACCACACCCAAGCGGCGCTTCCACTGCCACAGAGCCACTGCGGTAGCCTGCTGACTGTGCCTCTGCTGGCAGCGCTGTTGCCATGTGCTTAGTGAGTGCTTGAGGGCGCTCTGCTCGCTGCGTGCCCTGCAACACATCTCAGGGGTGATGAGTCATGATGACCACCTACTGATGCGCCTACAGTCCATTTCTATGTTGTGATGCTGTTGCATTGAGCAGTACAGAGACCAGTTGACTGGACAACTTCTGTCTGAATGATTGGGCAACTTGTCTCGTTAACCAATCTGGCAATGACAGGTTATGCTCTCATATGCTGATGCACTGCTGCCTCAATCAATCTCTACCAATGTAACTATGCAAGAGTGCCATGGAGCTGCGGCATGTACATGTGAAAATGAGGAATGCTGGCGCTCACCTTGAGCGAGGCTCCAAATCTTGCAGCTTCTGTCAAGTGAGGCAGTCACAGCTATGGCATTGACATGCCCCACTCCCACATGAATGCTTGTCACTGGTAGAGTGTGCTCTGACCTGCATGATACAAGCAGCAAGCAGTCGCACACATGCTCAGTGCAACCAACTGTTCAGTCTGAGTGCTCTTTAACTGAAGTTGTGCATGCCATGGTAACATCATTTAGGGGCTTGTTGCAACTCTTTTACCAATGTGGCGTCTGAGGCATTGCATCTGTGAGCATCATGACTAAAGGACCAACCCCCTAAACTGCTTTTCAAGTAGGTACTAACAGGGACTGGCAGCATGGCCTGACCAGGTATCACGAAAGGCGCAGGAGAGTAGCAGNTTGCAGCTCTGCATGCTGCATGCCAGCTGCTCACATCACCACTGGGGACTGTTGGTGATGACCAACCCCCACACATCAAGCCTCTGCAGCTTGTGGGCTTTCTAGACAACTGTGTCACCCGTTGGAGCCTACAAGCTGTTGCATGCTGCCTTGTATCATCCCCTTGGGGCGTCTGTATGCGGTGTGTGCAAGCTGCTCAGATCGACGTTGAGGACTCCTCCATAGCCAATTTGCGCGACGTGGCTGCAATTGATCCTTGATCTTCGATTTGCTGAAGATGTATGGGAGTCACAGATGTGGCAGTTCGAATTTGTAAGCAAAATGTGATACAAAGCAAAATGTGATACACAGCAAAATGTGATACAAGCTAAATACGATGGGCTGTTGGAGCATGTGGGGTAGCCTTGAGATCGTACAAGGCATTGGATGCAGCTTGGTGCCAACCTGCTGGTGTTTGTATGCAGTGTGTACAAGCTGCTCAGATCACCTTTGAGGACTACTTCATGGCCGACTTGCACATTGAGCCTTTGAAGATTGTCGGCTATGAGGGCGTCTTTGGCAGCCTGGCAATGGTCTGTGTGCTGCTGCCGATTGTGTACTTTGTCAAGGGGAAGGATGGCGATGGTCTGCATGAAGATACCCTGGATTCACTTCATGTAAGGCAAAAGCGAAAGAATAGCTTGCATGCTTGCATNCATATTAGACTGCTGTGCAGAGCTGACAGAAGACATCCTTGCACTTGACCCGGCAGTTGTTGACCATTTCGCACATGTTTCGACTACAAACCGTTCCATCCTTGAAAATCCTTATCTCGTTTCGGACCGACCTGACATAAGATCACAAGACGAGTACTACCATGCAGGAGGCACTGATGTAAGCAGCCAAAGAAACCGTTTATCAAGATGCAGATACTACGGGGGTGCCTGAGTTGCACCTTATCGCGGTTTGGGCACAGTATCTTGTCGTTACACTCCGACCACCAATCAGTGCTACGACCTGCTAAGAGCGCAGCGACGAAAGCCGGGCCGCTGCTGCTTTCGTCGTCGGCTTTGCCGGCTTGCAGCCGGCCTCGGCCGTGCAAAGTAAGCTTGCTGGCTTGCAGCGTATATGCATTGCATAAACGGCCGCCAAGCTCAAGTGAACAGTGCAGACAGCGACCTGCCACCCTCCAGTGCCGTAGTCATCGTCACACTGCCGCTCGTTCTTGGTGTTCTCCAGTGCATGTTGGTGTCGATTAATCTTCTCTCGCTGCCCAACTTTGTCCTGTAGTTGGTGCTCTTGGTGACTGTACTTGATCTTACATCCTGCCTTGCAGCCACTGAGCTGCAATGAAGACAATCCTCCAGTTCATCAAGCACCTGAAGCTTGACAAAGGAGACGAGCAGGTGTTGCTACAGCACATTGAAGAGTGCCATGCCACAGCCTCTGGTCCTGGCCTAAATGACAAGTGTTCGGACAGAGTCAGGTCAGTACAGTTTACTGGGAACTGCAAAGGTCCTCTTTACTGGTGTCCTGTCAGTGCTATGCTGTGCCACTCAAAAGTGACTACACACTGCTGTACTGGAGGCTTGAGCCAGCAAGGGTTCTAGGAGCCACAGCTGCTGCCAATGATTTAAATTTTGAATGTAGTGCCTGAACACCACAGCTGAGACTGCTAGACTGCTGTCTTTGGATGGCGCTGAATGTATGCTGGTTGCCTGCCTTGCTGCTATGCTGTCACGCTGTAGCATGCTTTCTGCACTTTGTGCACTCTGTGCACTTCATCACTTTGTGCTTGTGACAGCCTCTACAGAGTAGTCACGACTGACACTGCCTTGCTGCTGCAGGCGATATCTGAAATCCCGCCCACTGCCTCCCGGCCTCTCATGGAATGCAGCCCTGCAGCTGGAGGAAGCACTGAACGCAGGTATCGGCGCTGCTGTTTGTAACAGTTACAGCAGGTCTAGCAACAGCTCTTANTGTGGCAACTGCAGGTTCAGTGCCTCTGTGGGCTGGAAGACGTCACTTGGGGGAAGGTGCCAAGATTGCAGTCTTCTCCCAAGACCTAGCTCAGGTGTTTTCATCTTCTTCCTGTCCATCTTCTTCGTCTCCTTCTTTCATTCAAAAAGTGACAGACTTTGCCAACAAGCTTGTGCCAGTGCGAGATGTACATTGCAAGATGTACACAGTATGTGATTCCGCTGTGACACTTGCGTCGCTCCAGTGCCTGCTTGTGCACTCAGATGCTGTATCCCTTTTGCCTTGACAACAACTGGCTCCAGTGTGAAGCAAACATGGCTCACAACGATGCCAAAATGTGGGACTTGATCTGTGAGTGCAACCATGCATGTGCAAACCAAGCATCAATGCCAGGCACCAGACGCTCAAATTGCTGCTTACACATCTCCATCACGTGAGGACAATGACCTGTTTGGGTCAGCTGCACAGCAGCAGCCCAGCACACCAGCTGAGTACAGGCAAGGCCAGCTGGTTTGGGCTCACATTCAGGGGCACCCCTTCTGGCCAGCAGTGGTGAGCATCATACTTGCCAGAGTCTGTCAGTCATCTGTGCATACCCTGGTACACCTAGCGTGACTCCATGTACTGAGTGNGCAGAATGAGGATGACATTGACCTTGCAGACACTGCTTCTGATGCAGTCTATGACAACACTGCTCAGATGCACCTGAATCAGGAATCAGCATTTGGAGGCCTTGCACGCAGTGCACCTAGTGTAGCACAGCATGCTGCAGCAGTGAAGGGTGTTCTGGCAGCAGATCATGCTGCAGCAGAGCAGGGTGTCGTGGCAGCACAGCATGGTGCAGCATCAAAATTGATCAAGAAAGATACAGCTGTGACAAGTTGATGCACATGAGCAGGTCCTGGCGGGCAGGCTATCGATATGTACCAACTTGCAAATCAAGCACACAATTGTTGGCTGCACTTGGCATGTGTCATGTAAATGCGGCACATTATGTTCGCATTGAGAAAAACAGATCAAGGCACAACATGAGACCTTTGCAGTTGCTGCTTGCAGAGTGCCACCGGATGGCAAATGTAGCAATCTTGGCTTGTTTTGTAACAATGACAAAAGTCTTGTTCAACCTAGTCATGCCAAGCTAAGCAGGAGCTCACCATATGGCACATGCTTGTGGGTGATGTCATCAGCATTCTGTAGGTCAATGCTATCAGCAAACTGCTGAAGCTCCTGCCAGGGCCGGTGAAAGCGCAGATCTTCCACTGCATTGTCCGGCTTGGACTCTATCACTCTGTGTTCAGGCAAGCTGGCCTGCACACACACCCAGACAATCAGTCAACAAAGTAACAGCCATTGCACCCTATATGTGGAGGTACAAATGCAGCAAGATGGGCTGACAAGCGCAGGCGCAGGTGCTCATGCTCTGCAGCAGTCACTCCTGTTTTTGTTGTTGGATGCTGTGCATGCACCTGAAGTACGCGATGAACAGTGATTGGATCAGTATGTGTTGACTGAATCACAAACCAATCACACCTGTAGAAACCCAATGAGGCCATAGCTCCTTGCTGCCAGTAGCTTGACCCCGTAGTCCCGACAGACGCCGTCTAGCTTGACAAGCAGAGATTCTTCCATCTGCATAGCAAGAGGTGTGCCAATGAAGCTGCCAATGAAGCTCGTCCTTTATAATCTGTGTGAGGTCTGTGCTGTGAGTGCAATGTCCTGTACACCCACATGAAGACTTGCACAAAGCAGGTCCTAAACAGCATAGCTCAACATGACTTCGACAAAAGGAAAAGGCTGACCTGGGTAGCAATGACAAGCTCAAAGTCCTTGAAAAAGGCAGGCTGATTTGCTAGCAGCTCCGCTGGGCTTTCCTGTACATAGCTTCCGGTCACGGCTTCGTTGAGCTCCTTCAAGAGCTCGCATACGTGCTGCGCTCTGNCTACTGGCCCAAAGCTTGCAAATTTGCAGTGTACACCTACCTTGTCAAAGCTTGCGTACATTTTCAGCATTTGCATCATCAGCTAAGGATCTGTTGGTGATCTAGTGAAGGTTTCTGCAAGCCAGACTATGGTAAAGCATAGTGGGTGCTCACACCGGTCATCATGCATCTTTGAGCCTTGGAGCAGGCCAGACATCATGCTGACAGGACTTTACTCTTGGGAAGGTGGCTCCCTCAATGTTTGCAATACAACGTCATCACCTGATATGTGAGGTACAATGAAGGTGAACACCGTATATGGAGAACACGTCAAGCACGTCGTGGAGTTACAGATTTCTACTTTGCCAGTTTGTGCCCACATGGCATCAATATNGCCGTCTGTTTGGTGAGTCCTCCGCTGGCTGGCGTTTCTGCTCTCGTTAACCCGGTCAAAGTTTGACTTGGTTTCTTGACTTGCAACGTTGAACATGCATGAGCTCGCGCGAGCTCGATCGACACCTTCTCAATTTTGTCCTACCTATGCAGGCTTGTTTTGCGGCTGAAAGTTTTGCCTCAGGTACGCGAGCTGCGGCTGTGCAGGGTCCGCACATTATTCGCGAACACGTATCCTGCAGCTGTAGTTACCGCTACGCTTTCTTGCCGGCTGCGTGTTGTGTGGCCACTTATTTCCGGTCGTCAACTCTTGCACGCAATGTTGACCCCCATGTACTTGCAGGTGTCAAGCCGTGGAGGCTTTTACTTGACGAGGCACAGGCCTCTGGGATTGCACCTTCTGCTGGCCTATCGGCACCTGCCGTGTATGGCGCGTGNAAAGCCAGCGAGCTGAAGGGACCTATTGCAGTCAATGCCTATCATGCAAGATGAGGCAACTACACACGAGCTCGCTCATACAAGGCTTGCAGCGGTTTGGATGAAAACAACTTATGGCCTTGCTGGTGGATGTGGCAGTGACATGTGAGCCTGCATACCGTTCTGCAGCAATATATGCATGGAACACAAGGTCATTACGCTGCAGCAAGCTGTGAAGCTTACCCCAAAGCCACCGGTTCCGCCAAAGCCCTCTGCACCGTCCATTCCATCAGGACCAACTTGGTCGTACAGCTGCCTTTTCTGAGTGTCTTTCAGCGTGTCATATGCCTCACTAACTTCCTGGAACTTCTTCTGTGCAGCTGCATCGCCCTGGCAAAAAGGGAAATGAATATGTGAGTAGCATGTGGCAGACCTTCCATCGCAGAATTCTGCACTGCCCTGTGCAACAATTTGCACTCGGTCACATGCATGCCTACACGTAGAAGGAGGTGACGCAGCTGCTAAACGTGGTAATTTGGAGCCAAAAGGTCAACATACCCATGCGACTGAGCCTCATGGGCATGCATGTATAGTCTGTAGTCAAACAGGAAACAATGATGTTACCTTGTTGGAATCAGGGTGATACTGCTTGGCAAGCTTGTAATAAGCCTTTTTCAGCTCGCTTTCTGTAGCGCTGCTGGACACACCCAAGACTTGGTAAAAGTCTCTTTTGGCAAAAGATGCTATACAGGGAAAAAACAATGGTGTTAGAGATTGGCAAGCCGGAGCTGTCAGAACAAGTTGATGTCAGGACTGTCATAGCAGTACTTTCACACCTGAAGTTGGATGAAAGTGTCGGAGACTGATGAACTGCTGGCTGCTGGATTGCTGCGCTATGGGCAAGACTGGATTCGCATTAGCGAGCATATCATGCCTGTCAAGACAGTCACAGAAATGCGGGATCGGCAAAAGAACAGGTGTCACAGAGTGGAAGGCAATNGACTCCTGTTGAGGCAAGTGAGCACAGCCACATCACATACCAGTACACAGCATACCCACCATGGTGCAGCATATGCATTTGTTGTTCAAAACAGATCCTAGCGTGCCATGGACTACCAGTCTGCCGCAAGTATGTTGCCGTGCATCTGTGCATCATCATCATCATCATCTCATCATCATCATCATCAATAAATAAAATCTACCGTGACTAGGTCACAGCTAGGTACGTACAGATTCAACCAATTGCCTCCATGCAAGCCTATCAGAGGATAACTGGAACCAACCTGAAGTGAGGTTTAGCTTAGCTAGGTCAGTCAGCACAACACTCTTCTAAAGCTCCCTAGGCCTTCCTCTAGGAGCAGTACCATGAAGTCCTATAGACGTATTGAAAACAGATCACAAGGGATGCGCTTTAGGCTTACCTGGGCAGCAACAGCCATAGCAGTAATGAAGATGCCCTCCACTCCAAAGGGAGTGAAGAAGGTCTGCAGGTTCCTGGTTAAGCGGAAAGGCACGGGCTCACTGCGCTCCAAAATCCCACTGCACGACCATAACGTAGTTTCAGAACTGAGGTCACTTGGTCAGACACTGAACGCACATAGCCTTGGAGCAGGTGCCTTAAGCACAAAGTGCCAGGTGACCAGGTGCAACAGTTCACTGTTTATTGACGTGTTTACACCAGTAGCGCAACCTTCTTACAAGCCATGATCTGCACTTAACCCTGACATGGGAGTGTGTTACATACTGTGAGCCGCGTGCCGCCAGACATGGACACGCGACGCCAATACTGCAGCTGTTGTTGAACCCTCCAGTGACAGTCACAAGAGACTGGAGACTACCCGTTAGACGCAATGCAATGTTCTGGACATCATTGGATAGTTTTGCAGTTACACTTGTTGCTCAGAGAGGCAAGCAAACATGTAGATAGCTGTCCACAAGATCAGTCGCTGACAAATGAACCATGCAGGGCTCAAGAAGGTGCCACAGCATTTTGTCAGCAGGTATGACTTACTTTGCATCATATGATGGGAAGAAGTCGGTCTGGAAAGTTTTCCCGCCATTTCTGGTAAAGCAAATTTTGGCGGGAATGCGCCCCCCAATGAGCATGACNTGGCATTTGCTACGGATAATGAAGCCGCTCCTGCTGCTGATTCGTCTGAGCAGCAAGATGTCTGCCTGAGATTGCAGGTGATGTTCTCACGGTTGTTGTCAGCTGTACAGTCTACTGTCAATGTGGCTTTGGACGCCTGTGCATGTATTACACGTAATTGTGCCACTGTACTGTTGCCATGCACAGTGAGCTTCATGCTCACAGTGTGGTGCAGAACATCAACAAAATGATGCCTTCACGCAGAAGCTTATGGTGTGTCGTTGAATCGTTGAATCAACTTTGTGTGGTGCTGCGCATTGTCAAACATGTCAAGTCTGCACAGACAAGCATCATTGGTATGCACTTCTGTATGCAAGAGTGCACAAAGGTTCACGATTGACACAGGTCAAGGGTGCTGTTACTGGGCCTGTTGCCTGTGGCATTNGGTCGCTTGGGGCACCTGCACTTGGGCTTTGAGTGACTTTATCCATGTATGACCTGAAAACGTCCTTGTGCACACAATCATGCGCAGCACTTGGGCAAAAGCCTGTCAGGTGTTCTTGGTGAGCTCTCCAAAGTCCCTACTTTGTGGGTTACCCACTTTCCCTTGTAGCGCTCAGACAAACCATGTTTGCTCTCATCAACAGATGAAGTGTGTCCTGTCTGTTGTATGGATACACTTGACGTGTGGACTTCAGCTGCTGTATGCGGCTTAGAGGTCAAATGACATCTGATGTCTTGTCTGTGGTCAACATAGTCACACTCATGCACAATTGCCTCAACTGTCTCATCATCTGCCACTGCATAGTCTGCAGTATAGCGCACATAGTAGTTTTGTCTCAAGCAATTCTTGTTATACATATCCTGGACACAAGCTGCGGTGTAGGTGCTAACGTCAATGTGTTGCTTTGTTTGGCAGTGTGGCATGTGATGCACAGCAAACAAATCTAGCAGCATATCTCAGACGTCTTGCCTTTGCAGGTCAATGAGCAGCAGCCTGCATGATATGCATACAGACCTCTCAACCTACGTATCTCAAATGAAATATTACGAGCGTATGCAGAAGGTCAAGGAGCGTCAGCAACATGTGCAAGAGGTACATCTCTATCATGTGTGGGTAGCATGTAAGTGTGAGTCAATACACACAAGAAAGTTTTGTGCTGTGAGGCGTAAAACAACACACAACAACCAATGTTGTGAAAGGAGTTGCAAACATCAGACTGATATAGCATCGTGCCTGTGACCTTATGCAATGCCACTCATAATTTGTCAGGATCTACACATCATGTCACGAAACATCAAACATGCTCAAATCTGCAGGTACTCAGCAAATTTGATGGCAGCCATTGGCAGTATCAGACTACAAAGCCAATTGCACCCCGGCTTGGGCAGAGGGTGGATGAGCCCATTCCATCATTAGCACCACCTGTGCGGCTTATGCCTGGCATGATTGCAGCAAACCATACNTGCCTGGCACAGCATAAGAGTATGGGCTAGCTCTCATAGCTGTGTAGGTGGTTTCGAACGATCTTGTTCCCTGCAAGTTGGCGGTGACTGATAATAGCCATCTCAAGTTGCTCAAATACACGAACTCCGCGTACTCTCAAGCTGCTTTGGCCAGGAGCATCGTTGAGTCTGCGAAGAAAGTTGCTTTCGCTTTCCCGTGCTGTCATCCTGAGACTGACGACCTAGAATACACTGGTGCCACGAGTGGGACAGGACTGAAAATGCTACATGTGATTTCGCTGCTCAATCAAATACTCTGCTTGACAGCGTGACGCTTGGCTACGCAGACGCTTGCACCTAGCCAGCCAGGATGGCGGAGCAGCCGTGTATGCCTGTTCAGCCTAATGTATTACCAGCAAAATGCCGACGAGCATGCGCAAGATAACACAGCACGAGTGTACACCATCTACGTAGCGCGGCCTGATTCACGCACTTGTATCGATGCCTGCAACCAGCGCGAAAGGATTCTGGGTTTCTTTCTCCGCAGTTTCGCTCAATTTCGCACGCAGATGGGGTGCACGAAACGGCAAATCTGTCCACGATGTCAGGCAACCTGAAGCCACGGGAAGGAGTCATACATTGAAAATTGGCAGCTGCTCTGTCCCAAACACACATCACCACACGCCTCGACCTGCTCTCTCTATGTATCGGACTACTTGACAAATACTGAACGGTGTGGCCACACCACCAGTCAAAACCGACAAAAGACAGCAGACCTGCTCCAGAGCAAACGTCATATCGCCAACAACATACGTAACATCTGGTGCGTATAATGGACTATCGCAACATGAGGGATGAAGCTTGTGCTTTGCAGCACAAAGAGTTTTTTGAAAGGCATTGTGTGAAAAAGGATAAATTCCATGCTCGAACAGTGATAATCTGAGATGGGGCCGCACGCTGGAAAGGGAGAAATGAAGTGTGAAGTCTCCTGCAAACAGCCTCACGCCGCAACTGGGCTGCCCATTGGCATGACAGCTGTCACTGGCTGCAGCAGCAGTGCTCAATCCTAGACTGCCAGTGAATGAGCTCCAGCCAGATTGCAAAGCTGCTGTACCAGATTGCATGCTGCGCTCAATCTCTGACATGCTGGGCACGCTGGGCATGCTAGCCATTGTTGGCATGCTGGGGATGCTACTGAGCGTCTCTGGGATGCTGCTTAGCATAGCCTCTATTGAAGCAAAAGGTGAAGCAGCCTGAGTAGGANTCAGAACAGCTTTGCAGGTAATTCGACAAGAGCCAGTTCTGCTTGTATAGCATTCCCAAATTGTGTGTATGTCACACGTTTGCTGATGCGTGCTTGGTGTAATTGCAATGGCATGCTTTTGCATAAGATCTGCAGTCTAGTGCCTGTTTGTATGCGTCTGCACATCTCAGCCCTAAAGAGCAGATCCTGGTTGGCATGCTGCTATTTTGGGGTTGGAGCGTAACTGCGCTACTTGCTTACAGAGACCAGTACAGTACACAGGCACAACAGCAAGCAATCCCATTGCAATTGACACTCCCGCTCGACCTGGAGCCAGGCTTGAAGATGAGCCTCAGAGGAACCCTGACCCCTCTCACAAGTCAGGCAGACAAGCTCTGGTCCAGCCGGAGATACAGCTGCCATCGCAGCACAATCAAGCCTCATTCAGGTGGCACTGGGCTATGGTATTACGAACGTGCTGCTGTGACAGACCTGCAGGAAGCTGTCATTGCCAACATTGTATCCACCTCTGCAAACCTAATTGCGTCTCCACTTGTGCTCCCTCCTGGCCTAGTTGATAATAGCATCAAGCTTGTGCTGCAGGACTCCTGTAGCAACAAAGCCTGACTGCAGACAACCAGCAAGCAGTGTCAGTCTTTNTGCAGTTGCTTCCTGATAGCTGCAGGCCCATCTCATTTCTTCACCTGCATTCCATGTCTCAATGCTGTTCCTGAGGCAGCCTGCATGTGCAGCAAGTTTGAAGTCTCTTCAGCAGGCCACAGAGCCCTGCTGCTAGCCTCACACATAAGCCAAATGTGATGAACTTGCTGTGTATTGCTTATTTGGCATTGCTTGCTTGCAATCTCACTGGCTTCAGACACACATACAAACTGTCGGCATGTAAGCCAAAGATTCTGTTAGACAAGTCTCCGCTTGTTTTCCCTGCCAACATCTTAGCCAAGCACAGGTGCATAAGATGTGGGTGCTCACCAGATCTTCCTGAGTGCAGGTACTCAACCAAGCTGCTAGCGTGGACACCAGACAATCCCTTGAGGAATGCTGCAAATGCTGGCCTCATCGCTGTCATCTTTGCTAAGCATGGGACAAAGAAGTATACCTGCTGGGCTGAGTCCCAGGCCCGGTACATGCTAGGGTCAGGGCCCCGTAGCTTTGTGGTAGGGTTTGGCAACAACTACCCCAAGCAGTCTCTGGACAAGGTGGGTTGCAAANGCAGATGACAGGGATGTTGGCTGTGGGCTTTATAGAAGGTTCTGGCCAGGTCAACTGGACCATACAGAATCGCTGGGTACTATGGTGGTGCATTGGATTTATACCAGTGGTCACGGTACCAGTCTTTCTCCTGTGGCAAGGTAGTGCACTTCATATGGAGTCATGCTGTCCTGTCAGCTCAAGCGCCTGCATGACCTGCAAACCACATTGTTTTGTCTTTTGTAACTCAGCCATGGATAGGTGACTCTGCGCAGTGCTGCAGCATGTGCTGTGAATGATGCACATGTTACAGCTCGAGCTAGAAATTGATTGTCAGCATGTGTACCCGTCAAGGGTGCCTGGCAGCAAAAAGCTGACCTGTACTGCCTGGGCCACAAGGCTGCCCAGATNCCTGCCTCACATGGTATTGCTTGGTGGACCGTGACTTCGTCCTGCATAGCTTTGGTAAGCCCGGTACAGCTGCACAGATTCCCTTGCAACTGTACAACACAACTGAGTGAAAGCTGTTGATGTAGGACATTTTCTGTAGCAGGCAATCACAGGACACACATAGCCGGCAAGATATATAAGTTTGCCAACACATTGCTTGTGGTCAGGAGGTCATCAGGCTTGTTGCATTGGCTTTTCATGTGTGCTTGTAGAGGGTGGAACAGGAGCGGGAAAGGCACATTCCTCAGGGCTTGCAGCGCCCTGCCCCGTCCCAGCAGCCCTCACTGGGGGCGTGGACCTTCTCACACTCAGGCGACAAGCGCCCCCACAGCCACATCTCTGAATCCCCACATCAGCCGGGGCATCCCCAGCCGGGACATGCCCAGCCACCCAGACAGCACTCAGGGCTGTCCCAATTCCAGCAGCACCACATTCAGCAAGCGTATGCCAACCTGATGCAGCAGCCCAAGCAAGAGGAACTTCCGCAACGTAGCCCAGCTCAACCCCAATCTGAGCCCAACTACCCCCTGCAGCCAGTGCCAAGCCGTTTGGGACCCAACTCAGTGCTGTCGCTGCCATCGTATGGCAGGATGATGCCACAGCTGACCACCAATGATCTTGACACCATTGTAAAGCTGAGGCAGCAGCTGAGTGGCGAGAATGGGCTGCTGACACGCCTGTCTAGCTTCATGCAGGCGCAGCGCACTACAGACCACCGCCAAATACCAGGTACATGCCATGCCAGTTTGCACATGTGTGCATGCAGCATGCAAAGTGATGCATCCTGCCTACCACAAGCTTCTAGGCCAAACCAGTTGCATCAAGGCAAGGTGTGCAGCCCTGTAAGGCAGATGCGCTACATGTCCCCAACTGCACCAGAATTGGTGCTGGACACAATGCTGCCGAGCTTACTCGATGGTGCTCAAAGCAGTCAGGATACAGTCACAATTCTTGTACTCTGGAGCGTTCTTCCAGCCTGTGTGATGTAACTGCAGGTCATGACTCCTCTGAGTCCCTGAGAGGTGAAGACAAGTCTGGGTCCCACCTGGCAGCAGTGGGGTCAGGGCAGTCTGTAGCAGCCCTGGAGCGTCCTCCCCATGACCCCGCGATGGCTGCTGCTGTGCAAGACTCGCGAGCCAAACCAAGCAGCGCAAACCGTGATCAGATGGTATGCATGGTGTCTATATGAACAGGCTGCATAAGCTGTGCATTGGCAGATAGTTTGAACCATACCTTCATTGCAAGTTGAGTCTGTAGAGTGCTGCGCATCAAGACTAATTGCCCGTGCCTGGCAAGCTGTCTAGGCTNTGTTGCCATTGCCACCACAATCAGTTTGTGACTACCAGGATGTATCAAACTCAGCGCGAAGTTTCCTATGCCTTGCAGAGGGGTGTGCCTTGACTTCACGCAAGTTACTTTCGTACTGCTTGCCAACAACATGCACTGGCTTCATCATGCTGTCCTCAGACAAACCAGCATTGCCATTAGTCCTTGCACCACTGGATTGCAATGCTTCAGCACTAGTTGGTTGTCCTGACTGTAACCTTGATTGACCATGCTCCATAACTCCGTTCAAAACNAAGGAAAGTGTCACTTCTGGGGGTAAAGGAGCAGCAGCATGCCATAACAGCTAGCAGCCATGCAGAAGGCACAAATGCTCTGGCTGGCACCACATCAGACAATGACGCATGCTTCAACATGGTCAACTTCATCTTAGGGGCCGGAGTGCTTGGCTACCCCTTCTGCTATAAAGCATGTGGCTTGGTCCTCACAACTATACTTATACTGATATGCCTCATAGCATCGCAGCTGTCCATGAGGCTTCTGCTAGTCTCCAGTCATACCTCTGGCAAAAGAACATATGAAGATCTTGCCAAGCACTGTTTTGGCAAGGCCGGTCAGCGAGTCATGGGAACTTGTGTGTTCATGCTAAACCTAGGAGCCTTGATANATACCAAGCTGGGGCCTGGTCCCAACGTTGATGAAGAAGCTGTCCCCATGCAAAGTCAACCGTACAGTTATCGAGGACATGAGCAACTGCATGATTCTTTAGCAAACATGGGCTGCAACAATGCTGAGTCATGGACCAAAGGCAATGAACAAGGCATTCAGCAGCCTTGCTTTGCGCACATAAGCACAAGCTTGCAATCATGTTCAGAACTTGACTGTGGCATGCCTCGATGTGCTGTCGGGCTGATGCTGCATTGTCTTTGCTGATGTGCAGGACATCCAGAGCCGAGATGCAGAGGTATTGGGAGCCAGATTCGAGGCTGCATTGCTGTTGAGGCATATGAAAGAAGCCTGGGACTGCGCACTGCTCCTGAAGTCCCCACAGCTTTGGCAGAGCCTCGGAGAAGCTGCTCTGCATGGTCTTGATGTTGCCTTTGCCATTAGGTATGCCATTAGCAGCTGTAGCATCACTGTAGGCACTTGAAAACACAAATCAAGCCGCGAGTGATTGTCTAGAAGTCGCATGCAGGCAGACCACAGACTCACTGTGAAGACTCATCGTCCTACACTTTGGTGTGGGCTTAGCAGTATTCTTGTCAAGAGCAAATTCACACTTGCTGCAGTTGGGTCTTGAAAGTTGAGTAGATCCTGCATTAATGCAGGCCTTCAATTTGCAGGGTAGCATTTGCCGAGGACATGAGCCTTGGGGTGCCTTGATAAACCACACACTGCTACAATTTTGTATCGCATGCTTGCATGACTCTTGCAGTCTTTGGTACTTTGTGTCTCCCTCGTCAGAGCACAGCTGTGGTCCTTCNTGTATTCTTCCTGCAGCACTTCATGACAGCAGTGATTGTGCTAGGTGCTCTGGAAATGAGTGCCTGGTACTTTGACTATGTCAATTTCAATGTGACCGGTCACCGGCCTGTTGTCCCAACTATCTGGGCCGTGCTTATGGGGGATGTCAGGAAAACAACATCAAGGGTGCTGATCGTCATGGTGTCCATGGGTTATGGCGTCGTGATCCCATTCCTTGCTGACTTACAGAAAAAGGTAATGATATGCAATGCCTTGTGCACGTTTTGCTGGCATGTCGCACACTGCATGTGCAATGTCTCAACAGCTTGTTGCTCAGAGTAGACAGTGTCTGCTGTTGTGCTATGGAATTGGGACAAAGCCCTGCACTGAATGGTGCACTGCGACATGACCTGATGTCTTACCTGCATCACTGTCTGCAGTCTGTACAAGGCCATAAGCGCTATACTTCAACATTGCTACTGGCTGCAAAGCACTGCATGAGCAAGGTGTGCCTGTACTGTGTGTCCAAATGCATTATGCACAGCCTTGTATCAGAGTAACTTGCCTGCAGTGACTTGTGTATGCGAACACCCTGCAACGATATTACGCTGTTAAATTGTTTGTCCAGGAAGCATGGTCATGTCAAAGAGTATAACAGTTCTGACACCTGCCATTGTGTTTCTGCAGCAACTTTTGTGCCTGGGGGTTGTATACTTTGTCACAGTCTCTGTGCTGGATGGCATAAGCAATGTGGCAGCAATTGACGACCTCACATCGGCTGCTACATTAGTCCTGTCAGTGCCAGTTGCACTCATGGATGGAGTCNATCTCAATGGATCTCAAAACACAGCTTGCTTCAAAGCTTCAAAGCAAAATCTGATGACTAGCCTAGCAAGGAAAGTGCTGCTATACATATCTCACATTGGCTTCCAGAAAGCCTCTTGCTTATGACAGAGGGCATTGTGCCAGAAAATGACTAGCCATACTTGTTCCATGCTATTCGCACCGACCAGAATGTGATCAGGTAGCAGACAAGGAAGCATAAACCGACGGCATACATTCTCCACTCAAAGTGGAATGGCATGGGATAAAAGTGGAAGATGTTTGTCACGTCAAACCAGATTGGCCCGATTGTGGAGGACACAATGCAGAAGATCTCAAAGATGCCCAGCAGGACCAACTCTNGCCATACGCATGTGCTATCAGGTGCTATGAGGCCTTGTGCATCTCTGTGGACCTTATCAACGCTGCCAGCTTGTCTTTCATGTTGATGACTGATGCTTGCACTGGGATCCTCACCTCAAGGAGCTCAGATGTTGGTGCCAACAGTGTTCAGATTGAGCAGNATGGGGATATACTACATCTGTCTGACGTTGTTCTGCACGACCCTTGTGGTGCCATACACACATGTCATGATTCACTCGCTCCTTGTCACTTNAAGCATGAGAAGGGTCGGCAGGTACATACTGACTGACACCGAAGACACAGGTCACTGGTGACTACTCTACACACATTTTGTACACCTGTGATCCACAAGAGTGTCTTGCACTACAATCTTGTAGCACACAGGTCATACTTTGGCTGTGCAGGTCCATGGCCTGGAGCTCATTGCATCAGAGAACTTCACTTCACGAGCGGTAAGGGTTGCACTGCTGGCTGCTTTTGCGCTTGCTCATGCCAACCGATGCTGTGTGCGTGCTGCTGCCTCTCTCCATGCTAGTTGCAAGTCTGAGCCTGAACCAGTCACATGCTGATGCACACTGCAGCTAGTAACAGCACCAGCCACTGAATATACACCCACACATTACAATATGCAGCACAAGTGGCTCACAAATGCCTTTGGTGCAACAGGTGATGCAAGCAGTCGGGTCTTGCATGACCAACAAGTATTCAGAGGGTTTACCAGGCGCCAGATATTATGGTGGCAATGAGCACATTGACAAAATGGAGCGATTGTGTCAGGTATCCCTCTCACGCTTACCTTTGCCCAGTATCTTCAGCAGTCTAGATCTGACAAGTCAGATAGCACTGTGCATGTGCCTGAGCAGGGTGCATTGGCTCGGCGGTGGAAAGCAGTGACTGATGTGCATGGCCCAACCCTCCATTGTTGTTCATGTCCCTGCTGATAATGATTGCTGGCAAATCACTGCTGTCCTGTAAGTTGCTGCGGCCTCAGGCACTGGCATACATTTAGCAGACAGCAGAAGCAATTGCGCCCTCTTCGGTTTCATTGTGCAACAGCNTGCCTGTCTGGTCTGCATGGCACACTGCTCTCAAATACACTTCTGTCACAGACGAGACTGTGCTCAGGACTGTAGCACCCAGTCAAGCATGCAGTGTATGGCAGTCCATGACATCACAGGCATTTTAGTGCATTAACATATGGCCCAAACTGCCTGTGAATCTTCTGTACTCCAGCTGCGCGCTTCATGCCAGATACTGGTGCTGTGAAGTCGATGACTACATACATTTAACAAACAGTGCAGACTCTTACACTTGTTGCAGTTGGGCATGCCATACCCCGGCCCACCTGGGGCAGTCTATGGTGGAGTACACCCTGTGCAACCTCAGCCATATGGGCACCTGCTGGCCAGCCCACCTAGTGCTGTATCCTACCATCACATGTATTCAGGGGCCATTGCTCAGCAGGTATCTCGCATTACAGCCACACGTCAGCACAAGACTCTTGGGCGGGTTTGAACTCTGTCCATTTGCCTCAGTGTAGTCCTTGTATATTGTGGCTATGGCCTGGAAGTTTGAGCATCAATGCAAGTCACAGATCTGCGCAACACTTTGCTGCATACTGAGAACATGTCATATATCTGTGTCTGAGAACATATATGACATGATGGCACAATGTTGTGCATGCTGTGGGTGTCTAGCTTACACTGTTACAGCTCTGCGTGCCTACCCTTACCAGCTGTGGAATTGACATATCCACAGGAGTTTGCACACAATCATGGGCAACGGTACACAGTTGGATGGCACAGTGCCCACTGTTGCTACTTCCTAATGATGTTATCCAGTACAAGTCACATTGGCTCACATTGGCTGCACCTTCTGTTGGACTGTATTGAAGCGTTGATTCAGCATCAGCTATGAGTTTTGTGTTGCAAGCCATATTTTCAGGGCTGTATCTTCAAAGCCATCAGCTTGCTGTGTGCGCTGTCACGCAGCAGGCGCCTGCTGCATTTTTGGGGTCGCCATCGCCTCTCAGCCCTGTTTCAACCCCCAGAGCTAGGCCAGTCCTACCCAGGACCCCTCCATGGACCCCTCCCNACCTTTCGTGGTTGGCATGCCAACACGCGTGCGGAAGCAAATGGTCTCGTACACGCCGAGGCAGGCGTCACGCTCAGCACAGCAGGTAACGACATNCTGTACTGGTCAACAGCAGCACTGTTGCGCTGAGGTCTGGAAAAGCTTTTGCTGGTGTCTAATTGGGTCACACTGAAGGCTAAAGCAGTGCTACAAGGAATACACATGCTGACCTGGTGCAATGTCATACTGCTCATTGTCGCTGTCTTCTTCACTGCTGTCATCAGACACATCCAGCATGGCCGGCAGGATCTTGTGAGCTCTGAGATCTTTCCAGATAGCAGTAGCTGCTGACATAATGCCGGCATGTGCGCGTCTGGGACCTTCCGCAAGCTGCTCTTTGCCTTCCTGCATCTGCAAGCACAACACAGTATGGTGGGGCTTGCAGTTGTCTGACTGGTCTTATCATCAAGCCTATAGCATTGCAGGGTTTGCATTACTGTCCTTCACTTGTAGGCACTGCGGGCATGTGTGCATGCATTGACACTTGCTAGCTGCTCTTGGTATAAGTGTCCATTTCAGCAGAAGTTGAGGTGTTCCGGACACGACGCTGGCTCTAGTGAGCTGCTCTTTGCCTTCTGGTTAAAGCATCACAGGGGTTGCGATTTTTTGAGGCATGTGGATACAGCCGTAGTGCANGCTGCAGCAGCAGCAGCAAAGCAGCTTGCAGCAGCTCAGGAGGGCTCACAGCGCAACTCCTCCTCCTGGCACTGGGCTGCCGCGTTCCAGCCTGCCGTTTACATCTGCTTTTTCCCTACCNTGCGCAATCTGCATCAAGCTGTCAGCCTCTTGTGCTTCAACCTCATCTGCCGGTGGCAAACAGCACTCACACATGACATGGTGACGCATCTTCCAGGCCAAGAACAGCACTAGCAAGAGCAGCAACAAGAGGAAGTCAAATGAAGGCAAGGACAAAGAAAAGGAAGCAATGACGCCTGAGGAGCTTGCTGCAGTCCGCAGTAGGATTATATGCCGCTCTTTTGCAAGGACAGGGACATGTAGATTTGGTGACAACTGCCGATATGTGCATGTTCGAGATCCAGAGCCCTCCCAACCTCAAGCAAAGTATATTTGTTTTGCTGTGCAGTCTGAACAACAATGTTTTGCATTGCCGTTGCAAACATAAGCGGNTTTCCCTACCGCCACCGCCAGAGCCTGCAGCTGCCTCTGTCCAGCAGCCAGCACCAGCTGTGGCCACTGCTATGCCACCTGTTGACTCTTTGGCTCGACCTAGTGCACAACAACAAACACCGGTGTGGGCGCAGCGTCACCCAGCAGCCAGCCCTGCACCAGCGGTAACCAATATACCCATGATGAGCAGCATGCTGCACAACAGTGTGGCAGTGCAGTCTGAGAACGATAGTCTGTGGAACANTACAGTGATGACAGCTACAGCTGTCACATCATGGTTGCAGTGTGTGTCTCATCTGTGTTGCTTTGCAAGCCCCAGCTCACATGGTGCTGTTTCTTGTTCATGCTTGCATGGGTCTCTTTGCTGCTGCACTTTTGCCTTCGTTAAAAAAGCAATGTGGCGTTGTGTTTGCTCAGTACACAGCAATTTGCACTGGAGTGGACAACCCAAGACGGAAGGCAGCTGTCTTAGCTTATATACAAGGCACTTGCACATGTTATGTTGATGTCATGTTGTACATGTCTCACCCAAATATTGTTAGATGTCATCACTTGCAGCATGCAATAAATTCACGCACGTTGNGCAAACATTGGCAAACATCAGTCTAGAGCATATCTGCACCAGACCTGAGTCGTTTCCGTGTCATGTAGCGGGCTGGAGTGCTGCTTTTTTTGTGTTATGCATCATATGAATGTAGCATCCAAGTTCTAGCACAAACCTTTAGCAAGCCTCCTGCCTGCAGGCTGCACAACAAGCCATGGAGACTGTTGTTGGACAGTTTCAGCAGCGAGCAGATGAGAGGGTCTTGGCCATACACCACCTCAATGGAGTCATAGCGGCATCCGAGAGTACAGAACAGGTAGAGCATCGTGTGACTTCACTTCTCCAGTGTAGCAGCTTGGTTGTGTGTATTCCAAGTAACATCTGTCACAACTGGACAGCTGCATGCACATGCAACAGAACAATGCCTGCATACATAGCATCAAGCGTGAAAGCAATGCATGCTGCTTAGCCATAGACATCACTGTGACCTCTTACACAGCACAATGAATGTGAAACTGATTCCATCATCATGATTTGTCATGCCATCAGGTAGATCAGCCATACGCGGTGACTGCAGGCTCTGCAAGGGTAGCTGCATAGGCGTGATGAGCAAACTGCTGCACTTGAACAGCGACATGTACTTACTGTGAAGTTTGCTTGTCACTGCGAATTCTGAAGTGTATGGCGCAGTGGCAAGCAAGGTTCACAGTAAGTCATTGTCCTGTCACAGCTCAGGTGCAGCTCAGGGTGTTCAGTCACAGCCTTGTACCTGCNGTATGCGACAGCGTAGACTTGACGTGTATGAACGGTCAATGCCGAGGAAAACTCCGACGCTACTNGCTGCATGTGACAGCTCAGGCAGCTGCAGGGAATGGCTCAAGCAGCCTCAACCCTGTTGCTGCTCAGCCACCTGCGGCACTTAGGATCATAGATGAAGAGCTGCATGTGGAAGCAGAAAGATCATACCTAGCAGTAAGCCACAACATTGTCATCATGTGCTACAGAAACAGTGTGGATTGCAGCGGCTCATGTATTGGCATAACCTGCATTTCTGACCCCAAGTGACAACTGCTTGCAATGTGCAGTATGCCATGTCTGTCATAGTTGGGCGAGCTTTGCCAGACGTGAGGGATGGCTTGAAGCCTGTGCACCGGCGTATACTGTACGCTATGCATGACTTGGGCCTTGTACACAACAAGCCATTCAGGTCAGCAAAGCTTGTATCTTGCAAAACTTGGCATGTACGGCACAGTTCAGTTGGTGACTTGGTGTGCTCTGGACTCACATATGAGCCTGTTATGCTTGATGCTTGAAAATTGCAGCTTTTAAAATGCGTTCTGCCTGCTGGGCTTGAACAATTTCTTGTGTCCTTCTGCAACATAGAAGCCATGTCTAGTTCATGCATGATGATGGTTACATGGCTGCTGCTATGTAGTTGCGACAAGCGTCAGCTGACACTGCAGGAAGTGTGCGCGTATTGTTGGTGAGACCCTTGGGAAGTATCATCCTCATGGTGACCAGTCTGTATATGATGCTCTGGTCCGCCTGGCTCAGGACTTCTCCATGCAAGTCCCACTGGTAAGACATGAGGACATGACTGATGCCTTGTCTGGATGTCTTGCAAGATGTACACACAGGAGGTCATCTTGTGCAGCACTACTGCATGCTTGTGAAACACAAACCTCTATGTCCTGTACAATGATCATCTTCGGTGCGCTGTTGAACAAGGCAATGCAACCTTCCAGCACAGCTGCTATGCTCTTACAGCGCACCTGCATCAGCCAATGCTGCTTGACTCCCTTATGGTGTTGAATCATTGGCATCAGAAGTAAATGTGCCTGGCTGTCTGTTGCAGATTGATGGTCATGGTAACTTTGGGTCAGTTGATGGCGATCCACCAGCTGCCATGCGGTATACAGAGTGCCGCCTGCAGCATTTTGCTTCTGCCACCTTTCTTAGTGACTTGGACTCAGACACAGTCAACTTTTTGCCCAATTTTGATGCCTCTCAGGTTGATTGCACCACCTTACCAAGATGACGTGCTGCACTGATATGCAGCATGTGCTGTTGCAGCTGCTTTGCAATCAGTAAGCTTGCTTGGGTGTTCATGCTATACACTGCTTGTGGCAACAGGCTGCAGCATTTGCGTGACTGTACACAGATCAAACAGAACTGTCCCTTGCCACATTGATGTGTCGGGCGTACTCACGCACACTCAGCAAACTTGGATGTGACCTTTCAACTCCAAGCCTGCTTGACACCACAGGCATTGGCAGTTGCAGCTGACGCCTTCAGAACTTGATCTGGGCTGGTTCTTTACAAGATTGTGAAAAGCCGAGCAGCCAGGAACGCAATTCTGCCTGTTGAGGACAGTAATGCAGCGCATATTTCAGTGAACTGCGTCCGACAAACTCTGGCTGTTACCCAGGACGAGCCAACAGTCCTGCCTGCAAGAGTGCCACATTTGCTCATCAATGGCGCAGCTGGGATCGCTGTGGGTATTGCCACCAAGATACCGCCCCACAACCTGCGCGAGGTGGTGGCGGGGCTGAAGGCCTTGATACATGATCCAGACATCACCATTGCCCAGCTCATACAGCACATCCCGGGGCCGGACTTTCCTACTGGTTACTACCTGCCCATCACATGAGTGATACAGTGCCTCTGCACTTTTGCAAGTCATCTGCTTCACGAGCTACAACCATTCAACACATCATCCNTCAAGGAATGGGCCGTCAGAAACTCTGTCTTCTCAGATCAAGGAGATGGGCTGTGTTCATAGCTTTAATTGCCCACTGCTGTTGCCAGACAGGCATGCTTGTCACACATGACAACAATGATCATGAAGCGTTGCTGTACACATCACCGGCGCACAGACAGACATGCATGTGCTATACAGGAGTGGAGCTTGGTGGTGCTCTGAAAAACGTACTGGCCATTGCGTGTGGCATTTCGGACGGCTTGGGCTTTGGCAACAACGCAAGAGCAGCCTTGATCACCCGTGGGTTGGTGGAGATAACCCGGTTGGCTGTGGCCAGTGGGGCCCACCCCATGACTATGGGGGGTCTGGCAGGGATGGGTGACTTGGTGCTTACCTGCACAGGTAAGCATGCAGTTTTTTTTCACATGTAGGGTGATACTGTTTCAGCACATGTGCACTGTGGGGTATTTTCTTTTTGTGTCCTTGACACAGTCATGCTGCATCATTCTGTGCAAAGCATGTTTCTGACAAAGTAAAAGCTGAGTAAGTTAAACATGCAGGTCCTGACTGTCCAACAATACCACAATGTCTAAACATTGGTACAGTCACAGCATACTGCAGNCTGTACGTGCCACGCTCAAGACGCCGCCACAAGCTTTTGCTCAAGTAGCAGAGTGTCAACACACCGACTACGGNTTCTAGTGTATTGTCAGCTTGGTATGCTGGCTCATCATTGCTTCCTTCGATGCTGATGGATTCTGGCATCACCGTCACTTGCGCAGCCGAGGTCACTTGTATTCTACTCAGCATCAAACTGGGTAGCATGATTGCAATTGCCACCAGCAGCAGCTTGTCCATCTTGGCTACACCAGGGTTTGTACAGCCCTGCAGTCAAGGGTTNGATTTAGTTCAGTATTGCAATGCATCACAGCCGAAGATATACTTTGCTTGCTGCAGCTTTTACAGTCAATCAATCTGGCTCAAGAAAGGACTGCAGAGCAGGAAACAGCTCAGCGTGCCAGCTCAATGCCATCTGTCCCAGCGTCAGATGCTCAGCCAAACCTGCAGCCAAACGCAGCCACACTTCCCTTTGGAAGTACACCGTTTGGCGTGAACCCCCTGNTGTGCACCTTGACTGCTGTGCATGTCGCGAATTGACCAAGCCTCCTGCATCCAATTCCTCCGTCCCTCTTTGTACACTTTCTATCTGCGACCCCGACTCGCGATGATTACCGCTGCGATCTGCTCGATCTGAACTTTCGGAACCTTGTGGCTTTGCATGCTGCAGGCTGCAATCGAAACTGATACTCACAAAGCTGACGGTGCATCTGGTGCCAAGAAACTCTGGGGAGGCAGATTCACTGGACAGACGGACCCACTGATGGATAAGTTCAACGAGTCTCTACCCTTTGACAAAAGAATGTGGAAGGAAGACATTCAGGTTTTCAAGACATGCAGCTAACCTTGGCTNTTGGCACGCTGAGCATACTGAGCTGCAGAGTCACTGCCAGTGCGGGCATAGTAGTTGGCTTGCTCACCAGCCCTTGCTACGTCATTGGACTGACCGGTGACAGCATTCTTGAGCTTGTTGAAGATGCCTTGCTGACCGCTGGCATGTCCAGTGAAGTCCTCAGCAGAGCCTTTGGCGCTGTTGGCAGTGTCTGAGGCATACTGGGAAGCATCACCAGCTGCCTGCTGAGCCTTGTACTTGCCAGTGGTGGCTGTATCCTGAGCATACTGAGCACCGCGGCTGGNTGGTTAAAGGACACTTCTTGCTGCTGACATGCAGAGTCGGCGAAATCTGATGAGCAACGCAGATGAAAACATGGNGCTACCTCCTGAGCTGTAATGAATGCAGTTGCATACTGCTAGCAATGTGAAAGCTGACGAAATCTGTCTTGCTCAGTTGCCGCATGCTGCAAGCTGCAAGTACTGCCACATGAGCTTTTCACATCAGCATGTTAAACACATGACAGGGCAACCTTTGTACTATTGTACAAACAGCACTGTGCCACAGCACGCCATATATGCATGAGTGCTACTGCAGACAGCGCTCAAGGCGGACAAGGCAAGCCTTTGGCTGTTCGGTTGATCCCTTCAGCCAGGCGTGTAACATGGGATGGACCCAGGCGTCTCATGTTTACTCCACCCGGCAGTATAGCCCTGGACAACAGGCCCAGGAGGAGTACATGGAAACAGTCTGAGCCTGTTGATGGCTCCAACAGCCATGCTGATGGCACACAAGTTCACTTGCCTCAATTGACACCCCTGCCTGCTGATAACCCTGCACCAGCACAACCAGCTGCTCAGGCAACACCTTATGCAGCGCTGGGTGTAAGCAGCCGTGTAGCNAGGTAACTTGCACCCACACCATACAAGGGGCCTGCTGCAAAGCCAGCTATGCAGCCACCACAGAACTCTGCAGCAAAATATGGGTCAGAACTTGTTTGCCTTTCCTGTTGCTGATACACTGTTGATAGCCTTGCAGTGCAAAAGCTGCTTGGGCAACACAAACNCAAGTGATGTGCCTGCATGCAGAAAAGTTAAATCTGTATGCTCTCTAAGCACTGCCAGGCTGCACCGAGGTTTTAGGCAGCACAACTTTTGCTGTCATGCGGCTTGCAGCAGCAGAAGCATGGAAGCCGCACAGTGCTCCATGTAACAGTTAACTTGAGAACGCACGGGCACNCACAGCGTGGCAGGTGTTGCAGCACATGCTTCCAGGGGCTGCCAGTGAGTGCCAGTTCTGGCAGAATGCATGAGTTGAAGGGCGGCACCAGTGCTGACATCAGGCTTACCANGTTGCTGTTGTGCTTGCAGCTTTTGGGCTCATACTGTGGCCAGCTACATGGTTGCTCCTGACTGTGCCCATGGTAGCTATCCTCCTTATGCCTGTAGCCGTCATGCTCATAGCTGCTATGTTTACGGCCGTCGTGCTTGTGGGCATCAAGCCCTTTGCTGTGGCACTTGTAATGATGTCCATTGCCATGCCTGTAGCTGTTTGCTGCAACACGATGCTGCATGAGTTTGTCTTTGAATGAGCTGTCCCCGCTGTAATCATCAAAAGCCAGGTTGTCCTGGGCAAGAATTCTCCTGCCACCAGCACCCAGTCTGTCTCTGTTCTGTGCAACATTACTGTAGACACAAGAATTCTCCTGAAGATCCTGATCAGCATAGCCATCTTTCTTGTGACAAGTGTGGTGATGTTCACCATTGACAGAGTTNACTCCAGCACAGGCAGCTGTACAATTTGCTGAGACGACTGCATGTTATGTGCGACGAACAGAACCTTTGAGCCCGTGCAGCACTTGCAATTCATTCCTGGCATCTTAGGCGGCTACATAGCAGGTCACACTGCGGCACTGTGAATGATATGCAGGTCTCAATAATGTTCCTCACCTTGAGCATGTCAGCACCCTTGTGCTGTACAAGCAGCTTGCGCTCTGAAGCAGACTGACTAATCCAGTATGCTTTGAAGCTGGCGGCGGTTTCCCGAACTTGCAGCAGGCTCTCCCGCTTCTCCTCCACAAAGCGGCGGCAAATTCCCTCCACGTTGGTGAGGTATACACGCACCAGCTCCCGCCTGTACTGGGGGTCCAGGCATCTAAATGGCAGGCTGGGCCTATCCCTGTGGCCAAGCAGATTAGCATCAAGCTTGCTGAACAAGCATGACAGAATCACAGCCCTGCTGAACTGACTGGGGCCTGCTTTGCTCGCTTCATAAGAACCTGCTGATGGCCTGCACATACACCGTGGCCATGTGTGCCTTGTCGAGGCTGACGGTGTGTGCAAGTTGTGCAGTCTTGTGTTGACATGAGCTGACGGCGCTGTNCTTGTGCAAATTGTATGTCAGCAGGTTGCCTGAGGACAATCTGGCGACTGTCGCGCGGCTTGTCCAGCGTCGCAAGCTGCCTACAGAGCACAAAAGCTTCATGCAGTGGCAGAGTCGAACACGTGGGCAGTCATGTCAGCGCGATTGATCTGCACTGGACAGTGTCAGCTAAAGTCAATGCAAGACCCATGGCCACTTCAGCATATCAATAATGATTGAAGCCCGCTGTGAGAGTGGGGCGGAAGGGGAGGCTCAGCCTCAGCTTGACGCAGGCGATTGTCAGGCTTGCAACGTGATTGACCACAGCCAGACTAGCATGCATTGCTCNTAGTCCAGCACAAAGCAGCATACAAGCCAGGAGTTTCCTTCAGAAGACAGGGCATGTGGTATCTAGCCTAGCTGGTGCCTTGGAATGTGCAGTCAGGAAACGCTTCCCTAGCTTCTTGCACAGTCTTCCTGGGTTCATTGTCTTGCCAAAAGTTGATAATCTCTGTGGCCTTGTTGAGCAATATGATCTTGTCCCTGCATATATGTCAAATATGAGCACATGATCCAACACCGTGATAGCTTTGCAACCTAATGCACACTGCAAGCAACATGGCAGCACATGACAGTACAACTTGTCGCAAAGGCAGGCTACAGCTTTACCTTTCTTGGACCCAAGGCTTGGCCTCCATGGCATCCTTCAGCTCCTCCCAAGCATCCACCCGGGGCCAGAAGAAGTATTCTGTGACCGGGCTTTTCTTGTTCTGCGTTTGTCCAAACTCTGAGTGGGTCAGGCTCATGAAGTGCAATACACTTGTATTGATGTGTTTGTCTAATGATGAACGCCCTGACTGGAACTGAAATGAATTCTGTTTGAGGGGAACAGTCGTACGACTTTACAGTGAGATGTAGGCAGAGAGACCTGATTCCTACGGCATGCGCACCCAGCATCGGCCAGCAAATGCGTGATGATCACCATCAGCGCACAAAATGATGCAAGCAGTAGCACAACAGCGACATAGTGACGCTAAGTCATTGGTTGCATGTCCAAAAAGAGTTGGTGNAAGTGGTGCCCGTAGGAACACCTGCTCAAATGCCCATGCAATATCCAACAGGTCTTCGGTCATGAACTCAAACATGCTGTGCCAGAATTGCAGTATCTCCAGGTTATGCAATACAAGTTTGGTATACTTCCAACAGGTCTGTGTGGCAAGAGAACATACAGCAATAAAGTAGNGCAATGCTGCAACACAGCAGCAAAAGCAGACAGTCGTCCTTGGGCTCAGCCATGGAAGGTGTCTTAGAACGGCCGTGGAGGAGTATCGGCAAGCAGCTGCAGTCCTCGCGCTTTGTGACACCAGGGACAGCACTTAGGGCGACACCCATGGAAGGCATCCCGGAGCGCTTTGACTGGCCTGGCACAGTGCGACGTAGCTCTGTGCAAGGGTCACAGACAGACAGCACACCAGTGGGCTTCAGCAAGCGCCAGGCAGTCTTGCGGTTGCAGCTGTCCCCTGGAGATGAGGCCCAGCTGCTGCAGGATCAGTCACCAGTGCAGGGGCTACTAGAGCCCCAGTCTTACCCTGCCATCCAACGCAGTTCTGGCAATGCTTATAGGCAGGGCAGCCTTGGCTTCTTTGGCAGCCNAAGGATCACAGTACTGTCACTGAAAGCTAGAGTGCACACTAGCACACTAGGTGACAAACAAACAGTACCTGAAAAGGCCAATACACTACACTACACTTGNTGATGAGACTGTCAAGCCAAAGGCTGCAGGTTCCAGGAAGCGGAAAACCCCGGAAGAAGAGCAGGCTATCAAGGAAGAAGCTGCAGCTACAGNTGATGGCAAACACACCAACACTGCAACACACTGCTGCCAAGGACCTTCATCACAATTGGCTTGCCTAGTTGCCAGTGAAAGCAAGTCCTGTTGCTTGATTCTCCTTAGCACAGCTGACATTCGNCAGTCTTTGGCAACACCTGTGGATACAGCTGTTGGTTTGTGGCTTGATGACCTAGTTGGAAAGTCCATGTGCTGGCTCTTNCCATCATCTGCCACATGCACCTTTGACAGTGCTCCTGCAGGTTGTAAATGCATGTTGTGCATCAGGCAAAGGTGCTTCTGTGCTGTAGACGCATTGCACAGGGCTCCTGCCCAAGCTGCGTCAAAACACACTGAGTGTGCAGTTGCTCTTGTTGTGCTGCGCTTGGTTCTGGACAACAAGCATATCCCAACGTACACAGATCAAGGCATCTGCTCAGCGTACAGCAAGTGCTATTTCAAGGTGTGTTGAGCTTCAAGGAGAGGGCTGGCACCCGTAGCTTCACCAAAGATGACATGTCTCGGTGATCAACGTGCTGCATCACACCTGTGATGTGTGTCTGATGANCCATGACCTGCCTGCCCCAGCCTGACACGTCATCCTCAAACTCAGTGACATTGAGGGCTGACTGTGTAGCGTGGTTTCTGAGCCGCGGAACAGGCCTGCAGCACTACAGGCAGCTTGGACAATGTTACTGGTTGCTGCTTTGCAGCAGTGCATGTTGTTGCGTCTCCTGCACTCCAGGATCATNCTTTGCTCGGCAGCAGCCCTGCTCAGCATGCATACCAGCGCACTGCATCTGAGATCACATCTTCACAGCANCAAGGTGAACAGCAGCTGAGCTTGCTGTGCCCTAAGGTACAGGGACTCGGGATCGTCATCTACGTCTGCCAAGTGTGCGTACCACTTGGGCTGACCTTCCACTATGTGCTCAATGACAATGTCTGGGAGCTTCTGGCCGCTTGGCAGTGCTGCTGGCTTTGGCATCTTTTCTGGCTGCCCAGTGTCATCAGACTTGCGTCGCTTGGAGGTGTGCTTTTCATTTGCCTCCTCGCTGATTTGGCTAGCTAGCCTGTTGCCCTGGTGTCCGTGCAGGTAGTAGTGATAAAGATGAGCCAAATCTCTNGGTGTCCACAAGCTGTGTATGAGCTGCATGCTGTCAGCTTGAGCCGTGAAGGATGTGCTGATATTTGTCTTCTGGGTGTACAGCGCTCAGAGTGTTCTGCANAAGCACATTTTGCACATACACCATGACAGTAAGCATACCTGATGGTTGCAATAACAAGATGCGCCGGGACTTGAGGCAGCCAGGGTGTTCAACGATTGCGAGGCCTGCAAGAGGTCTGGGCCGCAGTTGCAATGCGCCCTCATGTTGTACAGGGATGAGCAGGAAGTCCCTTTTGAAAATATCTACATCCTGCATAACCAGACTTCTTGAGCTTGCGGCTTGATCAGCACTATAAGCAAATAATCTGAGCCAACAACAACTTCAGAAGTGCAAGCCAGAGGTACAGCGTCACCTGTGCCCATCCTTTTGTGGTGGTGTACACCTCATTGAGCAGCTCTGAAGCGCAGTGCTGTAACACAGGAGGGTCAACACATCCTGCAAGAGCAATGCCCTTCATATTATTGCAGACACGGCCAGGTCGGCCATGTGCAAGCGAGTCGTATGCTCATCTCTGTAGGACCCCAACTAGTCACAAGGAGCAACTCACACGCATGACTTAATGAAGGCAGCTGAGGTTGAATGCGTGCAAGGAGCTTACGCTGAAGTGTTTTGTAGANCTGCGCTGCCCATGCTGTGCCTGCTTTGTTTGACGCGTGGGTCTCATGCAGTTTGTCATGCACAACTGCACAAATCACAGAAAACAAGACAAGTGGCTCCTGTGTGGATAGTGAGGCAAAAAAAAGCATGCAAACTTCTCANCAACATCCAAAGCAGCAACATGAAGGCTGTGCTTTTGACGCTTACAGCAACGCGCCCATAACAGCCTCAATCACAACAACACTGCAAGAGCGCTGGGACAAACTAAGTAGACGTTTCAGCAGCACTGTGTGGCTGGCAGCATTGCTTGCTACCTTTGATGGGTGCCAACTGGGCTTGCTTCTGCTTCATGCGAAGGGCAGCAGCCTTNGTTGTCACTGCGTAACTACACTGGTAGCTTGTCTTTCATTGTTGTTGAGGTCGCGACTTTGTACCTACTGACCTCGTCGTCACTGTCAGGTACATACTGCAGNGGAGAAGGAGCGTGCTAGGGCGTCAAAACGAGCACGTCGGCACAGAGATGCCCGGATTAGGTACCATTTCATCCAAAGCCATGTCACAAGTTTTGACTGTCAATACTCATATTGAGCACCACTTTGTGTACGTACAGCGCTCNGCTGTGTAATTCAGTCAAGCTGTCCTGAACGCATGCATGCAGTGCAAGAAAGCTTGGTCTGCCATCAAGGTGTGGCAACAGCTTTCATGTAGCTNTCAACATCTGGCTCTGCAGTCATTGCTGCTGATCTAAGTTTCATGCGGGCTTTGACGCTGGGCGATATCGTACACCTTGTATGTATGCGGCTTGTCTGCAGCTGTATGAGTGTAAACGGGAATGTAGGATGTCAACTGGACGTACTATTCGCTGACATGCCAAAACATGAGCATGTGTCGAGTTGCATGCCATGCTTTGTGTGCATGTGCAGAGACACCAGCAGCCTGCTGAGGTATCAGTTGATGCCAAGGTGNTGTACAGCATCCTGCTGTTGCCTTGGCTACAGGCTGATGACACTGCAGTTTCCAAGGCATGCCANGCTGGGCAAGCAGAAAGTCAACAGCCTGCAGCTGTGGCTGAGGCACCTGCTGACATGGGTACATGTGATCTAAAGTACTGGAGCTGTCCTGGGGCGGCTGGTTACAAGATCAGGGGCTTGACCTATCTCAAGGTCTGCAACCGCTCCCTGTCCATGCCGCACCGCCTTTCTGTTAGTACGAGCATCCAGGCTTAACATCATAGCAGTATCTCACTCACCGTGTCTTATGTGTGTGTCACGTGACTGCTAGTCTAAGCAGTCACAAATCAACACATGTTACCTAAACCCTGACCAACAGATGTTCTTGCTGAATGTCAAATACTGTTGCTTGAATTCTGGCTGCTTCTTCACGGAGCATAACTAAGATGGGTTTGTCTGCCATTCTGAAGCTTCCTTCAACTGCCAGCATGATAGACACAGCTTTGTATGCAGGATAAGAAGAAGATAATGGCAGATGAGCCTGTATTTGGGCTAGCAAGTGTTGACCTGGTAGAGACTGAGGCGCCTACCTTGCATATAGCTCAGCATCTGCCTGCAATCAGGTACAGTTACAGCACTGTCTTCTTGTGACGTACTCATTGTCCTGAACCTACGTTGGTCGTTGACTCAGAGGGTGATAGCAAAGTGCGGGTGTACAGCCCAAAACTCCTGCTGCAACACATTGACGGCAACACAAGGCATTCAAATCACCCCTGCTTTTGCCTGCTGTCAGCGGAGCTCTGCTGAGAGGCAGCTTATGTACAGCTAGCAGTTGGAGCATACGTTCAGAACAGCATCAAGTCACCAGCTTGGTGCTTGTGTCCTTTGGCGTGCGTCTCCACAAACCGGTGCATGCAGCTACATCTGCCATGTGCTGGTGCCAGGACTGCATACAGCAAGTCACTTGACACCTGGCACATTTGGGTGCATACATGCCTTGTTGCAGACATGTAACTGTGCAACGCAACTGGACTTGCCTCCTCAACTGTTGCAAACAACAGCCAATCCTGAGGGGTCCNTTCTATGACTCACAACACCTGCATAGTTGAATCCACTGTATGCTGCCCTTGAGCAGTGGTGCATCTGAGACTGCCATGTGATCCCAAGTTGCCATTCACACCACACAGCAGTACATGTACATCCAAAGATGCCGCTGAATGCAACTTGCCTTGTACACCTTGCAATTGCTGACTGCTGTAATGAGTGACTGCCACTTTGTACGTGGGTACTTGCCTTTACGGCACCCAGGACAGGTGAGCAGATCTGATGCATGGTGTATTGTGACAAATGCTGATGGACACAAGGCAGGTGTAATGATCTGAATCATGGTGAGTTACACTTATAATCATAATGATCAGCATGGTGTACTTTGACAATGTTGATAGAGCCAAGTAAGCAGACCTTAGTCTTGGTGGTGGCCTTCTTGCCAGCCCCCTCATACTTCTTATGTCGGGGGACAATCATAACTTCTGGCTGGTCTGGTCCATCATTCAGCTTGAACAGAACTTTGCTGGAGGNGAGTGAATTATGGTGCCCTGCTTGTGATCGGCATGCCGGGACACTGCATACTCTCCTGGAGCGCGTGCTTCTGCTGCCTAGCGCGCTTCGTGNTCCATGCCAGTGTATGACAGCAACTGGCTTTGAACAGTACGGCAAACAGGCAACACACTTGCCAAATTTAGCTGGTGGACAGGCAGGTTGATATGAAGACAACCTTGACCTGCACTCTGTGACATGATGCTTCTTTACAGCTGCAAAAGTGTTGTTGTGGATCACTCTATTGCAAAGCTGACGCCTGAGGGGAAGGCTGCTGAGTTACATGTGACCTTTGAGTCTCTGACGTCATCTGGGAAACTATTGATCTCCTAATGACTCAACAGCTCCATAACAACTTTGACAAAGCAAACCGCCCCTGGAGCATGCATGCATGGCCTAGATCAAAATCTGCTCCAAACTCGCTGTTGATCATACTTTTGAATTAGCATCAGCATCAGGATCAGCTTTAGGATCAGCATCAGCAAAGCCAAGCCATGCGCAGCAANCTCACGGTGCACTGATGCAATTGTGCAAGCCTGGACTGACAGTCTAGTGGCTTTATAGACTCTTTGACGTCTTGAACTGCAATAGCGTATGATCAATAACCATCATTCTCTCCATGCTGTATGTAGCGCTTTCTGGCTGGTACCGTGGGGGCAGCCATTCAGGGCATTGCAGAATGCTTGAGTCAGTTGACTAATTGCTTTATGTAGAGGATAGCGCTGTTGCCATCAACATCTGCCGGTTTCACTTTGTCATTGTAGCAGACCGGCATTCAAGGTCAAACTGCCAAACTTACTTGTTGCGAATGCAAGCATGTTGTGACTGTTGTATGATGAATGGTGTTGTGCTGTAGGTAGTGCATCAATAAAACTGGGCACGGTTGCAAGCTCTAGTCACTGTGCATGTGACCTAGGCGATGTTAGGCATTCGCTTAGCAAGGACTTTCCAGTGAGNCAAGCACTCACCTGTGACAGAAGTGGAAGGATTGTCACTCCTGCATGCCCACCAATGACAGGCACATTGACCTTGGCAGGGTCGACTTGCAGTATCTCGCCAACAAATGCATTTGCTCTGGCAACATCCAGTGTTGTCACACCAAACAGCTTGGCAGCATCAAAAGTGCCTGCTCTGCAGCCAACATGGTCAAGTCAGCTTGCAACTAAGACGTCGGACAAGTTCAACTCCGGACAGCGGCGAGCCTAGAGTCCAATCTAAGCAGGCCGCAAGTCCGCATAACACCATCATGCAACGAATCAAAGGCAAATTGTTTGTGGTGGTTTGCAATGCTGGCTCATTGTAGCTGACACGAACAGAATGCAATGTTTGCCATTATGCTCTGTGTGGCAGGACTGAGTTCTCAATGGCTACCAGACGGCTCACTTCTTGAAGATTTCAGCAGCAATGGGGACTGTGGAGTTGACAGGATTGGAAATGATAGCCACCCATGCGCGTGGGCAATATTTTGCAACACCTTCACAAAGAGTCTTCACAATCCCTGCACCACACAATCAAGCATGAGTGCAGACTGCATGTGGAATCAAGTAGAGCTGCTGGACGTTTGTTCGATAAGGTCGCATGGGCATTGGCTTGTACCTGCGTTAATGTTGAACAGATCATCCCGGGTCATGCCAGGCTT